>OU896722.1:10587575-10946345 GCA_918026855.4 Phaedon cochleariae | reverse complement strand
GTCGCCGTTGTTTCAATGATGTCAAGGAGTAAGTGAGTGTGGCATCACCAACTAGGTGAATTAGTTTGATGTTTATATATCGACTATGTGAACTCCGTAATCATCAAAGATACAACATTTTTGGAAACAGCAACTACTCCAACATAATTTTCTTTAATATATCAGGTGACCTTGGACCATAGGCGCCACCAGATAAAAATAGGATATAGGGCGGACAAAATTCGAAGATGAAATCGGGTAACCTACGATTGAAAACTGAGTGTGAATACTCAAAGCTAATATTAATCTGTGTTATTCTCGAAATGTCATCTCCAACCATTCAAAACTTGAAGATTGATTTTCCATGATATTGACCATACCCACTCGTCAAAACTGAACCCATCACTAGTTCCTAAGCAGTTTCTTGAACAGTCTCTGTGAATCTGAGATAGAACAATCAATAAAACAATAATTGATCTTCGCATTGTCGAGTTTACACGAAAATGTAGTTTACCTAACAAATGCCGAAAGTCATACTTTTCCGCACCTGTTTATTTAGATATAAAGAAATACATAGAGAATTCGCATTCGGTATGTGATGAAATTATCAATTCTTTCTCAGTATATTCAACAGAAAACAACTACTTTCCTGGCTGCGATTTTACTAAATATAGCACAAACCACGCCGACCGTAATATCTCATCTTCGAAGTACTTAGGCAAAACTCAGAAACTATTTATCCTTAACGAACTAACCTATCCCTGATTGCAATATTTTTGTGGAAGAAAAACCGAATGGAGTGTAGAATCACATTGATTAATAATATATTTCAAAAGTTGAGTTCTTCAACAAAATTGAATAAAATGAGACTGTTTATCCTAAACGCACTAACCTATTTGACTTCAAATATTTTCTGAAAAAGAAAAACCAGAATGAAGTAAAAAAACATTGATGAAAGAAAATGTTGCAATAAAAGTTTAAGTTCACAGCGATTCGAACCATGGACCTTCAGACTGAAAGTCGACAGCGCTAACCAGTAGACCATTTGGGTGTATGAATTCACTGCTTACAAGAGATTGACAACGAGAGAGCTTCAGTCGAATTCGTGTCAAAATCATTAAAAGTGTATTCTTGCGTTCGAGCAAAGTATATTTAGTGCGATGTGCTGACTCCGAGTATATCGGTAATGTTTGGAGATATGACGTATTATGGTGGGCGTGGTTTGTGCTAGCGTGCAGTATATTTAGTAAAATCGCTTCCTGGCTATATGTTACGACGAACATTTAATTATATCTTTTGAACACACACGATAATAATTTGAAGATGAACTCTTCTGAAGTTGAGAATTTGCATTTTCCTCCAAATAAAAATATATATGCACATAATATCATTCTGAATATACAACAGAAAACAACTACTTCTCTGATTATTTGAGTAGAAGGGCTATAGGGATTCTGGCCCCTAGGCCAATCAGAGACCAGCATTTGGTTGGAGGCCACGCCCACTAAAAACCGGCGCGAAATTCAAATTATTCATACGTCGTCACGTCGCCATCGTGAATAAATAAATTAAAAAAAGCTGTCACCGCTGGGGGAAATTGAACCAGGAACCTTTGCATTATGAGGCAGCGTATATACGCACTGTGGTATTCCGACCTCCGTGATATTTCAATTATTTCAATGCTATTCAAACGGGATATCCATCGCTGGCGCGCGCTTATCTTTGCAACGGATCCATCGAGGTAGAGTGAAGCGAGAGATGCATTCCAGAGATAAGAAACTTCGAGTCGAAAATAATATCCATCGCTGGCGCGCGCTTATCTTTGCAACGGATCTATCGAGGTAGAGTGAAGCGAGAGATGCATTCCAGAGATAAGAAACTTCGAGTCGAGAATAATATCCATCGCTGGCGCGCGCTTATCTCTACACGGGTGCAGCGACAGCAAATTCCACAATCAACAGCATAACAGATAAGGTTGGAGGTTATCAACACCACAAAAAACCCAACAGCAAATTTCACAATCAGCAGCATAACAGGAAACGTTGAAGGTTATCGAAACTACAAAAAACCCAACAATTTTACAATCAGCAGCATAACAGGAAACGTTGGAGGTTATCAAAACCACAAAAAACCCAACTAGTCGCATAAACAAAATACGTTATCAGATTGACGCAAGAAATTATCGCTATCAGTAGTCGTTTTGGATGGGTTTTTCCAGAACATCCGCGTCTACTATCAGCAAGTCACGAGGTAACTCTGCCAGCGTATAAAAGCGATGACGCCGCACAACATCATTCACACTCGAGTCTGCAATCGTGAACGTTGTCTCTTGACCAGCTCCAGCCAAATCATTACTGTTTGTGTGTGTGTGCATTAATAGCAATAATAGTAAGTACCTCTTTTTTATCAAAGTGCGTATCTATATTCTCAATTTTATATTTTCCGATTTTTTTTATTCCATTTTGAGTTTCTTAGTTTTATTTTAAGTTTCATTGCAAATTATTCATTCAGTGCCCATTCCTTTCTCGAATTTTATATTATCGGTCCCTTTCATTTTATTTTGAGATAATACAACCTAGTGCTCATTCCGCATCAACCTTTTTCATTCCAAGTTTTTTTTCGAGAGTCAATTCAATGAAAGTATCAATGATCAATCGCAGATTGATTTTATTTCTAGTTTTATCGAAAATAATCCATCCTAGTATCAAGCTCATCATGACTTTGTTGGACTGCTGATGTTTTTTGTCCTTTTTCTTCCCACCAGATGGATCTCACTCAAATCAACGCAGCTTCTCTGATTGCTCCAAAACAACAGAAACCAAGCGTGAAGTTGTTGGATCTCCCCCTAGGACAACCCCATAATATCCCAACAGCAAAAGTAGTCAATACGAAATACGGACAGACCATACTTCTAGAACTAGAAGAATTTGTCATCTTCCTACCGAACCGCGTAACGAACGTCTATTCGTCCCACATTGAGCATTTCAACACCGGGAAATATTCCTTGGTATTCAGAGGGAAGGTGGAGACTGGAAAGACACTACCAGCAGCTTCATTTGAAATTTTGGAGAATTAAAGTGAGTTACATTTTTTTATTCGGGTAAAATATCATGAATATAACAATGGAGAGCATCAATAAAACCTTGACCAAAGTTGACGAAATACTTTTACTGATCAAGAAAAATTATTCTAAACCATTGGCACTTTTTGTATTGAAATCAATCCGTTCACACATACGGAAAAGTATTTTAGCATTGAAAAGAAATACTTTTTTGATTGGTTTGAAGCGTAAAATTCAGACTAAGATCGGGGAACTGAAACGGATGAGATTTTTCATCAAAACGATGAATAGAGGACATGTTGGCTCCGGCCTGAAGCCCTATATTCGTTGGATTGATGTAAATTCAATCTTTGCGTCGAGAGTGCAGACCGATCTTATTCTGAATTTGAGACATAAGGAGATTATCGACTTTTTGGATGATTCATTTAGATTAGTAAATAAGAGAATTTCAAAAATTTTGAGGCGCTTTTCAATGCTAAAAGTCAACTTTACATTTTCCGGTGACTTCATTAAGCAGTCAAATAATGGGGAATTAGTTGACCGCAAACATTTTTGTACTCCCAATGCCATCGTGGACGCAGGAACGGACCTAGCCGATTGGTTCAAAATCAATGCGCTAGATGTGATCCTTAATAAACTTAGCGAATTTGCCGAGAAGAATAGCGGGTGGGCTTTGAGCGAAATTATTTCTCTGGAGGTTGCCATAAATAAATATAAAATGGGCAATGGCTCATCGTTTATCAAATTACCAGAGCAGATTGAGAGAAAGCATGCCTGCATTAACATTCAAAATGATGATGAGGCATGCTTCTATTGGAGCATAGTCAGTTGTTTGCATCCCGCTGAATTGAAGTCATATAGAGTGAATAATTATCTTCACTATTAACGAGTTTTGAACATCAAAGGGTTAGACATACCAATGAAACTGCCCCAAATCACAAAATTTGAAAAAATGAATGCTATTTCGGTGAATGTTCATGCGTTAGAGTTGACAGAAGTCAACGAACGAACATTTTACTCTGTAGTACCCACCAGACTTACTAAGCATAAATCCAATCGACACGTTAATTTGCTTTCAATTCAGGACAAATATTTCCCAAATTTGAATGACTATGAAGCTCCTCCTGACAACGATAATGCTGAAGAGAACGTCAATATAAAATATCACTATGTCTGGATTAAGGACCTTTCACGACTAGTATCAAGTCAACTCAACAAATATAAGGGTAAGAAATTCATCTGCGATCGGTGCCTCAACTATTACCATTGTCAGGAGAAGCTTGATAGTCATGCCGCTCAATGTGAGAAAATTAATAATGAGAAAATTTCATTCCCCAAGTATGATTTTGTAGAATTTAAGAACCATGTGTATAAGCAGACATGTCCTTTCATCATTTATGCTGATTTCGAATCGCAGTTGGAGAAATGTAATTCCAAAATTTCAAAAACCACTTCAAAGTATCAACATCATAAAGCATACAGTGCTGGGTACTATTTTAAATGTTCTCTCGATGACTCGCTGTCATTTTATCGTAGTCATAGGGGTGGAGATTGCATGGACTGGTTTGCCTGCGAAATGTCTAAAATTGCCAAATTTGTCGAATCCAAATAGAAAAATATCGTACCAATGGTAGTCAAACCAGCTAGTACCAGTGGCGCAACCATCTGCCACATTTGCGAAGAGAAATTCAAGGCAAAAGACGTTATCGTACGTGACCACGACCATTTTACTGGCGCATTCAGAGGCTCCGCACACCAGGCTCCCTGTAATCTCAACTTTAGGAAACTGTTCGTTGTTCCCATTACGTTCCACAACCTCTCAGGATATGATTCGCATTTTATAATCAGAGACATTTCCAAGCGGGGACGTGTGAGCGTACTCCCGGTTAATCGCGAAAAATACATTTCCTTTACACAACATGATGATGAAACAAGCATAAAATTCCGATTCATCGACTCTTTCCGCTTTTTGGGAACCAGTCTCGATGCTTTAGTGTCAACGCTAAAAGTTAATGATTTGAAAATCCTGAAGAAGGAATTCAGTGACGTAAATGAGACGAAATTTGCATTGTTGACACGAAAAGGAGTATTCCCATATGATTATGTCGATAATGTGGAAAGATTAGATGAATCCGAGTTGCCAAGTATTCAAAATTTCTATAACAAATTGAACGATACAAATATTTCGGACGACGATTACGCGCACGCGCGAAAAGTTTGGGAATCTTTCGAGCTGAAATCGCTGGGAGAATATAGCGACCTATATATGCGGACCGATATTCTTCTTCTTGCTGACGTCATGGAAAATTTCCGTGCGTCATCCCTCAAGACCTATGGCCTCGATCCTGCTTGGTATTACACCATGCCCGGCTATACTTGGGACTGCATGCTCAAGTATACTGGGTGCAAGCTGCAAATCATCAAAGATATCGACATGGTGATGTTTGTGGAGCAGGCGATAAGAGGAGGAGTATCGGTTTGTTGCAATAGGTATAGCGAAGCAAACAATGAATATCAGAAAAATTACGATCCAAAAAAGCCGTCAAAGTACCTTCTTTATCTCGATGTAAATAACCTTTATGGAAAAGCAATGAGTGAACCCATCCCTTATGGGGGCTTTACATGGGTAGAAAATGTTGACATTGATGTAACCCAAATTCCTGACAACAGTCCAGAAGGCTATATTCTCCAAGTTGATTTGGAGTATCCTGAGGGGTTGCATGACCTACACAAGGACCTACCATTTTGTCCCGAACACCGCACACCACCAAATTCAAAATTATCCAAATTATTGACCACGCTGTACGATAAAAAGTCATATACTTTACATTACAGGAATTTGAAGCAGGCATTAGAACACGGTCTGAAATTGACCAAGATTCATAAAGTATTAAAGTTCAAACAATCCACGTGGCTAAAGCCCTACATCGAGTTGAATACCCGATTGAGGACTCTAGCCACAAACGATTTTGAAAAAGATTTAAGGAAATTGGCCAATAATGCGGTGTTTGGGAAGACGATGGAAAATATTCGTAATCATAGAACAGTTAAGTTAGTCAGAATGTATGAAGGCCGCTATGGCATTAAAAATTTAATTTCAAGTCCTTGGTTTCAACAGCGAACAGTTTCCGATTCCAATTTGGTGGCAGTGGAGTTGAAAAAAGCAGAGCTGATTTTCAACAAGCCCCTATACATTGGTATGGCTATTCTTGATTTATCGAAAATCGTCATGTATGATTTCCACTACAATTTCATGTTACCAAAGCTTGGAGCTGACGTTAAACTCATGTATACCGATACGGACAGCTTCATCTACGAAATTGTATGTGACGATGCGTATAGTGAGGTGATTGATGCAAATATCGAGAGATTTGACACCTCTGACTATGCTCCAGACAATATTTATGGTATACCTCGAGTAAATAAAAAAGTCTTGGGCCTATTAAAGGATGAGGCAAACGGTAAGATTATTACGCATTTTGCTGGACTACGGTCCAAGATGTACAGTTATAAATTGGATATAACGGATGAGGATATTGAAAAAGAGAGAAAGCGATTGGGAAGAAAGGGATTCAGTAAAGGACGACTAGATAGGGAATTGGAAAATTTTGGTATAACTAAAAAATCCAAGGGTGTCAAGAAATGCGTCGTCAAAAATAAGTTGACTTTTGATGACTATGTGGATTGTCTGACGGCTTGGAAAGAAAAGACCGTAGCCCAGCAAACGATTCGTTCCTACGCTCACGATGTTTTTTCTATCGAGCAGACTAAAATTGGCCTGAGTCCCAAAGATGATAAGCGGAAACTGATTCACGATTCGTTTGACACACTTCCGTGGGGTCACTACAGTTTGACGGATTGATTTTCTCCTTAGTATTTTTGCATCAAATTTTTTAACCAACGCTGTTGTATTGATAACTTATTTTCCTATGAAAAAAAATGTAACTTCTTTTATTCATCCAATAATTTATGTTGTATATATGTATATTTCCAATTAATTTAGTATTATCTGATTATTCCTAATATTCATATTTTATTGTATAAACTTTTTTTTCATTTATATTATCCCTTTTTACATTTATACTATTATACACTTTTACAATTATTAGACTTTTCTGTGTATTCTTTTTCCACACCCTTGTCTGGATGATGTGTACGAGAAAGAGAGAGAAAGGGAGAAAGAGAGAGAGAGGGAAAGAGATGTAATAAGATGTGGGTTAAAAGTATGGATGTGAAAAACAGTTGTATCATGTCTTCTGACGAATACAGACGTGCACTAGAAGAATTTGGGTTGAAAGTTAGAAAGCTCAGTGCAGACATCCAATTGTATGAGCAGAAAGTTTGTTTGTTCAAAGATTTTGAGCAATTGAGTGTTTGGGACAAGGTGTTCACAGAACCGAGACGTTCAGTTGCAACGTTTCCTACATCGAGAAGAATCCAACCAACACAGCTACTAGATGGCGATACTGAAAGCAAGCTTCATTCTATTGACAGCTCTGAGCAACAACGTCTTCTACACAAACATACCATATGATACGAGGAATGCAGCCGTATGTTTTGATGTGAATCGTACACAACAGTGTGATTGGAAGCTGATGAGTAGAATGTATGTCAACGATAACAAACTACCTGTATATTCAATCGACATACCTCGAGTCAATGGGACCACCATCGACTACAAATTGAAATTATCGTTTTCTGATGGCAGTGACGGCGAAATGGGAGACTGGCAGACATTTACATTGAAGAAATCAACCACGAAATGAGATGATGATCAAGATTCTGTCAATATCATTGCAATTTTGACACTTTGTTGTACACTAATATGTTCACTCATTTTAATCTCACATGTTATTCTCATTATACTGAGAAATAAGGGATGTGATGAATAAAAACTCTGAAATTATTATAAAGTTTTTTATTTTGGCAATAAATTACATAACCAATTATATAAAGTATCGACATTGTGGAGACTGCACTGGAACCTTCCTCCATGGAAATGATTCATGCAAGGTGGAATGGATTGTTGAAACGTTATTGGCTGCCACCAAGAATTGTCAAAATCTTCCAAATTAACAATGTGATTGGTCATCTCCAACTCTGCACATTTTCGCTGCAAGAACTGAATCTTTTGATGGCCTCTTACGTAGATGATGTTTGTCTGCTGCAGGTTACCTCGTAGTATTTGATCCAACTCATTCAAATCCACATAACCACTGGAATATTTTAAACCATGAACGTAACGCTCCACATGATTTGCCATCTTTTTATCTTCTTTGTTCAAACTGGAAAACTCTACAGATGGCTTGAATAGAAAATGACTCGTCTTTTTGCCAATGCGAATGGTCATTTCCTTTGGAATGAATTCACCATCAACCATGAACCCTTGAATGTCAACCAGTGCGATCTCCATGACTCTTCGAAGCAAACTGACGTCTGACTGATGCAGCAACACCTAACTAGGCAATATTTCGAACGATTTCGCTGAGTGGGAGATGTTCCATGATTTGATCGTGAATGATGATGCAATAGGCTTTGGTGTCGGGAGGGAAGCCTGTAGTCGCTTCAATGTCCAACTTTATGTCAACTGTGGACGACTTTAGACCCAGATGGCGCCTCGAGCAATCGATAACAAACATTGGTCGGGATTTGAATTCGGCAAAGTTTACTAGAGAGCGCTTTTCTTGACAGTTATGGTAGCTCTTGTTGAACTCTGTATAGTTGAAGTGGTCGTCAGCATATTGGTCTTTGGAAAAGTCCAATAGCATTCGTTCTTGCGAATAATAGTCGCTATTCAGAGCCAATCGTATGGATTTGATGTTGGCATTATCGAACAAGGTGACATCTTCATGCAAATTATCGGCTTTTTCCGTTTGGAAAAATACTATAACATATCTTGGACTGTCCAATGCAGAACATGTCTTTATGGACCAGATTTCTATGGTAGATCCTTGTGTGAGTGCTGGTAGCTCGTGCAATTCCCATCTGCGAAACGGTATCATCATAGGCTCATCTGCTTTGATACGTGTCAACAACTGCAACTTTATGTCATCGTTGGGTGTGAGATGTGGCACTTTCAAATTAATGCTTTCTATCGTTATTTTAGCAATACTTTGAGTCTGAGGAGATCCTGGCAAAGCAGTATTCGCTCTCTCGACAACCTTCACACTGTTGGCATCATTGCCAGCTCTCACTAAACGGATTGACTGCTCGCCCCACGTTGCCACTTGATGATCATTGAAGATGGAAAACAAATGTTTCAGTGGAATTTTCATGCTAAACGTACCATCGGTGTTGAGGATCGAAGCATTGGGATAGTTCCAGCCTGCTATGGCTAGATGACGTGAGTCTTCAGGCGTATAACACAAGTATCCTCGCACAGTACTCGTTATTCCAGGATATCTGACAGTGTCCAATTCTTTATTACATAATTCATAGGTGCAGGAATCAGAGAGATAAGCTCCAGCATTGTGGGTTAATGTACCAGTACCACCACCGGTCACCTTCAATTTACCCTTGATGGTAATGATGCCTTCAAACATGGCCAACCACGAATCTGCTTGATTAACCGTTATATCGATGACATCATTGTTCTCGAATGATTTCACATATGGATAATAGGTACGCCATTCCACTTTAGTGATGCTTTCGTCGAATCTGGGTTTGCGGAAAACGTCGAACACGGGTGCTAACAACATTGTAGTCTTTGAGTGATTTCAGAAACAGGACACTGGATAATGTCAATGTTTTTCTGTTGCTGCTGCTGCTGCTCTTCGAAGACACGACTGCTTTGGTGTACGGTGTCGAGAGAACTGGTGCTGATGATGTTGCTGATGATGGTATATTATCTGATTTATGGGAGTAATCAAACACTAGTACCATCTTGCGAGTTTCTTCAATTCCAATCTTATGATGATTTCTTCACCTCTAAAATTCACCTGCCTGAAATCTTGGTCTAGAATCTGGAGTGTAATGTTGGGCAATTCCCGCCTGCTGACTATAGGTAGATAGATTAGATTTCTGGGAGTCTCGTCTATGGCGTAACCAGGATCGACTGCAACTGCAAACTCGTAGATCGTATGTGATGGTCTGTCGTTGTAGAGTGCTCCAGCAGTAACGTTGCTATCAATGTGAATGGTTCTCACTTTGGTTATGCTGACCGGCAAATCGGAAGTGTGGACTTGTTATGCGTTCAACAATCTATTTGAAAATCCCAAGACTTGAGCTATGCTATCCTTCAGGCGAAATTCAATGGCGAACTGTTTGCTCGAAATCTCACACTTCAGTGTATTATTGTTGGGCTTCAACGAGAATATATCATCAACGTCCTTTGCACTTGAGATGCCCAATTCTTTGCGTATGAATGTCTCAATGTCCACAATGTCGTATGAACCTTCGGGAATATCGATGATCTTTCCCGCCTTGGTCTTATCTTGCAGATAAAACTTTGATCCTCTGTCGATATTTGGTATACTGTTGTATGAATGGAATCCTAACAATGCTAGTCCGTAATCAGAAACTGGATCGAGTTGAAGTGGTGTCAAAAAGTCTATGGAGAGCGTAGATGTACGACCTTTCAACGTCACAATCAGAGACATGACTGATGCACAATGATCGAGTTACTTGGTCTCATTAAAAAGGAATTCTAAACATAGACGTCCACAATTACTTTTATTGAAATTCTGGTATTGATTGTTATTGTACAAGATTTTCGTGCTGGCACCCAAATATTGCGCCAATTCTCTGGGCGGTTTCAGATTGCCATAACTATCGAAATATAAGGCTTTTTTATCATTCTTTATGTAAGCCACCCAATGAGTGCCCGCATGATTGGAGGTATCCAAATTCAATACAGCACACTCGCGATGCCATGGACCGGTGGGAGGTAGAGTGTCCCGCATAAAAACACCTCGAAAATACGGTATTTTCAGCTGTTTGGCATACTTTATCACATCTTTATCGTACATTGATTTGATGGGTAGCTTGTCTAGAAGTTTTTTGAGTTTTTTGATTGTTTCTCCAAGTACAGTCCGAATCCTCTCGATGTTTTGCGTAGAAATAGGCCGGAACCCTGCTTGCCGATAGCCTTCATTGCTTTATTATGCCTTTGATCTTCTTCGAGCTTTTTCTTTGCATTTTTCGCATCAATGACTGTCTTTGCGACTGCTCCGGCTCCTCCAGCTAGAGATCCTAGGGCTCCCAAGGCAGCAAAGATTGGTATCAATGGTAGTATACCGCCACTGTGTGGAAGAGGTATGATTCTTGGTACTCTGATTCTTTTTTTACCGCCAGCCCTCTTGATTGCCATTCTGGCTGCATGGAGTGCTTTCAATGCAGATTTATTCAGACCACTTCCTGATGTTGTACTACCACCACCACCACCACCACCATCTGACTTTGATAGTACATTTTTTATGAATTTGATAATGTTGGATAGGGATTGCTGTGATACAAGTCCCATGCCAAGTTTTCGTTTGACCTTCATTCCGGTGGTGACAAGCCAAGCAGCAGCCTTCTCTTTGAATTTAGCGTTCTTCGACTTGACTCTCTCCCACGCTCTATTTTCCAATATCCAATCAGCTTTGTGCCTGTCTTTTATTGAGGAATTTTGTGAATAGGCGATATCGTGTACTCGACA
This sequence comes from Phaedon cochleariae, assembly GCA_918026855.4. Taxonomy (NCBI): domain Eukaryota; kingdom Metazoa; phylum Arthropoda; class Insecta; order Coleoptera; family Chrysomelidae; genus Phaedon; species Phaedon cochleariae. The sequence continues at coordinate 10,934,667 of OU896722.1, read as the reverse complement.
CGCATCGTCCAACGGATTGATACCGGTGTCTCCTCTTGCAAGTCTTTTATCGAGTTTGGTACCTGGACCACAAAATCTGTAGCCTGGAATGTGTAATTCGATGGGAAGTTTATCGATCAGAGAATTAAGCACACCCTCTCCGTGGTAGAGCAACATGAAGACTGATGTGTAGGAAGTTCGACAACTCTGCATATACCTAATGAAATGAAAAATATATCATCACATGATGAAGATCATTCAACAAGAACGGATGTTACCCATTGTGAATTTGGATGAAATTTTGTCAACCAAACCACCAGTGAATAGTAAACATGGGAAACTGCTTCCCCATTCGTTCAGAGCAATCTTCTGTGGACCAAGCGGATGTGGAAAGACCAATGCGATGCTTTCCCTGCTGTTCAATCCAAATGGCGCAAAATTCAAGAACGTTTACGTGTATTCAAAGTCGTTGTACCAACCGAAATATCAATTGCTGCAACAAGTGTTGGATTCAGTGAAAGTTGTTGGGTATTTTCCCTTTAAAGAAAATGATGATGTCATTAGTCCATCAGAAGCGAAAAATCATTCGATATTTATTTTTGATGATGTATCATGCGACAAGCAGCAAAACATTCGAGAATATTTTTCAATGTGTAGACACAAGGATATTGACGTAGCATACCTATGCCAGACTTTTTCTAAGATACCGAAGCAGCTGGTGCGAGACAACAGTAACCTGTTGGTGTTATTTCGACAGGATGAAATGGATTTGAAGCATGTGTTCGACGAGCATGTCTCACCAGACATGTCATTCGATCAATTTAAAGCATTGTGCTCAGAGTGTTGGAATTCCAACCAATATGGTGCGATGGTGATTGCAAGAACTTTCGATATGAATGCTGGCAGATATAGAAATGGTTTCGATAAGTTCATAAGACTGTGATCTCTAGACCATTTATCAAGATGACGTCAACCAAGATGCATGATGATGTTGCTGATGCGCTGCGCAAGAAAAAAATCAACGAACTATCGAAATCAATCAGAAGAAAATATTTAGCACTAAAATTGGGCAAGTCTGAGGATGATGATGCGTTACAGAAGATATTCCAACCACTGACATCACCTTTGAATCAAATTGCCTCCGCGTCCAAGGTCATAAAAGAAAAACTCGATGGAACACTTTCAAACATCAAGCGAAGCAGAGCAAAGTCGTTGGGGTTGAAGAAGGAGAGGAAGAAGGAGAAGAAGGAGAAAGAGGATGGGGAGGTTGAGAGGGAGCAATCGGATTTGAATCAAACTAATTTCATACCTATGATGGATGTGGCTGATAATGCTGGGCATACTGAAGATGATGATGAGGATGGTTATGACGATGCTGATGATGAACTTTTTGTAGATAGTGAAAATATCTCACCGGCTGCAATACATGATTACGTTGATCAGTATCCTGCGATGACTCAAAAATATCTGACTGAATACTGGACAAATGATGAAAATATCGATACGGTTTATGACTTCAAATATGATCCAGTAACATCGAAATGGTCCCTCAACGGAAAGGAAATGAATTTCCATCGAAGAACTGGAGATATACTTCTTGATGGCTTTCGGTTTCGTGGCACCCCAGGCCTCTATCAATTACTCTTCTATAATGATCCATCCTCTGCCAAAGATGATACGAACCCATACAAGCAAATACTCTTGCTCACCAAAGCTCATCTGAATTCTGCAGGACGTATGAAGTCCTCCTCTAGACTCAAATACGTAGAAATTATTCGTCCAATGTTCAGATCCAATTCCAGTGGTCGTGGTTTGAAGTTGACATTCAACACAGCACCTATCGAATACATGTATTGGGATGATCCAAACGAATTGGTAGATAGATTGAAGTTGCTCATTGCATCACAGCAAGCCAGAAATACATCAAACGATAACGAGATTATTGCCATCTTGAACGAATTAGAAGAGGCAGGCATAATAAAACATGTGTGACGATTCCGTGACATTTCCGTGTTCTGTGATACTTCCTTGACACTTCCGTGACAGTTCCGTGTCACTTCCTTGACACTTCCGTGACAGTTCCGTGACACTTCCTTGACACTTCCGTGACAGTTCCGTGACACGTCCATGGCATGTCTATGAGTGACGGGGCTAATTGGCGAGGCAAAGTGCCGACCATTATCGATAACGTACAATACTTTAGTCATTAGCATAATGAGTCTCGACAAATTCGGACGTGGTTCGTTTCCACGCTCAGCTCAGATGGTGACAGTCAGATCTGGATTTTCACATACTCCAACTGGTGATATTGATGTTGGTCATTTGAAGATGTGTAACGTGAAACTGCCAACAGATGTCGCTGATGTTTCAAACAAACAATATGTGGATGAAGTTATATCGCAAATAAAGTTAGATTTCATGATTGCTTTCGATAATTACGGTGAAAAAGTCCGAAATTACCTTGCTGGCTTCAGCAACGAAATGATCGAAGAAAGGAAGAGAGTGGATGTACATGATCTGAAACTGGCAGCGTTCAATACAAACTTTGTTCAGTTGTCTGGCATAGTGCACAAGATCAACATACATGTGGAGCAGCTTCGCAACAACTCTCTACCAAAACTCGAAAGCGACATCGACTTGAATGTGAAGAATATTCTAGAACTTGTCGATAAGATTGACAACACTGTGAAGAGTTTGCACGATTTGAAGGCTGAGCAACAACACAGCCGTGATAAAGAACGCCAGCTTGCTGATGTCATTGATCAAATGAAAAAAGATCTGGACAAGATTGCCATCACTCCAAAATCTACGGCAACACCACCGCCACCGAAAAGGGAGCCTCCTGTGTGAAACCCATCATATAAACTCCTAATCCAACGAAGTCAATATGTCACATTCTAAAGAAAAAATCCAACTCGTCAATGAATTACATAGACCTGCTGGGAAAAAATTTCCAAGGCGCCGCATTATCATCAAAGGTTTGGATGACTTATGGCAAATGGATCTAGCCGAAATGCGACCTTATGCCTCTGTGAATATGGATCACAAGCTGATAATGGTCGTGATTGATTGTTTTTCCAAGTACCTATGGACTAGACCACTAAAATCAAAAACTGGTGCTGAAATCGCTCGTGCATTTGCTGATATTCTATCGCATGCCAACAACAGAATTCCCAAGAATTTGCAAACCGATCAAGGTACCGAATTCTACAACGAAAAGTTTCACAGTCTGATGAAAAAGTTCTCCATCAACCATTATCATACGTACACCATAATGAAGGCAGCCATTGCTGAACGTGTTATACGGACATTGAAGGAAAAACTGTACAAATTCTTCAGTTTGAATGGCTCATACCGTTGGATAGATGTCCTGCCTGAAATCACGAAAAATTATAATAACACGAAACATACGACGATTAGATGCAAGCCCAGTGACGTCACCAAAGACAACGAACAAGATATTTTAAAATCCACGTACAATCACATCAAAATTGCTGGAATTAAAAAATTCGATGTTGGTGACATTGTGAGAATAAGCAAAGCCAAATTGGACTACTGAACTATTTAAAATCGTAAAAGTTCGTATTACGAAACCTACTACATACATCTTGGAAGATTTGCATGGTACTTCAATCAAAGGTGCTTTTTATCCTGAAGAATTGCAAAAAACTATAAATCCTGACATCTATCTAGTGGAAAAAGTTTTAAGGAAGAGGAGTAAAAAGGTGTTTGTCAAATGGCTAGGATTCGATGATACACACAACAGCTGGATTGATTCCACCAACAAGTTATAATGTAATCATATGAAAAACAAGCACAAATTCAATGGATGTGAGGGGCCTTTCACGTCGATCGCTGACAAATAACAACCATTATCGTATGTTGTGACGTGTTGGCAGTGGTGGTATAAATAATGAGGACTGAAACTTTCAACACATCAGTTCGAGAACAATGAGTGAAGACTCTGGTTATTCATCTAGTGAAGTGCTTTCCGAAAACGGCAGTACTAGTTCATTGGCAATGATGGGTTATTATGGTGACGTTGATACATATTTGGACATGATTGAGCAAGCAGCGAGAGCCGAATCGTACCTCCTGCTGACTCCATCGTTCCAGTTGTCCACCTACATGATCCAGTGCGGACTCAGTTCAGCTAGACAGTTTAGTCCGAGCATCATCCTGAAGAAACCCTTCCATCCAGCGAAAATTTCGTTCTCCACATTTGAATGGGCCACCTCCATCGATTCGCTGTATAAGGTACAACAAGACATTTTTGAAGCACCCCTGCCCTGTTTCATTGATGAATATGATCCTGCCGTTACCGCCTGCGGAGACTATATCATCATAACCAAATTCGTTTGCGATGGTGTCAAAATGTTGTCACTCATCAAATACCACATTACATTCGAATTGGTGGAAGAGGATGTTGCAGACATTTTGAGGGCTGAAACGTGTGTTGTTTCACATCGAGTTGCGCTAATAAACAAATTGGACTTTTCCATGTATTATCAGAACATTTTGAATATTATAGCCGATTGGATTAGAAATAGCCTGACTGATTTGGGTGCGAAAGAGCTTATATCTGGATTTTGTGATGTTTGTGATAGCATGTCTAGTAACGCTCTCAGAGAATATCTATATTATTGTAAAAATGAGGTTATGTCTGATTTGAATAAAATGTTGTGAAAAATGTGACTAGTTTTTTTTCATTTCATCAGTCTACAACTTGACGCGAGACTAGTAGCATCTGAAATATTTTAGCTCTGCTCGAAAATCATGAAGTCTGAAATAGCTGTGCTATTGGAGTTTATAAAATCTCCTGCTTTGACTTTGACGAAATTCACTGAACAAGAATTGCAGTACATTCCAGTAGAATGTCTCATTGAAAATGCAGATCCTTATGGGCTATTAAGGGTGTGGCACGAACTTCCTCAAGAATATCGCAGCAACTTTAACCTACAAATCAAACTGCCATGCTTCGTTCATTATAATCGTCCCGATTGGACCACACACTGGGATGGACCACCATCTTCTCAAGAGGCATGTCATTATTGTAGAAAAGGATTACTTAAATAAATAGATTATTTATCTTCGTTTTCGTATTCTTTTACCCCCATGGGCTGCCCTGTATATATTTTTTTTTCAATCTTCATCAACTCAAACACCCTGTATATATTTCTTTCAACTCAAACACTTCTTCCATGCTAAAACATGGGACCGCGAACCGTGGGACACTCTGTATTTTTTTTTTTCAATTTTCAATCAACTCAAACGCCCTGTATATGAAAATTCAATCTTGTTATTGTCATTAAAGTCACAGTTCGAGGAATGGATATACGAGCGCGCGCTTATCATTCTAAGGGATCTCTCGCTTTGCTGAAACTTCGAACGCCATGAAGGTAACGGCATGACGTCACCCACTTTGAAATAAATAAATAATCCAAGTATTCGTTTCTAATACGAGCGCGCGCTTATCATTCTACGGGATCTCTCGCTTTGCTGGATCTTCGAACGCCATGAAGCGAGACAGCGTTGCCACACACAATAATGTAACAATATTAACATCCAAACACATACGTCCGACAACTCTACCTCGATAGATCCGTTGCAAAGATAAGCGCGCGCCAGCGATGGATATTATTTTCGACTCGAAGTTTCTTATCTCTGGAATGCATCTCTCGCTTCACTCTACCTCGATAGATCCGTTGCAAAGATAAGCGCGCGCCAGCGATGGATATTATTTTCGACTCGAAGTTTCTCATCTCTGGAATGCATCTCTCGCTTCACTCTACCTCGATGGATCCGTTGCAAAGATAAGCGCGCGCCAGCGATGGATATCCCGTTTGAATAGCTTTAAAATAATTGAAATATCACGGAGGTCGGAATACCACAGTGCGTATATACGCTACCTCATAATGCAAAGGTCCCTGGTTCAATTTCCCCCAGCGGTGACAGCTTTTTTTAATTTATTTATTCACGATGGCGACGTGACGACGTATGAATAATTTGAATTTCGCGCCGGTTTTTAGTGAGCGTGGCCTCCAACCAAATGCTGGTCTCTGATTGGCCTAGGGGCCAGAATCCCTATAGCCCCTCTACTTATTTGCCAAGTCGGATATTGATTTATTTATATCTGTTCAACATCCAGAAGGGAACATGAAAATAAAAATTATCTGAAATTGAGAATTGGCATTCTCTTTCAATGTTTTTTTTTTCATCTTTCAGTTCCTCTGTTGATATTCTCTTCTAACATAAAGACTAAAGGTTTGGTTGCTTGAACAATTTTCTATCATCAATAATAACAAAGTCATCGATGGCTGCTGACACTCAACTTGGATTACCCTGAAGAGTATCCCTTGACACTTGGGATTCACAAGAACGTTTATTTAATAGCTTCCATAGTGAGTTCCACAAGAACCTTTATTCAATGGCTTCCATATGTCTGTATGTATATATAAATATATATCTATATAAGCATTTTTTCATCAACCCCTATCTACAGCAGCGCACTAATTATCGTTAATAAAGAATTCTCGAAACTAAATGCCGAAGCTGAACTTCGATTTCAATCTAGTTTCGTATCACCTTCTTCCTTTTTCTAGAAATATGGGTACAAAATACAAAATGAATGAATTTGGGTATGACATAGATTCATATACAGAACATCCAATATCTTGTATCTATAATCGAACTTCGAAAACTCCAAAGTTTGTTGTAAAAAAAAATTGTAAAATTGTTCTTCCCGTCATTCGGATGCCCCCTTACGAGCAACCCTCAGAAGTCTTCGAAAGTCTTGTGCGAGCAAGGAATGACGGGGGCCTTACCTTTTAACGTGTGATCCCAAACACTTGTAACATGCCAAACACCTATTTCTCGAACCCTTCTCTCAACTTACTTCGAGGAATTGTAGTTTTTAAGAAAATACTTCAGATAAACACTTTCTTCTCCATATAGCAAAAAAGTTGGGTGACGTATATATATTTCATATTGAAATGTGGTCATTCATCACTTCATATCATATGAAGGATCTTATTCTCGAGTGTACAAGAGCAATAGAAACATAAAAGCAGGTCGAACTGAAAGTATACGTAGAATCCCCACATGACGTGAGAACAGGCAACACTGTGACCGGCGTTCGCTCTGCGCGTGGCTGGTAGGCCTCTCTGCAGTCTGTCATTTTACGGTTCTGCTGCATTACATTCTGATGAATTCCGATTCTGCCAATGTACGGTTTTGATTTTTTACGGTTCTGCTGACGTACAGTTCCTATATTTCACGATTCTGTCGATGTACGGTTCTGAATTTTTACGATTCTGTTATTTTACTGATCTAACATTTAACTATTCTGCTGAATTACGGTTCTGATAGTTTACGATTCTATCACAATACAGTATATGACATTACAGTCTGATGAAGTACATTCTGTCATTGTACGTTCTGATATAATATGATTCTGATGGAATACGGTCTGTTGTATTACGAGTCTGTCGATGTACGGTTTTAGCATTTTACGATTCCTTCAATTTACAGTTCTGATATTTTGAGATTCTGTGAATATGCTGTTCTGATTTTTTGCTATTTTGTCAATGTACGGTTCTGACATTTTACTATTCTGTCGATAAACGGTCTGTTGTATTTCGATTCTGACAAAGTACGGTCTGCTAACGTGCGGTCTGTCATTCTGCGATTCTGACGAATTACGGTCTGTGTTGTTATGATTCTGACGAAATATCGTTCCGCTGTGATGTTGGTTTGTTAGCTTTCGATTCTGTATATTTGCGGATCTGCGATATTGCTATTATGGAAAAATACACATCTGCGCATTTGCAATCTGTTATTGTCTGGTATGCTCATGTACAGTATACAAAATACGGTTTGAGGGATTGCGGTTCTGTGCATCTACAGTAGAGATAAATACAATTCCTATAAAATATTGTTCTGTTAAGTTACTGGTTTGAAAATGTATATTCTGATGGATAACGGATCTGCGATTTTACATTCTGGTGATTTGTGTGTTACCCGAACACAGCAATCGTATATGCTTCAACTTTATACATGTCAGATGCTAGACTGCAGGGTTACAATGTGAACATAGTCGAAGTCAAAGTTTCGTGACCTGCAAACTGTGAGCGATATACCAACTTGGAAGTCGTCTAATGAGGTCAATGTAATTTAGTCTGCTTCAATATTGTCCATGTGAGATGATAGTATAGAAAGATACAGTGTGCACAACGAAGGAGTCAATATATCCCCACTAGCCTGTTGTACTCGCTATATAACCTTCGAGGTCGTCTCATATGGTCACTGTTGTCGTATCTGCTTCAACTGTATGCATGTCAGATGTTATACTGCAGAGTTACAGTGTGAACATAGTCAGAGTCTTGTCTCTTGTCTTGTTCTGCAAGCTGTGTGCGTTGAACCAGCTTGGGAGTCGTCTAATACGGTCATTGCGAACTCGTCTGCTTCAATAGTATCCATGTTGGATGATAGGATAGAGAGATAGAGTGTGCACAACGATGAAGTCGATGTATCCCCATTTGCCTATTGTACTCAATATATACCCTTCAAAGTCGTCTCATACGGTCACTGCCATCGTTTGTGCTTCAATTGTATGCATGTCAGATGCTGGACGGCAGAGTTTCAGTGTAAACATAGTCAAAGTCGGAGTTTCATAATCAGCAAGCTGTGTGAGTTAAACCCGCTCGGGAGTCGTCTCATATGGTCAATGCAAACTTGTCTACTCAATACTGTCAAGGTTAGATGATAGGATAGAGAGATATAGTGTACACAAATATGAAGTCGATATATCTTCATCTGCCTATTGAACTCGTTATATACCCTTCAAAGTCGTCTCATACGGTCACTGTAGTCGTATCTGCTTCAACTGTATGCATGTCAGATGTTATACTGCAGAGTTACAGTGTAAACATAGTCAAAGTCGGGGTTTTTGTTTTGCAAGCTGTGTGCGTTATACCAGCTTGGGAGACATCTAATATGGTCAATGTGAACTTGTCTGCTTCAATAGTGTCCATGTAAGATGATTGGATAGAGATATTTGCCTATTGTACCCGTTATATTCCATTCAAAGTCGTCTCATTCGGTCACTGCAATCGTATCTGCTTCAATTTCATGCATGTCAGATGCTAGACTGCAGAGTTACAGTTTGAACATAGTCGAAGTCGAAGTTACTTGTTCTGCAAATCCTGCGCGTTATATTTGTCTGAAAGTCGTCCTATATGGTTGATGCGAACTTGTCTGCTTCAATATTGTCCATGTGAAATGATAGGATGAAGAGATATAGTGTGCACAACGATGGAGTCGATGTATCTTCATTTGCCTATTGTACCTGTTATATTCCCTTCGAAGTCGTCTTATACGGTCACTGCAATCGTATCTGCTTCAATTTCAAGCATGTCAGATGCTAGACTGCAGAGTTACAGTGTGAACATAGTCGAAGTCGAAGTTTTTTGTTCTGCAAATCGTGCGCGTTATACCCGTTTGGAAGTCGTCTTATATGGATAATGCGAACTTGTCTGTTCGATAGTGTCCATGTGAGATGATAGGATAGAGAGATATAGGGTGCGCAACGATGAAGTCGATGTATTCCCATTCGCCTATTGTACTCGTTATTTACCCTTCAAAGTCGTCTTATACGGTCACTGCCATCGTATCTGCTCCAACTGTATGCATGTCAGATGGTAAATTGCAAAGTTACAGTGTAAACATAGTTAAAGTCGGAGATTCTTGTTCTGCAAGCTGTGTGCGTTATACTTGCTTATGAGTCGTCTTTTATGGTCAATGCAAACTTGTCTACTCAATCGAGTCGAGGTAAGATGATAGGATAGAGAGATAAAGTGTGCACAACGATGGAGTCGATATATCCCCATTAGCCTGTTGTACTCTCTATATCCTTCAAAGTCGTCTCATATGGTCACTGTAGTCGTATCTGCTTCAACTGTATGCATGTCAGATGTTATACTGCAGAGTTACAGTGTAAACATAGTCAAAGTCGGGGTTTCTTGTTTTGCTAGCTGTTTGCGTTATACCAGCTTGGGAGACATCTAATATGGTCAATGTGAACTTGTCTGCTTCAATAGTGTCCATGTAAAATCATTGGATAGAGAGATATAGTGTGCACAACGATGAAGTCGCTGTATCTTCATTTGCCTATTGTACCCGTTATATTCCATTCGAAGTCGTCTCATGCGGTCACTGCAATCGAATCTGCTTCAATTTTATGCATGTCAGATGCTAGACTGCAGAGTGACAGTGTGAACATAGTCGAAGTCGAAGTTTCTTGGTTTGCAAATCCTGCGGCCTCAATATTGTCCATGTGAAATGATAGGATAGGAAGATAAAGTGTGCACAACGATGAAGTCGATGTATCTTCATTTGCCTATTGTACCCGTTATATTCCCTCCAAAGTCGTCTTATACGGTCACTGCAATCGTATCTGCTTAAATTTTAAGCATGTCAGATGCTAGACTGCAGAGTAACAGTGTGAACATGGTCGAAGTCGAAGTTTCTCGATCTGCAAATCGTGCGCGTTATACCCGTTTGGAAGTCGTCTCATATGGATAATGCGAACTTGTCTGCTTCGATAGTGTCCATGTGAGATGATAGGATAGAGAGATATAGGGTGCACAACGATGGAGTCGATGTTTCTCATTTGCATATTGTACTCGTTATTTACCCTTCAGAGTCGTCTTATACGGTCACTGCCATCGTATCTGCTCCAACTGTATGCATGTCAGATGGTAAATTGCAAAGTTACAGTGTAAACAAAGTCAAAGTCGAAGTTTCTTGTTCTGCAAGCTGTGTGCGTTATACACGCTTGAGAGTCGTCTTATATGGTCAATGCAAACTTGTCTACTCAATAGTGTCGAGGTAAGATGATAGGATAGAGAGATGAAGTGTGCACAACGATGGAGTCGATATATTCCCATTAGCCTGTTGTACTCGCTATATACCCTTCAAAGTCGTCTCATATGGTCACTATAGTCGTATCTGCTTCAACTGTATGCATGTCAGATGTTATACTGCAGAGTTACAGTGTAAACATAGTCAAAGTCGGGGTTTTTTGTTTTGCAAACTGTGTGCGTTATACCAGCTTGGGAGACATCTAATATGGTCAATGTGAACTTGTCTGCTTCTATAGTGTCCATGTAAGATGATTGGATAGAGAGATAAAGTGTGCACAACAATGAAATCGCTGTATCTTCATTTGCCTATTGTACCCGTTATATTCCATTCAAAGTCGTCTCATACGGTCACTGCAATTGTATCTGCTTCAATTTCATGCATGTCAGATGCTAGACTGCAGAGGTACAGTGTGAACATAGTCGAAGTCGAAGTTTCTTTTACTGCGAATCCTGCGCGTTATACTTGTCTGGAAGTCGTCCTATATGGTTGATGCGAACTTGTCTGCTTCAATATTGTCCATGTGAGATGATAGGATAGAGAGATATAGTGTGCACAACAATGAAGTCGATGTATCCATATTCGCCTGTTGTACCCGTTATATACCCTTCAAAGTCGTCCCATACGGTCACTGTCATCGTATCTGCTTCAACTGTATGCATGTCAGATGCTAGACTGCAGAGTTACGATGTAAACATAGTCAAAGTCGAAGTTTCTTGTTCTGCAAGCTGTGTGCGTTATACCTGCTTGAAAGTCGTCTCATATGGTCATTGCGAACTCGTTTGCTTCAATAGTGTCCATGTGAGATGATAGGATAGAGAGATATAGTGTGCACAACGATGAAGTCGATGTTTCTTCATTTGCCTATTGTACTCGTTATGTACCCTTCAAAGTCGTCTCATACGGTCACTGTCATCGTATATGCTTCAACTGTGTGCATGTCAGATGCTAGACTGCAGAGTTACAGTGTGAAAATGGTCAAAGTAGAAGTTTCTTGTTCTGCAAACTGTGTGCGTTATACCTGCTTGGAAGTCGTCTTATATGGTTAATGCGGACTAATCTGCTACAATAGTGTCCATGTGAGATGATAGAATAGAGAGATATAGTGTGTTCGACGATGAAGTCGATGTATCCCAATTTGCCTGTTGTACTCGTTATATACCCTTTCAAATCGTCTCATACGGTCACTGTCATCGTATCTGTTTCAACTTTATGCATGTCAGATAGTAGAATGCAGGGTTACAGTATAAACATAGTCGAAGTAAGAGTTTCTTGTTTTGCGAGCTGTGTGAGTTATACTCGTTTGGAAGTAGTCTTATATGGGCAATGCAAACTTGTCTGCTTCGATAGTGTCCATGTGAGATGATAGGATAGAGAGATATAGTGTGCACAACGATGAAGTCGATGTATCCTTATTTGCCTATTGTACTCGTTATATACTCGTCAAAGTCGTCTTATACGATCACTGTCATCGTATCTGCTCCAAATGTATGCATGTCAGATGCTGAATCGCAGAATTACAGTGTTAACATAGTCAAAGTCGGAGTTTCTTATTCTGCGAGCTGTGTGAGTTATTCTCGCTTGGGAGTCGTCTTATATGGTCAATGCAAACTTGTTTACTCAATCGTGTCGAGGTAAGTTGATAAGATGAAGAGATAAAGTGTGCACAACGATGGAGTCGATATATCTCCATTAGCCTGTTGTACTCGCTATATACCCTTCAAAGTCGTTTCATATGGTCACTGTAGTCGTATCTGCTTCAACTGTATGCATGTCAGATCTTTTACTGCAGAGTTACAGTGTAAACATAGTGGAAGTCGAGGTTCCTTGTTCTGCAAGCTGTGTGCGTTATACCCACTTGAGAGTCGTCTCATATGGTCAATGCAAACTTGTCTACTCAAAACTGTCAAGGTAAGAGGATAGGATAGAGAGATATAGTGTGCACAACGATGAAGTCGATATATCTCCATTTGCCTATTGAACTCGTTATATACCCTTCAATAACGTCTTATACGAACACAGCAATCGTATATGCTTCAACTTTATACATGTCAGATGCTAGACTGCAGGGTTACAATGTGAACATAGTCGAAGTCAAAGTTTCGTGACCTGCAAACTGTGAGCGATATACCAACTTGGAAGTCGTCTAATAAGGTCAATGTAATCTAGTCTGTTTCAATATTGTCCATGTGAGATGATAGTATAAAAAAATTCAGTGTGCACAACGGAGGAGTCAATATATCCCCACTAGCCTGTTGTACTCGCTATATACCCTTCGAGGTCGTCTCATATGGTCACTGTTGTCGTATCTGCTTCAACTGTATGCATGTCAGATGTTATACTGCAGAGTTACAGTGTGAACATAGTCAGAGTCTTGTCTCTTGTCTTGTTCTGCAAGCTGTGTGCGTTGAACCAGCTTAAGAGTCGTCTAATATGGTCATTGCGAACTCGTCTGCTTCAATAGTATCCATGTTGGATGATAGGATAGAGAGATAGAGTGTGCACAACGATGAAGTCGATGTATCCCCATTTGCCTATTGTACTCAATATATACCCTTCAAAGTCGTCTCATACGGTCACTGCTATCGTTCGTGCTTCAATTGTATGCATGTCAGATGCTGGACGGTAGAGTTTCAGTGTAAACATAGTCAAAGTCGGAGTTTCATAATCAGCAAGCTGTGTGAGTAAAACCCGCTCAGGAGTCGTCTCATATGGTCAATGCAAACTTGTCTACTCAATACTGTCAAGGTTAGATGATAGGATAGAGAGATATAGTGTGCACAAATATGAAGTCGATATATCTTCATCTGCCTATTGAACTCGTTATATACCCTTCAAAGTCGTCTCATACGGTCACTGTAGTCGTATCTGCTCCAACTGTATGCATGTCAGATGTTATACTGCAGAGTTACAGTGTAAACATAGTCAAAGTCGGGGTTTTTTGTTTTGCGAGCTGTGTGCGTTATACCAGCTTAGGAGACATCTAATATGGTCAATGTGAACTTGTCTGCTTCAATCGTGTCCATGTAAGATGATTGGATAGAGAGATAAAGTGTGCACAACGATGGAGTCGCTGTATCTTCATTCGCCTATTTTACCCGTTATATTCCATTCAAAGTCGTCTCATTCGGTCACTGCAATCGTATCTGCTTCAATTTCATGCATGTCAGATGCTAGACTGCAGAGTTACAGTGTGAACATAGTCGAAGTCGAAGTTTCTTGTTCTGCAAATCCTGCGCGTTATACTTGTCTGAAAGTCGTCTTATATGGTTGATGCGAACTTGTCTGCTTCAATATTGTCCATGTGAAATGATAGGATAGAGAGATATAGTGTGCACAACGATGAGGTCGATGTATTCCCATTCGCCTATTGTACTCGTTATTCACCCTTCAAAGTCGTCTTATACGGTCACTGCCATCGTATCTGCTCCAACTGTATGCATGTCAGATGGTAAATTGCAAAGTTACAGTGTAAACATAGTCAAAGTCGGAGATTCTTGTTCTGCAAGCTGTGTGAGTTATTCTCGCTTGGGAGTCGTCTTATATGGTCAATGCAAACTTGTCTACTCAATAGTGTCGAGGTAAGATGATAGGATAGAGAGATAAAGTGTGCACAACGATGGAGTCGATATATCCCCATTAGCCTGTTGTACTCGCTATATACCCTTCAAAGTCGTCTCATATGGTCACTGTAGTCCTATCTGTTCAACTGTATGCATGTCAGATGTTATACTGCAGAGTTACAGTGTAAACATAGTCAAAGTCGGGGTTTCTTGTTTTGCAAGCTGTTTGCGTTATACCAGCTTGGGAGACATCTTATATGGTCAATGTGAACTTGTCTGCTTCAATAGTGTCCATGTAAGATGATTGGATAGAGAGATATAGTGTGCACAACGATGAAGTCGCTGTATTTTCATTTGCCTATTGTACCCATTATATTCCATTCAAAGTCGTCTCATACGGTCACTGCGATCGAATCTGCTTCAATTTTATGCATGTCAGATGCTAGACTGCAGAGTTACAGTGTGAACATAGTCGAAGTCGAAGTTTCTTGTTCTGCAAATCCTGCGCGTTATACTTGTTTGGAAGTCGTCTTATATGGTTGATGCGAACTTGTCTGCTTCAATATTGTCCATGTGGAATGATAGGATAGGAAGATATCCCAGGTAGCACATCATATTGGCTGGAACCCGATTTCATATTGGGCCGATATAGATATATCGTACATGTGAAAAATAATATAGGTCCAATATGAGAGTATATTGGACAAACAATATTGGAATCATAATATTGGTGGAATATTGGTTCAATCTGAGCTGAATATGGATTGTCAGCTATAATATTGAAGCAATATAGGTTGTGAAATCCGTTAACAATGTGTTGAAAAACATATCTATGAATGTTATATAATATTGTTTTACGAATGTCGATACAACAACATCGTATACATATTGTTCCCGACATTTACAACCAATATTGCAATTTGAACATTCTCCCCATGTCGATTCTGAAGCGGTTATGCAATATTGTATATTCAAGTTGAACGGCATATCGGTTGGATATTGTTTTGACAATATTTGAATCATTATATTCACCCATCTTGATTGATATCATTTTATCTATATCATGCGGAAGATATCGTATACAATTTGCTTCTTACATTTATAACCAATATCGCGATTTGAATATTGTCCCCATGTTGATTCTGAAGCGGTTGTGCAATATTGTATATTTGGGTTCGACGGCATATTGGTTGAATATTGTTTCAACAATATTCGAAATATCATATTCACCTATCTTGATTGATATCATTCTATCCATATCATGCGGAAGATATCGTATACATATTGTTTCCAACAATTATAACCAATATAGCAATTTGAACATTCTCCCCATGTCAATTCTGAAGCGGTTATGAAATATTGTATGTTCGAGTTCGACGGCATATTGGTAAAATATTGTTTCAACAATATTTGGAACATAGAATTTACCAATATTGACTGATATCATTCCAACTATATCGTGCGGAAGATATCGCACACATATTGTTTCCAACAACTATAACCAATATCGCAATTCAAACATTCTCCCCATGTCGATTCTGAAGCGGATATACAATATTGTGTAATCGGATTAGACGGCAAATTGGATGAATATTGTTTCAATTGATATCATGCGGAAAATATCGTATACATATTGTTTCCAACAATCATAACCAATATCGCAATTTGAACATTCTCCCCATGTCGATTCTGAAGGGGTTTTCAATGATTCAAATATGAATATCAATAACAGCAATTCAATATATATCTTATATCGGACATAGAAGAGAAAAACAATATTGTAATTTCAAGTTCAATTGCATATCGGGTGAATAGTTTTCTAGCAATATTCAGGAAATAATATCATCTTATATTGGCTGATATGTGATTCACTATATCATGTGAGCAATATTGTTCACATATTGTTTTGAGAATACATATCGATATCGAAATTTCGATATTTATTCCATATTACGCACTCCCAAATCGATGTCGATAGATGGCGCTATAAATGATTGGTAACGTACTCCCATTGCCGATCAGACGAGAGAATATAAATATTAGCTCTAGACGATTGTAAAGTATTATAACCTGGAGTAGGGGTTAACCGTGATCAACAAGGAGGCCTCCCCAATGCAAGGCCCTTCCATTGCACTCCGGCTGGGCTGACCTTTGTGATTATTCCTGATGCGAATAACTCGCAAATATTGGTATGAAAATATTCCACCAATATTTTGAAGACAACATAGCTACATAATGATTTTCAATAATGTACCAATATTTTCAACCAATATTGCACCAGTATTGTCAAATGTTCACTGTCCATTTATCAGCAATATTGATATCACATTTTGTGACCAATATAACTTCACGAATATTCCAGCAATATTGGTATGAGAATATTCTACCAATATTTCTGAGACAACATACCTTCATGATGATTTTCAATGATTCACCGATATTTCCATATATTACACCAATATTGCCGAATGTTCACCATTAATTTCTCGCCAATATTGATATTACATATTGTGTCCGATATAACCCTACGAATATTCAACCAATATTAATATGAGAATATTTTACCCACATTTGGAAACTGATATTGTACCAATATCGCCGAATGTTCACATTTTTTTTCTCGCCAATATTACTTTCACAATATTTTGCCGATATTTTCGTAATATTGCACCGATATTGTCTCAATATATGTGTGCTACTTGGGATAGTGTGCACAACGATGAAGTCGATGTATCTTCATTTGCCTATTGTACCCGTTATATTCCCTCCAAAGTCGTCATATACGGTCACTGCAATCGTATCTGCTTGAATTTCAAGCATGTCAGATGCTAGACTGCAGAGTAACAGTGTGAACATGTTGTTATGCCTTTAAATCTCAGGGGGTGAGTAGTAAAAAAAAAGATGGAGTAGAATTTTATTCACCCCCGAGTTTGGTTGATGAATTACCTAAGGTTTACTAGGTGTTTTAAATCTTAAATGTATTGACAACAGAAAAAGTGTTTTTAGTGCCCAGTTTGATACCGCAGGAACTAGACACTGGTAGTTCAGCGGGACAAATGGGTGGGTACGTTAGGCTTAGTAAAATACTAAGTTTGATTGGGATGAATATGCTTTTAATCACAAGTAAATTCTGAAAGGACAAATAATGTGCTTCAAATGATACTATAGTTGGCTCAAGACTTCCAAAGTAACTGAGTATCAATAGCAATATTACCTAAACAGTGTACAATTATTGCAACAACAAGAAATATAAATTGACTGACTGAAATCAACTCTTCAGATCAGTGTAAAATAATACAATCACTGCTCAAAATCAACTCTCTGAGACAGTATGATAATATATAGCTTATTAATCAACAAAATAACTCACTAAATCAGTATCAATGAGACAAAAGAAATAATAAGGCCTATTATACCGCAGTGCACTTTTGGTTTACAGGGGTATATTTTGTAACTATACTGAGTGTCTATTGAATCAATGACATGTTGCAATTCTATTATGTTGAATGAAATTTGAAACTGATGAATTATGGTTGGTGGTAGTTTATTCCAAGTAAAATACTATTCCTGGTGGTGCATGGAACGAACTCACCAAATTATGAGCAGGTCCTGATGTACATCATCTGGCTCTGATGTACAGGGGGATCAGGTACGTGAAGTCAGGCAGCGTCAGGTGGTGTCTCCTGTATGTCGCCTTCCAGCCACAAATGAAAAGGCTCCTAGAGCAGGCGAAAACAGAGCTACAACAGCGGCGCAGACTCCAGTACAGCAGTCCCAGGGAGCTGAAGGGGGCCAAATCTCGAATGCAACGAACGGGAGAGAAGACTTTAGCCCGATAAAAGGAACCCTATATGGAATGACGACAATCGTGCGTTATTTTACCAACACAAGGGATGACAAGAAAATAGCAGCTGATGATTAAAAGAATATATAGTACCTTGGATGTTGTGTGGGTTCCAGAAGTGGTGATGCAGGTCGGCTCGGCCACGTGGATTTCAGCCACGAAGAATCCCTCAATAGAGGCAACAGGAATCCCATCATCCCAGCGATGATAATGGATATCCCAAATTTGAGATCTTTTCCTAATTAATCCCAACACTAAGTTATGGAAAATCGAATACTAGACAAATTCGAAATTATTCAAGAAACAGATCTCACGGCTTACTTTTGTGACCAGGCTGGTAGACTGCTGCAGACAAAATGGTGCCTATGAAGATCGAAGGGGCTGTCCTTGCCACATCTCACCAGAAGATCACCCTTTTTTGTGTATCTTCCTCTATACTCCCACACACATCAATCACCGGACGATATAAAATTATAGGCGGGAGATATCCCAGCAAACACCCTGTACATGGCATTTCTACCTCACCATGGTAGTGAAAACTATGTCGATAATATCAAGAGAGGTGTCTAGACCATCAGAAAAGAAGGAATATCATTAAATCACCATTTATTCCAAGTCAGAATATATTATTGCCAGTTATTATTGTTTGGATTTGAAACTTCAAATATTCAAACGCGGTCATGCGCAACTGAGGATCATCGTAGACCTGAATAGTGGGGCGAAATACGTCATCATCTTCTTCCCGTGCGACGAGTCTTCATCACAATGTAACATAACCTATAACGCCCATACTTACAAGGAATTAGTGCCAAATCAACGAACAGGTACATAATGGCGAAGATACAGAGTGCCAAATCATCATAACGAGATATGGTGCTGATTGTGAGCCGTTAGAACCCGTATTCGTGATGATAGCAAGGGAACTATGGGTCAATGTGGGTCCATATACATCATCAGAACGTATCGACACAAACCGTCGATTAGTAGGAATTTATTTGACTAGAATAGTAAGAAATCAGAATAGCAAATCATCAGAACCATATTTCAGCGACTGCAATATGTACAACCCGTAATTGGTCGAACCGTACTTTGACAGACTGCATTATGTCAGAATGCATAAATCACAATAGTATATCGAAAGACTGCCATATATTCAGAAGTGTACTTTGCCAAACCAGTAAATAAAATACTCTTCATGTCGTCAGAATCATAAAAATATATAATCGTAAGTTCATAGAACCGTAAAAGCACAGACTGTAATTCAGCGATCCGTACTCTGTAGACCACTATTTCATCAGAATGAACAATCCCGACCAGCAGACTTGTGATGTACAGAATCTGAAAATGGCAGAATGCCAAAAAGGTCATACCCGTAAAAAGACAGACTGTCGATTGTTGATACCCGTAAAATGAAAGATCCGTACAATGACAGACTCGTGAAAGCACAGACTGCCAATACTCTAGATCCGTAAAATGCAAGAACCGTACATCGACAGACCCATAATCCATCGGACTACCGGAATTTCCGATCCATAATTCATCAAAACCGTAAAACGACAGACCCGTGAAACAGCAGAATCGTAAAATGACAGACTCGTACAATGGCAGAATCGTGCAGCTACCAAACCCGTAAATTTTCAGAATTTCTTGGATTAAGACCCGTGAAATAGCAGAACCGTAAAATGGCAGAACCGTACATTGACAGACCCGTAAAACATCAGAACCTTACATCGACAGACCGTCAATATACCAGAATGTGTGAGGCGCGTGGAGACTCGGAACAAGCGGTAGCGCATTGTTGCCAAGTTGAATCGATAGAAATTCCTTGCTAAACCTACTCAAATCTGATTCAAACTGTTTTATGAAGAATTCTAGAGGGCTGAGAAAGGTTCGTACATTGTAGTATTTGTGTTTGATAATCTGTTTGATTCGAATCAGGAAGATATTGACATGATAATTTGATTGTATCAAGATAAAGAAGTATATATCATTCTTTTTGTTGAAAAATTATATAACAAAACATCAGACATGTGGATATAACAATGTTTTCTATGTATAATAGGTGTATCTATTCTTGGAGATTCTATAAGGCAGAAATGGAATCATTGTATGTCCATTTCTGATCATATAAATATTGGAGAAAAACATCAAACTTTCAAACATTTCTATAGTCCAATGGTTCGAGATTCGGATCAGAGTGTATATACCTCTCAATTTGATTCTCCAATTAAATAGTAGATAATATAAATAAAAAACTTGTAGCATTTGTATATCGCTATTTCGTTTCGGGAAACCTACTCCCCAAGAGTTTTCGAATCTAGTGATTCCTTATTGTCAATTGTGCTCAAATCCCTCACGTGACTTCAGTTATAGATTATATATAGGGTGTCTCAAAATTGCTCCACTTGAAGTAGAGGTCAAAATAAGTTGATTGGACCCAATTCGTTTATATACCAAAATGTTCCGTTCGTCAATGGGGTACTTTGTATGTGATCAATTTCATTTGCGTTCCGGATATCACAATGACTCCATTCATCTTCCATTAAATGTCAAATCTCAAGCAATGGCGGCTCGAAATACCGCCTGTTGGATGATCGAGGAGGTGTAACATACATTTTACTTGATTATTTGGGATTTTCCCTCCTCGCTTCTACAAAATAATAATATGAGCATAATTTCAATATACAGTGTGGTAATTCAAGTGTGCAACATATGGAAATCTTCTTAATGAATTGCACAACCAAAATACAGATAGTGCCAAGAGTTGGTGCATGTTCGATCATCATTTCAGGTGCACTCAGAATAGTTGCAAGTCAAACAGCAAACAGGGTAGGTAAAAAGATATAAAAAGTGCTCAGGAGTAAAGTACCCGTATTTCAAAGAATTCAGCAGAATGTTATTGAGAAAAGTTGTTCACAATTAAAATTCATACCTAAATACCAGAACATGGCTTCCTAAGATATTCTTCAGTTTTTCAATTCCTTTCGTTAATAAATTCGCATTTTTTTCAAATTCAATCATATTTTTGCATTCAACTTGGATTTCAATTTTTTTAGGAAATCACAAACTTCATGTTTGTTGCAACGATATCCAGCTCAACTTTGAAATTTTGCGAACCCTATTTTCAACAAGGTAAAACATCATTAATGATAATATTCATATTCAAGAACCTTTATTCAATGTGAACATTTTGTATTTGAAATGTTTATGAAAAAGCTGAACAAATTGATCGACAACCATGATATCTTTTGAAAAATCACGGACACCCAAGGAACAGAACAAATGAGGGTTGACAGTAAATATTGAGGCAGTTTGGTGACATACTCCTTATCTAATGATGTTTTACCTTGTTGAAAATATGGTTTGCGAAATCTCAAAATTAAGCTGTATATCGTTGCAACAAACATCAAGTTCGTGATTCCCTAAATAAATGAAATCCAAGTTGATTGCACAAAAGTGCATTAATTTCAACAAAAGTATGATCAACTGATTTTGTTATGATCAAATTATGAAAGTATTTAGGGTGAATATAAAAAAAATACAAATTGGGAAGTTATTAATGGAACAAATCGAAACACTGAAATATGTCTTAGGAGGCCATGTTTTGGTATTCAGGAAAAACTTCCAATTGTGAAGAACTTTTTTCCATAACAGTTTGCTGATTTTTCTGAAATAAGGGTACTTTACTCCTGAGCATTTTTTATATTTTTTGACCTACCCTGTATGCTGTTTGACTTGCAACGATTCTAAGTGCACCTTAAATGATTACCGAACATGCACCAACCTTTGGCACTATCTGTATTTTGGTTGTGCAATTCATCAAAAAAATTTCCATATGTTGCACACTGTACAAGTACAGAGGATTTGCCCCAAAATTTTACTGAAATTCAAATGGCACTCTGTATGAATAATTTTACGTAAGTCGATAGAGCGAAAAATTACCTTTCAAATGACATTTGTTTTCAAAATGGCAGATCATGCAGGAACCTTTTTGTCTGCAATCATCATGGACACATTGTGACGTCATCCGTCGAATTTTTGGCAAGCATCCTTATAAAATAAAAAATTCACGAAGCACTTGGATTAGTTATTGATGGAACATATTTTTCAACGCTTGAAGCGCACAAAAGGAAATCCCTATGATAATTTGTTTTTATTAAGTCATCATTTCAAACAATTTTCTTAGTCTTAAATTCCCCCAAGAATGTGAAATAGAAATGGTACTTTATTCAAGGAAAGTTCAGTATAAAGAGGTCATTATGTTGTTTTTATAGGAATATTGATGTTAAATGAAAAAGTTGTTCGAAACCACCCAAACTTTTATTTTGTGTAGTTGTTTTATATACAGTGTCATTCGTTTTTTCGGGTAGTTTCGGGTAGGCTAATAGCTTTGTGTTTTTTTTTCAATGGAACACCCTGAATTCAGCTTTCCATGGAGATTTCGAGAATTCAATAGTTGATAGGATGTTCCATTCGAGAAATTGTCTATTATAAATGTGGAAATTGAGAAAGAAAATCAACCTGTTTCAGGATATCCCTTGGAAATATTGAGCTTGGCTCGAAATTCTTTTTTATTTAATCTGACATGTGATGTGGAACTTTTCGAAACTACGGAAATATTGAAACTTCTCACTTTTCGTATAACCTGTGGTGTAAAGTGAAATATAACATTGTCGAGTTTCTTCTCTCCGAACTGGAATCTAGTTCATCATAAATTCATCCTCTTTATAAGAGTGATAAAATGTTAATGTCATGAAATTGCATAGCAACGTAAAATAATATTAAAAAACTTCGACTGTTAATAAAAACCGATGTCAAAAAGTATTCGAAAAGTCTTGTTCATTTAACATAAAAGGAATACAAAATCCTACATGGTCCTTATTCGAGCCGGATATATCGATGCATCCAATTAATCGATATAGTGTATCGCAAAAAACAAATTGAACGAGCAACCGAGCCAGCAAGAAGAAGCAATCGTTATAATCAAGCACATTCAGCAATCGAGCTCAAGCCCAGGACATTCCAGGACTACAGGAACTCTGGTGCTAGCATATGGAACGCAGTGAAATCGAGAAATCACTATAGAATCAAACGGATATCAGAGGGAGGCGTGAATTATCAATCATATCGGGGATCGTAACGTGAGTCTGTTCCATTACTTCACTATTTTATCGTCTCAATCTCTGTATCTCATCATTATCGCATCATATCAATCAGTTATCAGCATTTACTTGAATCTAGTCTAGTATCATATTCAGTGTCGAAACTCAAACGATGGAAGAAGAGTTACGGCAGCTCAAAATAAAACGCGCTCAAGTAAAATCATCCTTAACCAGATTCAATTCGTTTATCGATAGATTCAGCGAAGATCAAGTTTTGCAGTTAGAATCGCGATTGGATCAAGCCATTCAATTTTTGGATCATTTCAATTCTGTTCAGGATCGAATCGAGTATTTAGATGAACAAGAATTGGAATCTGATGACAGAATCATATTCGAAAATCGGTTTTATGAGATTATTCAGAAAGCAAAGCAGTTACTTCATGATTTTCACAAGAAGCAAGTCAACGATGACATGAGTTGTGTACAGAGTGATCTAAATTGTCATAATCGTGGCACTACCTCTAATGTGAGATTTCCAGTTTTAGAACTACCAAAGTTTTATGGAGATTATGATAAGTGGGGACAATTTAGAGACATGTTCACAGCGTTAGTTCATAAAGATGATTCCATGGATAATATCAAGAAATTTTATTATTTATTGAGTTGTTTAAAGGGTGATGCATCTAAAATTCTCGAATGTATAGAAGTAACGAATGATAATTATTTTACCGCTTGGGATTTATTGAAATCTCGATACGAAAATAGAACAGTCATCATAAAAAATCATGTGAAGGCTATTGTCGACTTACCCGCAGTGACTAAGGACACTCATGTTTCTTTACGAAAATTAACTGATGATTTTCAAAAGCATTTTCGATCTCTCAAAAATTTGGGTGAACCCGTCGATCATTGGGATACCTTACTTATTTATATAATTACTCGAAAATTAGACTCTCATTCGGAAAAAGAATGGGAAGAATTAGTCATTTCTCAAAAAATTCTTTCACCGAAAATTAGCGATCTGATTGATTTTTTGATGCAGAGATGTTTGATCTTAGAAACTATTGATCGTGGAAAATCATCAGAAGGACGTCCAGACTATAAAGTAGATCAGCACAAATATAAATATACTGGTTCTTTCAAGAAATCCTCGAATGACAGAACTTTTTCAGGTTCTTCAATGCATAATGTCATCAAAATGTCATGTTTTTTCTGTAAACAAAATCATCCAATTTATTTGTGTGAAAAATTCAAAGCACTTCCAGTAGCTTCTCGTTTGAGCGAAATAAAAAACCTGAAGCTATGCATAAATTGCTTGCGAAAGAATCATTGTGTGAGTGAATGTTTAGCACAAGGGTGCAAAAGGTGCTCTCAACGACATAACACTATGTTGCATATGGACAAGTCCAATTCGAATACTGTACCAAGATTAGTATCAAACACCACACCAAACGAAGCTAACAATCAAAATTCAAACTATGTTTCTATCCAATCGAACGATATACCATCAGATCAGTCTCTCATGTCAACGAACGTTTCATCAAACTATAGTGGAAATCACAATATGCAAATATTACTATCAACTGCGGTTGTATTGATCAGAGATCATAGAAATCAATGGCATAAATGTAGAGCTCTATTAGATAATGGCTCTCAGCCTAACTTTATCACGAGGAATCTTTCAGAAAAATTACGTTTGCCTTATTCAAAAACGAATGCTCCTGTTAGTGGAGTAGGTAACTTACAAACGAATATCAACGTAGTAATAAATGCATCAATAAAATCCCAATACAGTGATTTTTCCGCAGATTTATCGTTTCTAGTGTTAGATCAAATCACAGAGAACTTGCCTACCTATTCATTTGATATTTCTAAGCTAAATATTCCAGCAGATGTTATTTTAGCAGATGAAGAATGCGATATCTCGAAAGAAATCGATCTATTACTTGGAGCAAGTATTTTTTATGATATTCTCTGCTCTGGTAGTTTCAAGTTAGGTGAAGGGTTGCCAGTTTTACAGCCAACGTTATTTGGGTGGGTTATATCAGGAACACTTCCAAATAATTATCATAATGAAATCAGGACTAATCGTTTTACCTGTAATTTATCAGTAAACATTCCAATTTCTCTCGAAGATCAGTTAGAGAGATTTTGGAGGATCGAAGAGATTTCTTATAAAAAATTTGAATCAGTTGAGGAACGCGAATGCGAGGAGACATTCATTCAAACTATACAACGAGATCAGTCTGGTCACTTTTTAGTTACATTGCCAATTCGTGAGAATTCTGGTATACTAGGTGATTCAATGCAAAATGCCGTTAAAAGATTATATGCGATGGAACGAAAATTCAGGAGGAAACCAGAATTCAAGAAACAATACACAGATTTTATGACCGAGTATGAAGCTTTAGGTCACATGAGCAAAATTAACTCCGATCAAATTTATAATAAACCTCTAACCGATATATTTTACTTGCCTCATCATGGGGTTATGAACGAATCAAGCTTAACCACTAAATTAAGAGTTGTATTTGACGGTTCATGCAAGACAACTAGTGGCGTTTCTTTAAATGACAAGTTGAAAGTCGGTCCTACAATACAGGATGATCTATTTGCAATTTTAATTCGTTTCCGTAAACACAATTTCGTCATGGCATCTGATGTTGCAAAAATGTATAGGCAAATCAATATCATTCCTCAGCAGCGTGATTTACAGCGAATTTTGTGGAGACCAAACTGTAACGAAGATATTCAACATTATCAGTTGAACACGGTAACTTATGGTACTTCCTGTGCTTCATATCTAGCAATACGAAGTCTACATCAAGTAGCCATCGACAAAAAGGATTCACATCCTGAAGCATGTGACGTTATATTTCATGACTTCTATGTGAATGATTTAATCAGCGGATCTGATAGCATCGAAAATGCGATAAAATTGAAGCAAGACTTACATGAGATTTTGAGTGAGTATGGATTTCATTTGAGAAAGTGGGTCTCAAATAATCCTCTTATACTAGAAGATTCGAATATAGTTTCGAACGATCAATATTATATTACCGATAATGAAACTACAAAAACATTAGGCTTAGTGTGGAAAGCGCACTCAGATATCCTAATTTATTCGATTGATGCGAATACTTTCAAATTCAATAATATCACAAAACGATCAATATTGTCAGCAGTATCCAAGATTTTTGACCCTTTAGGTCTAATTTCTCCAGTAACAATATGTGCCAAAATGATGCTTCAACATTTATGGCAGGAGAAATTAGGATGGGACGATACTCCCTCAATACATATTATTGAATTATGGAAACAATTCAGCAATGAATTATTAGATTTAAACCAAATAAGAATACCGCGACATGTTTTAATTTTCGATTTTGAACGCATTTCATTACATGGTTTCTGTGATGCATCACAGAAAGCATATGGAGCTTGTATATATCTAAAATCGATTGATAAAAATAACGAAATGAAAGTAAATCTCTTATGTGGAAAATCGCGAGTAGCTCCATTAAAAACAATTACTTTGCCACGATTAGAACTTTGTGGTGCTGTCCTCTTAGCACAACTGTCTGCTAAGGTGATTCGGTCTCTCAAAGTTAGTATCAATGAAATTCATTACTGGAGTGACAGCACTATAGTATTATCATGGTTAGCTAAGTCACCTAATACTTTGAATACATTTGTAGCTAATCGTGTAGCCGAGATATTGAGATTAACTAATTCTGATCAATGGGGTCATGTACCTTCAACAAAAAACCCTGCTGATATTGTATCAAGAGGCATTAATCCACGAAACCTTATTACATGTGAATTATGGTGGTCAGGGCCTGAATTTCTATTGTCAAAAGATAATTTCGATAAAAATTTTGAATTAGTTACTGATTTGCCAGAATTACGAAAATGTGGAGTAGCACTAACAAATACGACAGTTGACACAAGTGATCGTTTCATTCTTTTCGAACGATATTCCACATTATATCGAATAAAACGTGTAGTAGCTTTGTGTTATCGCTTCTTCAGAAATATATCGACCAATAGAACTGCTAAAGTTACTGGCGAAGTAACCTTAGATGAAGCTGAGAATGCTTTGATAGCCCTCATAAGATGTTCGCAGGCTGAGTCTTTTCCAAATGAAATCAATTTAATTCGAAACTCCAAATCAATTCCAAAAAATTCCAAATTAATATCATTAAATCCATTCATAGACTCTGATAATATTTTGAGAGTGGGTGGTCGATTATCCAAAGCTAATATATCCTATGATACAAAGCATCCTATCATCCTAAGTTCCAAACATCATATGACACGTCTTATAATTTTAAACGAACATTATCGACATCTTCATGCAGGTACTCAGACGTTATTATCGATTTTGAGACAACGTTATTGGCCAATCAACGGTCGTTCAACGGTACGCAATATTTTGAGAAGATGTATAATTTGCTTTCGAGCTAATCCTACTAATATTATTCGTAAAATGGCTGACCTACCAGAAGAAAGAATAACACCGAATCGACCTTTTTCTGTTGT
The DNA here is from genome assembly GCA_918026855.4 of Phaedon cochleariae. NCBI lineage: Eukaryota > Metazoa > Arthropoda > Insecta > Coleoptera > Chrysomelidae > Phaedon > Phaedon cochleariae. The sequence continues at coordinate 10,906,717 of OU896722.1, read as the reverse complement.
AGGGATTGATTTCGCGGGTCCATTCAATATTAAAGATGGCAAACTCAGAAATCGAGCTATTATCAAAGCATATTTGTGTATTTTTATTTGTTTCAGTACGAAGGCTGTTCATTTAGAAACAGTGAGTGATCTTAGTACACACGGATTTCTCAATGCATTGAAACGGTTCGTGTCTAGAAGAGGTCTATGTAAAATGATTTATTCTGACAACGGTTCTAATTTCGTTGGCGCGAATAACGAATTAAAAAGAATCTACGACTCTTTAGCGAATTTTATCAAGGATCCCAATCTGATTGAATTTTTTCTTCAGAACAGGATTAAATGGCAATTCATTGCACCTTATTCACCACATTTAGGGGGTTTGTGGAAAGCTGCTGTTAAGCGAGCAAAGTTTCATGTTACTAGAGCTGTCAGTAACACTAATACTCTGACTTTTGAGCAATTATCGACATATTTTTCCCAGATTGAGGCGATAATAAACTCACGCCCCATAACGCCTCTCTCATGTGACCCAAATGACCTCGCTGCACTCACCCCAGGTCACTTCCTAATTGGTGACTCGCTTATATCAATACCTGAGGTAGACTTGATGAGTATCCCTGGAAATCGTCTCAACCAATACCAAATGATACAGCAAGCTACTCAAATGTTTTGGAGACGATGGTCAACTGAATACCTCAACCTACTGCAGCAACGTTCGAAGTGGACCGAAAATTCGCCTGAGATTATAAGAGATAATTCGCTAGTTCTCTTAATCGATGACAATGCACCTTCAATGTGCTGGAAAATTGGCAGAATTATGCAGCTTCATTGCGGTTCTGATGGCATTGCCAGAACTGCTACTATTCGGACTCCAACGGGGGTGACTAAGCGAGCAGTGACAAAGCTGTGCTTACTTCCAATGAACGATGAACTTAATAATTAAATGCCTAAAGTGTTCTGAATGTTATGGTTGTTTTTGAAAGACTTTGTTCTTCCAAGGCCGGCGGGATGTCGAGTTTCTTCTCTCCGAACTGGAATCTAGTTCATCATAAATTCATCCTCTTTATAAGAGTGATAAAATGTTAATGTCATGAAATTGCATAGCAACGTAAAATAATATTAAAAAACTTCGACTGTTAATAAAAACCGATGTCAAAAAGTATTCGAAAAGTCTTGTTCATTTAACATAAAAGGAATACAAAATACAAAACTGGTTTAACTGGTGATGAAATATTATTCACTACAGCACCAGTTACGTTATTCAATATGTGGTTGGACGAGAAGAATAATGTATTTCAAGCTGCTTTCCCAATATCAGTTGAAAAAACTGAACTTAGATCAGCCATTTTCCACTGATAGAAGTATCAAACGAGTCTTTTTCGTGAATTTGGTCACTAATTTGCGACCATATTATTTTATGACGGATACTTCGAAGTGACTGGCGGAGTCGACTTGCCTATACTCAATTTTTGTACATAATCGGTAGAATTCATGTAGAAATGATGGTCATTATATTATCTGTTCGAGCGAAAATTTCTAGCAAAATTAGAAAAAAAAATTACACGTAATTGGTTCGTTCGTCTCGCATAATCCCGTCGTCAAACAAAATGACGCGTTTCCTAACTGGTTACGTATAAAGCACTGTACATTTCACACTTTGTCGACCATCTCCATATCAACGAAGTTCCTCAGTGATGAAAAATGCGATAATGACTAATTGAAATTTCATCTCATAGAGAATTATGTATAATGTTATGAATATAAAATCTCCAAAGATGCTCCAAAATCAATGAAGCATGGACTTTCCTATAGTGATATAGATTTTTTAAATAAAAAAGTTCCACTTGAACTTTCGATTTTACCATGAAGAGAAAAAAACAATTCCAACACTGAATAACTAACACGAAACAAAACCTAGGTACCTAATAGCAACAAATAAATAGTAATAAGAAGTATACATAATGTTGAATAAGCAGCTGTTTCAATATTTACTAGAACAATTGAATTTCGAAATCATTCAGTAACTTATTCATTGAATTATTCGAATTGATGTCCTTTTCCTCTATCACACAATTGACACAATTCCTCAACAGGTAATAGTACACTGGTATGCAGAAATCATGTCGCAGTTGGACGGTGTAACCGCTTTTATTGTAGCGGTGATTTAGAGCGCTTACATCGTCCAACTGCGACATGTCTGAATACGAGTGTACGTCTTAATACACTAGGAAGCACAACAATCTTGAAGAAATTCGTGCAGAATGGTGTAACGACAGAGGCAGTTTTTTAGGAATTACAAAGATATCCTTCAATGATTTTTAATGCGTCTTCAGGTTAGGTGTGTCAATTGTGTCAATTGTGGCAATTGTGTGGAAAACTGGGCAACAATCAAGTTACTGTATAATTTCGAAATTCAACTGTTTCAGTGAATATTCAATCAGGTGCCTCTTTTACATCATGAATTCATTCTTATTACTATTTATTTGTTGCTATTAGGTACACCCAGGCACGTTTTGTGTTCTGTTAGGTAATTAGTGTCAGTATATCGTTTCTGTCCTCATCAAAAAAATATCAGAAGTAATATTCCTCCAATTAGACTTTTTCATATAAAAAATCAATAGTCCACTATTAAAATACAATGTTTGAGTGATTTTTGAGCATCTTTGAATTCATCTATACAATATATATCATTTTGAAGGAGAAAAGAGGAATTTAATGAGCTAATAAATTGAAAAAATCATAAGTTTGAGTTGAATCTCCAAAACCATACTGCGAAAAAAGAATTGAGTACGACATTGGAATCTGAATGATATTCTTCATGACAAAAGATTCGAAAAACTCCGTAAATATAGAGGGTGTCCAAAATGTGAAATAAGATAGGCAAAATCTGAGTTTCACAAAAAAGTGGCACAGAACCGCAAAAACCGCAAGGTTCCATGTTCCACAACAACAGAGATACCTCAGATGTCTGAACCAAAATGGAATACACTGTACAGGGTGATTCAAACTCCCCGCCCTTGGCTCATAACAAGGAAAGGAAAACTGCAGATGGAAATCTCTCAGAGGGGTTATATTTATCCTTATTCGAAAATATCTCAGCTCCTCTCAAAATGGCGGAAATGACGTCTGCAATTTTATTTTTTCCACAGAGTCACAATTTTTCCTCATATTCTAAAAAAACATATATTTTTTTAAACATCTTCCATCGTGAAACTTTCTTTCTTTCTTCATTAAGTTGATAGCTATGATGTGATATATGATTGGCATTTTCAAATAAACTTCAACTGACCCCGCCGTGATAAAAATCAAGTCGACCGGAAAACAAATAGTGAGTAATTTGATATATTTTGCATTCATCATTTAGAACCGATTAAAGATGAAACCAGCTGACTCGATTTTTGATTACGGCAGGGTCAGTTGTTATTCATTCGAAAATATTCTTTGCATTGAGTCACAATTTTTTTCTCATGTTCTGAAAGGAAATATTTCATTTGACAACTTTCAGAAAGGGAATTTTCTCCTATCATCATTTGCTTGATAGCTATCGGGACTTTGATGTTAGCAGTTTTGAATAAATTTTAACTGACCCCGTTGTAATGAAAATCAAGGCAAATCGTTTTGCAAGCAATATGGATTGGGATACATTCTGCATGCATATTTGAACCGATTGAAACGTAAACCTGGCGACTTGTTACGGCGGGGTCAGTTGAGATTTATTTGAAAATACCAAAGATTATTGAAATGGAAATACTAAATCCAGAGTCCCACGACTTTTAACCAAATGGAGATAGGAGAAACTTGTCATGATGAAAGTTGTTTAAAAAAATATGTTCTTCCGGAATATGAGAAAAAAATAGTGGCTTCGTAAAAGAAAAATTATCTGACGCTATCTCGGGAAATATATTCAAATACGAGAACATATACTTTATACGACACATCCATTCTAATCCTCTCTGCCGTATATGCATTTGCAGTTTTCCTTTTCCTGTTATGAGCCAAGGGCGGAAAGTTTGAATCACCCTGTACATAATGGTTTCATGCTCACATAGGTCATTTTTTGATCAGAAAATCATTCCGGACATATAAGTATTATTCAGTGTTGCGCTACAGCGCTACAGGGGCTAAGTTTTCCTACCATAATTTTTTTATGCACTGTTATGCACATAAGAGCAGGGTACCTAATTTCAATCTTTCATTTGAGGAAGTTGGTAGCACTTTCAATATTTGAGGGCAATAATGCTTTCGAAGCAATATGATAACCACGGCCTTTCATTATTTTCTTGCATATTTAATCAATTTTTCCACTCCTCAGGTGCATAATAGTTATCAATACACCAACGTAGTGAAGAATATTAGTATTACCCCCAGGGACAGCAATACATTACAATCATTACATTTTTGTGGAACTGAGATATGAACCTATTGCTACTATGAAAGCACTTCTTTTCAATTGAAAAAAAATCTAGTAGTAAATACCTATAACAAATTCAAATGCCATCAGAACAGTGAGTTCGGGTTATTATATCAGAGATGGGTGCTGGCTATGTCTTTATTGACTAGTGGTTATAAAATGACGAAATCTACCTTGGCAGTAGAAGTACACTTCACGCCTCGGGAAGGAGTAAATAATGGTAGGTTTCATAGCTAGTGGTGAAAAAAATAGTATACAGGGTGTTTTATAATTGAATGTCAATATTTGGGAAGGCGATCTTTGGGCCCATTCTAAGGAGAAAGTTTTGTATAAACGTATGACCTAAACGTCTTAACTTTCGAGATACAGGGTGTTAAAGTTCTCAAAAATTGATAGTTTTTTATTAATATCTGTAATACCACTTCAGATATTCTAATGAAATCTGGCATACATGTACTATGTATCAAGAGGCATCAGTTAGTGTATCACATTTTTTTTTGGTTGCCACCAGTGGCGTTCGAATGGAATTTCACATACCTATTTTGGCAGACATTGATGGTACGCCACTGATTAATCTCGAAATTGAAATCATTCCTGAAATTAACAATTATCTCCAAGCAAGTTTGATCATCACAATTTTTTCAATCTGATGCACGGTTTTCGCTTGAAAAATAAAAAGCTTTTCGCTACATGATTATAGCAATATCGTTAATATGATTATCACAATGCAGAGAATTATAATGTTATTTTTTATATAAAATTTCAGAAATACAATTCATAGTTTATGAACTTCGTTTTCGTATTTGGTATTTTGGAATCATAAATTTTCATTAGTAGTATGCTATATTAATTTTTGAGAACTTTACCACCCTGTATCTCAAAAGTTAGGAAGTTTTGGTCATACGTTCATATGAAATTTTCTTCTTAGTATGGGCCCAAGAATCGCCTCCTCGAATATTGACATTCAATTATGAAACACCCTGTATATACCACGGGACTGATATTAGGATAATAAGGAATACGACCAAACTGAAAGAAGATCAGGAAGGAAAGAAATTTGTTTCATCATTCGTAGACCGATGTCATTCGATATTCTCTGGTTCTTTGAATACGTGTATGAATGAAGGTAGGTGTACCAGATTTGAACCTGTTCAGTTTCCAAAATCAATGAATATGTTTTCCATTTAAATTTTTTGACTCATGATTTTGGTGAAAATAATCACTTATTCGAAGTGTAGGACAAAATCCAATTCTCATTTGACCTTGAATAAGGAAAAAAATCGCCAACGGCACTCTCCTTATTTATTATATCACTCAATACTGAATGTAATCTTCTTTTTATTTTCGAAATCTAGCCGGCCTACTCCGGTCGAGCTACCAACTTTTCGCATCGGGATCAACAGTACTACAATTTTGGTTTCATCCAATTTCTCGAAATTATTGTTCAATTCTGTTGAAAAAACGAGTGACACCTTGTTTTGAAGAATGTTTGAAAAAGGAAGAATACCATAAAAATATTAGGTACATTTTCACATTGACGTTTCCGGGGCGAATTTGCTTCCGTATTCAACATAAAAATGGAACATGCATGTTTTAGTACGGCAGACGGTGCGGTCTATCGTTCAATAACCCAATCATGGGGTATAACTTAATTGAACATCAAGGACATCTTTTGTCATCATCATCCACATATATAATGAGAAATTACGACATCGCCCCATGGTCGAAAGATTTTCTACAGGGAAAAATGTACGAAGATCGCGTTTTTCAATATGTCTGAAAAATAGCAGTCCAACAATAATGGGGATGAAGATGAAAAAAAACATATGAGGGCTCATTTTGTAGCCTGAAGTATAACCAATCGAATGGTGTATTGACATTTCATATTCTATCATCCGAATATCTAAAAATTTCACCACTTTCAAAAACTATCCTATATAATTTTTCAATATTTCATTAATCTTCAACAAGCAAGAACTCGATTATTTTCCAAATGAACTACATCATATTTTCCCATGAAAAACTGCGTAATTTTATGAGGAACATTTCATCTCGATCAATGGTATGGATATTCTTAACAGTTTTTGTTCTGCAATTAGATTTTCAGGACAGCGCACCACAGTCGAGGCGTTTCGTCGGAGCAAAAATGTAAAATCAATAAACCATTATAAGCGTAACGATCGATGAAACTTTCACTCGTCGCGCGCTTAGACCGTATTCTTCCTTAAAATATGCTCATTTTGTCGAAATGGAAGATATGGTGAGCAATTTATATTTAACTAGATATCTTCGAATGTATAGTTGATTGTCACAAATGCAAATTAGGCGGTTTTTACAAGAAACATCTTACAGAGAAGTGAACATTGTACATTTATTGATGGTCTTCGTCATCGGATTTTTCAATATTCTTACAATGAGCGTTACATTTACATTCAGTTCAGTACAACAAAATACATCCTCTGTTTTGCAAATGCACTTCTGTGTTGAACATGTTTTTTCTGTACGCAGTAAATTCATACACCCAAATGGTCTACTGGTTAGCGCTGTCGACTTCCAGTCTGAAGGTCCATGGTTCGAATCGCTGTGAACTTGAACTGTTTTTTGCAACTTTTTTGTTTTTTCACTTCATTTTGGTTTTCCTTTTTCATAAAATATTTGAAGTCAAATAGGTTGGTGCGTTTAGGATAAACAGTCTCGTTTTATTCAATTTTGTTGAAGAACTCAACTTTTGAAATATATTATTATTCAATGTGTTTCTACACTCCATTCGGTTTTGCTTCCACAAAAATATTGCAATCAGGGATAAGGTTAGTTCGTTAAGGATGAATAGTTTCTGAGTTTTTCCTAAGTACTTCGAAGATGAGATATTACGGTCGGCGTGGTTTGTGCTAGCGTACAGTATATTTAGTAAAATCGCAGCCAGGAAAGTAGTTGTTTTTTGTTGAATATACTGAGAAAGAATTGATAATTTCATCACATACCGAATGCGAATTCTCTATGTATTTCTTTATATCTAAATAAACAGGTGCGGAAAAGTATGACTTTCGGCATTTGTTAGGTAAACTACATTTTCGTCTGAACTCGACAATGCGAAGATCAATTATTGTTTTATTGATTGTTCTATCTCAGATTCACAGAGGCTGTTCAAAAAACTGCTTAGGAACTGGTGATGGGTTCAGTTTTGACGAGTGGAAAATAAGTCTTAAAGTTCTGAATGGTTGGAGATGACATTTCGAGAATTACACAGATTGATATTAGCTTTGAGTATTCACACTCAGTTTTCATTCGTAGGTTACCCGATTTCATCTTCGAATTTTGTCCGCCCTATATCTGGTGGCGCCTATGGTCCAAGGTCACCTGATATAAATCAGAATCAGAATCAGATAGACAAGAACGTTTATTTAATAGCTTACATAGTGAGTTTTACAAGAACGTTTATTCAATGGCTTCCATATGTATGTATGTATGTATAAGCATTTTTTCATCAATCCCTATCTACAGTACCGCACTAATTATCGTTAATAAAGAATTCTCGAAACTAAATTCCGTAGTTGAACTTTGATTTCAATCTAGTTTCGTATCACCTTCTTCCTTTTTCTAGAAATAAGGGTACAAAATACAAAATGAATGAATTTGGGTATGACATAGATTCATATGAAGAACATATCTTGTATCTATAATCAAACTTTGAAAACCCCAAAGTTTGTTGTAAAAAAAATTGTAAAATTGTTTTATCCGTCATTCGGTTGCCCCCTTACGAGCAACCCTCAGAAGTCTTCGGAAGTCTTGTGCGAGCAAGGAATGACGGGGGCCTTACCTTTGACCGTGTGATCCCAAACACTTGTAACATGCCAAACACCTATTTCTCGAACCCTTCTCTCAACTGACTTCAAGGAATTGTAGTTTTTAAGAAAATACTTCAAATAAACACTTTCTGCTCCATATAGCAGAAAAGTTGGGTGACGTTCATATATTTCATATTGAAATGTGGTCATTCATCACTTCATATCATATGAACGATCTTATTCTCGAGTGTACAAGAGCAATAGGAACATAAAAGCAGGTCGAACTGAAAGTATACGTAGAATCCCCACATGACGTGAGAGCAGGCAACACTGTGACCGGCGTTCGCTCTGCGCGTGGCTGGTAGGCCTCTCTGCAGTCTGTCATTTCACGGTTCTGCTGCATTACATTCTGATGAATTCCGATTCTGACAATGTACGGTTTTGATTTTTTACGGTTCTGCTGACGTACAGTTCCTATATTTCACGATTCTGTCGATGTACGGTTCTGAATTTTCACGATTCTGTTATTTTACGGATCTAACATTTTACTATTCTGCTGAATTACGGTTTTGATAGTTCACGATTCTATCACAATACAGTATATGACATTACAGTCTGATGAAGTATATTCTGTCATTGTACGTTCTGATATAAACTACTCAACACTAATTTCGTCGCACACCAAAATGTCGCCTCTGTTATAATGTGAATAACTTTTTTCAGTTTAGAACAATTTGAATTTGGTTCACACTGTTCGATAGCCCAGTCCTTTAGCTATAATCTCGTACTCAATTGAAACATAAGGGTATACACATAAAATCTCTACATGGTGTTTTCCGACACTGTGCGAAATTTCGGAATATTAAGAAGGCTCTCAAATGGTGAAAAAAAAATTTTTCTCAACTTCGACAACAGAGGTATGAAGATGATCTCATTACCTCGAGATATTTCGCGAATCAACTTCCTATCTCTCTTATTTACAGAGTGATCTCAAAAAATCAACTTTTTGGCTTTGCAGCCATAACTTTTTTCCACGTCAACTGATTTTGGAAATCTTAGGCTCATTTTGAAGATAAAACGTCAGATGAAGAGATCTGAATATCAGAATTGACTCAAGATGGCTATCAAAGCTCTAGAGTTTTCTTGAAAGTGACCCAAATCTGGAACGCCCTCCGATTCTCGGTTGGGAGGAGAATTGAATGAAAATCAACTTGTTCTCGGAAAAACAATTCATTCTGGATGCTTCCATATTTTCCTCGCTCTCAGTAGTCAAGAATTTTGCGTAAGAAAACACAATTAAAACATGTTCTTGCAAAAACATTAGATCATTTCTCCTCTGTAATGCATGGCCCGCCGTAACCAACGTTACAAGAATCACAATGAGTGACTGACAAACCCGACCAGCTGAGGCTCATCATAAATAGCGTACCAACAAGAGCAACGGATTTTGATTTTTTTAATAAAGTAATTTTTTAACAGTTGTCACGTACATAACATGCGATTTGAGAATATGGAAAAGTATTTAAGCGAACAACGTTTATTTATTGTAAAAACGCATAAAACGCATTTCAAAAATGGTGAAAGTTTCACGAAAACAGTTTACCAATTACGTAAAGTTTTCAGTCGCAATAATGCGCCGAACGAATCGACAGTAATAACCAAACAATTCGTGTCGGAGATAAGCCCTTTGAATAGATCGCACTGTCGTGTTTAGCAGATCCGCGATTTGAAAGGCAGATAACCCTTGTTCCCTCTTTTGTGGAAGCAGTTCCAACTGGTCGGGCGTTAGATGCGGCATCGAAACTATCAAAATCTGTTTATGATTCGAAAACGACGTCTAACCTGATTTGTCAATCACTTACTGTGATTCTTGTAACGTTGGTTACGGGCCATGCATTACAGAGGAGAAATGGTCTGATGTTTTTGCAAGAACATGTTCCAATTGTGTTTTCTCACGCACATTCTTGAGTACTGAGAGCGAGGAAGATATGGACGCATCCAGAATGAATTGTTTTTCCGAGAACAAGTTGATTTTCATTCAATTCTCCTCCCAAACGAGATTCGGAGGGCGTTCCAGATTTGGGTCACTTTCAAGAAAACTCTAGATCTTTGATAGCCATCTTGAGTCAATTCTGATATTCAGATCCCTTCATCTGAAGTTTCATCTTCAAAATGAGCCTAAGATTTCCAAAATCGGTTGACGTGGAAAAAAGTTATGACTGCAAAACCAAAAAGTTGATTTTTTGAGATCACTCTGTAAATAAGAGAGATAGGAAGTTGATTCGCGAAATATCTCGAGGTAATGAGATCATCTTCATGCCTCTGTTGTCGAAGTTGAGAAAACAATTTTTTTCACCATTTGAGAGCCTTTTGAATATTCCGAAATTTTGCACAGTGTCGGAAAACACCATGTAGAGATTTTATGTGAATACCCTTATGTTTCAATGGAGTACCAGATCATAGCTGAAGGACTGGGTTATCGAACAGTGTGAACCAAATTCAAATTGTTCTAAACTGAAAAAAGTTATTCACATTATAACAGATGCGACATTTTGGTGTGCGACGAAATTAGTGTTGAGTAGTTTAATATGATTCTGATGGAATACGGTCTGTTGTATTACGAGTCTGTCGATGTACGGTTTTAGCATTTTACGATTCTTTCAATTTACAGTTCCGATATTTTGAGATTCTGTGAATATGCTGTTCTGATTTTTTGCTATTCTGTCAATGTACGGTTCTGACATTTTACTATTCTGTCTATAAACGGTCTGTTGTATTTCGATTCTGACAAAGTACGGTCTGCTAATGTGCGGTCTGTCATTCTGCCATTCTGACGAATTACGGTCTGTGTTGTTATGATTCTGACGAAATATCATTCTGCTGTGATGTTGGTTTGTTAGTTTTCGATTCTGTATATTTGCGGATCTGCGATATTGCTATTATAGAAAAATACACATCTGCGCATTTGCAATCTGTTATTGTCTGGTATGCTCATGTACAGTATACAAAATACGGTTTGAGGGATTGCGGTTCTGTGCATCTACAGTAGAGATAAATACGATTCCTATAAAATATTGTTCTGCTAAGTTACTGGTTTGAAAATGTATATTCTGATGGATTACGAATCTAGGATTTTACATTCTGGTGATTTGTGTGTTCCCGGTCAATGTTCCATGATGACAATGTCGAAAATTCGAGAAGATGCATGCAGAGGTTCGCAGATAGTGGTCATCCGTCATTAGTGTCATTACCGTCAATAGATACTAAACGTCATCAAGCTGACAGTGACATTTTCGATAATTACAATAATTACCTAACAATGATATTTATTTGGAAATATAACGGCCACAATAATTACAAGAATGATACTCGAAAATCAAGATAAAATATGGCGAAATACCTGTGGACTGAATCAGTCATGTGCGACAATTCCAGGAACCAACTACCTTCCTACCAAAATTTGTAAACAAAACATTCTGACCAAGAGGTATGCAATAACAATAACTAGTAGGCTAAAAATCACAATATTATTCCTTATTTACAGCAAAAATAGAGTTGGACTCAATAACAACGAACAGAGAAATACCATCGATAGCCAGTAGTAAACATCACAGATGAATTCAATTATAAACCAATGAAAAAGAGAGTGGAAAGTAGGTAAACAATAATGCATAGCTCTGTTTTCTGCAGTATTTTTGTAACGTCATGAACGAAGTGTAACAATGGTCGAAGTCGAAGTTTCTTGTTCTGCAAATCGTGCGCGTTATACCCGTTTGGAAGTCATCCCATATGGATAATGCGAACTTGTCTGCTTCGATAGTGTCCATGTGAGATGATAGGATAGAGAGATATAGGGTGCACAACGATGGAGTCGATGTATTCTCATTTGCCTATTGTACTCGTTTTTTACCTTTCAAAGTCGTCTTATACGGTCACTGCCATCGTATCTGCTCCAACTGTATGCATGTCAGATGGTAAATTGCAAAGTTACAGTGTGAACATAGTCAAAGTCGGAGTTTCTTGTTCTGCAAGCTGTGTGCATTATACACGCTTAAGAGTCGTCTTCTATGGTCAATGCAAACTTGTCTACTCAATAGTGTTGAGGTAAGATGATAGGAAAGAGAGATGAAGTGTGCACAACGATGGAGTCGATATATTCTGTACTATACCCTTCAAAGTCGTCTCATATGGTCACTGTATTCGTATCTGCTTCAACTGTATGCATGTCAGATGTTATACTGCAGAGTTACAGTGTAAACATAGTCAAAGTCGGGGTTTTTCGTTTTGCGAGCTGTGTGCGTTATACCAGCTTGGGAGACATCTAATATGGTCAATGTGAACTTGTCTGCTTCTATAGTGTCCATGTGAGATGATTGGCTAGAGGGATAAAGAGTGCACAACGATGAAATCGCTGTATCTTCATTTGCCTATTGTACCCGTTATATTCCATTCGAAGTCGTCTCATACGGTCACTGCAATCGTATCTGCTTCAATTTCATGCATGTCAGATGCTAGACTGCAGAGGTACAGTTTGAACATAGTCGAAGTCGAAGTTTCTTGTACTGCAAATCCTGCGCGTAATACTAGTTTGGGAGTCGTCTTATATGGTTGATGCGAACTTGTGTGCTTCAATATTGTCCATGTGAGATGATAGGATAGAGAGATATAGTGTGCACAACAATGAAGTCGATGTATCCATATTCGCCTGTTGTACCCGTTATATACCCTTCAAAGTCGTCCCATACGGTCACTGTCATCGTATCTGCTTCAACTGTATGCATGTCAGATGCTAGACTGCAGAGTTACGATGTGAACATAGTCAAAAACGAAGTTTCTTGTTCTGCAAGCTGTGTGCGTTATACCTGCTTGGAAGTCGTCTCATATGGTCATTGCGAACTCGTTTGCTTTAATAGTGTCCATGTGAGATGATAGGATAGAGAGATAATAGTGTGCACAACGATGAAGTCGATGTTTCTTCATTTGCCTATTGTACTCGTTATATACCCTTCAAAGTCGTCTCATACGGTCACTGTCATCGTATATGCTTAAACTGTGTGCATGTCAGATGCTAGACTGCAGAGTTACAGTGTGAAAATGGTCAAAGTAGAAGTTTCTTGTTCTGCAAACTGTGTGCGTTATACCTGCTTGAAAGTCGTCTTATATGGTTAATGCGAACTAATCTGCTACAATAGTGTCCATGTGAGATGATAGAATAGAGAGATATAGTGTGTTCGACGATGAAGTCGATGTATCTCCATTTGCCTGTTGTACTCGTTATATACCCTTTCAAATCGTCTCATACGGTCACTGTCATCGTATCTGTTTCAACTTTATGCATGTCAGATAGTAGAATGCAGGGTTACAGTATAAATAAAATATTTATCAATCCTTTAAACTATCAGTAACAATAGATAGGATAAGTCAATATTACATGTCATAAATGGACAGTGGTATCAAGTTTTAATGGAAAAATAAGATGAAACGAAATACTATAACAAGACGAGTCATTTACAGTGATGACTAACATAAACTTCAGTATTATAATTTCAAAATTGAAAAGTAGGATTCGAATTCCTCAACAGTATAGAAGCATTCTCTGACTAGGAGTTTTTTCAGTCTACATTCAAAAACAGCCGGGGATACCGCGTTTTTTATTTCATTCGGCAGACAGTTGAAAAAACGGCAGCCTGCTTTGATTGGAGATTTTTTGTAATAGGAGTGTTTAGGCTTGTTTAGTTTGATATCATCCTTTTTTCTAGTGTTGTAAGAATGTGAATCACTATCAATGGGAAATGAATGTTCGTTAAAGTAAATGTAGGTTAACAGTTTCATCAAATAAATTGACGTTTCGATTTGAAGACCTGTCTACATGATTGGCGACTACTTATGTTGAAAATGTGAAACGAATATTTCGTTTTAATAAAATTGTATATATGTCCACCCCGTATATTCCCGATACCATTACTGATATCGAATCATTTCTGAGAATGACAAGTTTTTGAGTGACTCGAAGGAAAACAACGACTCGCCGGAGAGAGACCGCTCCCGGATAAAGAACGACACTCATGGTCTAGCAGTCCAGTGGTCAGTGAGAGTGATTGATAGAATTTTCTTCGAAGTATGTGAAGTGCCGTTTAGACGGATATAAGTCAATCACTAGTGTTGAAATTGAGAGTTAGTTAGGCCCAGTAGGTGCACTCGCAATTTTGTTTCGTTCAATACGGATCAAGCTGAACCTAGATGCTGTAATCATCTGTAATCCTGAAACGTCTCGGCAATAAGGAAACTGTGCTAGAGGTATGTAAACCAGATTAGGTCGTTTGCTATAGTCACTGATTTTCAAATCGTTGAATAAATTGTCTTCTTCGATTTAATGTATATATAGTCTTTTCATGTTTTGGTCTCTGATAAACTATTACACTTGGAAGTTGATTAATAAGATATTGTTAGTTAAGGTTCTTTATAGTTGATTTCTTTTTTTTTCTAATTAGGCGTTTTCCTTATGAGTGATAACTTTTGGAATTATCCAGAGAAGCTTCAACAATAAAAAATCTCACAGCCGGGGAGTGCAAATCTCAGCTTTGGTTTCGTCACCTGAAATCCCTCCAGTGCCTTACCCACGAGCACCCCCAGCTGGTAGCGAAGGATACCTCTCCCTCTGCTGGAATTCACTTAAGTACCCCCTCTGTGGGAAATTTATTCATTAAGGATATCGTTGACGTACCTTATTCATTTATGGTTATGGTACACTATTATTCCGCTGATATTCATATCATCCCCATCAGTTCGAATTTGTGCATTTCAATTATCTCTAAATTAATGTACCTGACCTTGGAAAGAGAATATTTACCTGTTTCTCTTGCAAGAGCTTGGAAATTTCACCCATTTCAGTAGAAATCACCAACTCTTCATATTTTTTTTATCAATAAACGATATAACTTGTCTTCACGGAAATATTTGTAGTTAACTCTCCCTTCCTATCAAGTCAGTTGAGAAAAGAGAACATTTAAGTATTTTACGTTTTCCTTTGTAATTTATGCTGATTTGTTTATTCAAATTACTTGGCGCCCATATATTTTTTTTTCTGAGCAACCCACCCCAAGTCACCGCTGTGGCAAACAGATTGGCATAATTTCAACTGTTATTTTCTTGTTGGTCAAAATGTACGTAAAAGTTATTTTGACGCCCTAAACGTGGGGCCTATGTGACGACTATGTGTAACAGCGTTTAGTATATGGTTGGTAGGTGAGAGTTTTTCTAGAATATCTTTTTATGAGTTGAGGTAAATCAATAAAAAGATTTCAAGTTCAAATTTACTTTAACGTTGAATATAATCTTTTTATACGATTTGAGATGTACTGCTGGGTTACTGGATATTAATGTTTAATTGAAATGGTATTATGTTGACTTTTTTTATGTACCTTCATGATATCTATATACTCACATGACTATCGACATCGTTTTCCAATATAAACGTGAAAACTTGATTTTCATGAGAGAAATCAAATTATTGGATTACACATATAATATACAGGGTGGTATCACAATATTATCGTTATTTACATTGATTCGAATTTATAGGTGTTATGGATGATAGTGATTATGACTGATCTTTGATATTGATATTACGTTATTAAATTATTGGATTACACATATAATATACAGGGTGGTATCACAATATTATCGTTATTTACATTAATTTGAATTCAAAGGTGTCATAGATGATAGTGATTATTATGACTGATCTTTGATATTGATATTACGATAGCTAGGAATAGTCTATTTTTATTTGAAAAGTTGTATTTGTAGTGAACATTTGTACATAGAGCTTATATTGGTTGGGATAGGTATAGATCATAGTTTATAGTCCTTTCGATCGTTCTTCTTATTTCGTGTATAATTTGATCCCAGAATAAATTTCATACGATTAGTGTCCTGATTGCAAAGAATTCTTGAGATTTTGCTACTTATTTTTTTTTTCTCTGCATCTGCTCACATACACTCACCATACGTCTTCGTCAATAATTGTATCTCTATACTACCCCATTGTCAATAAAAATGGATGCACATCATCTTTCTCGGGAGGAACTTGAATACGAATTAGCTGTCAGAGGTTATAAGGAATTTGGGGCTGAAACAGTGAGAACTATGCGTCGGTTACTGATTGATGAGCTAAACTCGGAGGCTTTCGGTGAAATTGTTTGTCATGAGTCCTTTGAACGTGATGTGGAACAAGAGATAGATATATGCAACAAGAAAACTGTCGAGTTAGAGGTATTTGTTGAGAATTTTATGGGAGAACCTACCGGCGATCAAGGTTCGTATATTTTTTCGATTTTACATCATTTGTTTGGACGACTACGTAGGTTGAAGGTGAACGATGATCCAACTGGAGAAACTTGGAAGGACTGCATTCAAAATTTGTTAGAGCAGTTAGAGACCATTGAGGAGGTTATGGATAAAAAGTGTCTGCCAAATCTTTCCATTTTGCAAAATTCGACTCCTATTCCGAACACTGGTGCACCCGTTGTGTTTCCGGTAGCTAGTAATACTTTACCAGTTGCACCATCGTCTAGCTCAACTGTTGTTGTTCACGAAAGTAGGGTTCCGGTGAGCAAATGGGGTGTTACATTTGATGGTACCCAGGTAGCACAGGTTAGTGGAATGACGTCATAATGACGTCTTTTTTAGGTCATTTTTGGTCTATGACGTCTTCGACTTCAGAGGGACCTAAAAATGACGTCATATTCCATGACGTCTTATTGACGTTCAATATTGAACGTCTTAATGACGTCCCTACAAAGTCGTATATTCAACCAAATAAGAAGAATCAGTCGCTTTCTTACTTTTTCATCGTTTGTTAATTGTACGTACTAAATTTGTGTTTGTATATAGAGTGTTTTCGTGAGTACTGATGAACAAATTTATTTTCAGCCCAATTATACATTTTTGAGGAATCTGCTGAAAACGGTCGATTTTCATTTTCAATTTGCCATATATTTATGAGAAAAATTGAATATACATACATGATGATCCACGTTTGAGTTATGACCATAACGACAATTTTTTTGAATAGAGCACCTTATACATATATTACTCAATCTTTGGAATAACCATGGGAAGCGGAATTCGAAAATGTTTAACACAATCATGTGGATTGTATAGGTAAGTGCGTACAATAAATTAGATGCTCTCGTGAAGTAATAGATAAATTCATTATTATCCAATCTCATCTATCTTATATATTTCTGAGAAAACAGGAGAGGCTTTTATTTCTAATTCGTCATTTATACGGAGGAATCATCAAATATACAGGATGATACACGTTTGTATTATGACGTACACGACACATTTTTCTAACGGATATATATTATTGAACTTTCGTAATCAAATGTATATCGCACAAAGGGTTTGTATACAGGGCGTTCGTTAAATTCAGTTCTATCGTAAAATTCTGTATATATTGATTTAATATGAGATAAAGCTTAAATGGAAATGAAATTCTACGGCTTCGAGCATTATTCTCTGAAAAAAAATTTTTTTTTTAATTTTCAACAAATTTATTCGTAACTTTGCAAAAGAACTTAATTCAACGAACGCACTGTATACAGACTCATATATTTTTGAATCCAGCTTTGAATAGATACTCCAAAAATCGAATAATTTATAGGGTGTTCCTTTGAAAATATGGTCGTGGACGTTGTAACTCATACTTGAATCGCCCTGTATATTACATTTTTTCTCAATATTGTTGGTAATTCAAAATAAAAATCGACCTATTTTGGGAGATTCCTCAGCAAGGAATTGTATGGTTATAATAGTACATTGATTGCATGGCTACTTCATTTTCTTCACGCGAGATGACTCAATTTAACGGACACACTGTATACAAACCCTATGTGTAAAATATTTTCAAATTCAGATTTCCATGAATATTTCAAAAATTGAATGTATCTTATATAGGTCATTAATATTGTTTCCAATTGAAAAAATTGCCGCGGACGTCCCAACTTAAACGTGGATCACCCTGTATATATATGATTCTTACTTTCAAATGTGGCAAATCGGAAATAAAATCGACCTGCTGCAGAGGATTTTTCAGAAATGGATAGTTTAGCTAAAAATAAGTTTATTAGCTTACATCTCGCCGACGCTCGCTACATAATTTTAGGTACAAATACGAGTAGCTAACGATATTCTCATATAAAGATTCATAGGTAGTAGCGATAGCGCTAGGATTCAACAGGACTGCCGGGAGGAACATCAACCAAGTTACCACAACGTATAGTTACAAAATGAATGTCATCAAAGGTTTGTGGTGTATTATCATGTACCAATAATACCGTATATATATAAACCTCCTAATTTTTTCATTCCGTCCTTTATTGGTCATTCTGCGACGTCATTATGACGTCTAAGTATGACGTCATATGGCTGTGACATTTTGACGTCATTATAGGGTCTCTCAGACGTCATTTATGGACGTCCACTTCGTCATTTTATGACCAAAAAATGACGTCAATTGGACGTCACTCTGCTACCTGGGTAAGAAGACAGGGCTGAGTGTAAATGCGTTTCTTGAAAAGATCGATACCTACAGGGTGGCTCGAAATGTTTCTGAACAGGAGTTGAAGAATTGGTTGACCTTTTACAGGGTGATGCACTCATTTGGTATATTTCTATTCGTGCCCAAGTCGATTCGTGGCAAACTTTCATCACTTTATTTAAGGAGGAATATCTACCTCATGACCATAACGAACGGTTGTGGGAATTAATACGGGCTCGATACCAGAACCAGAATGAAACTGTTGGTGCATACTTCGCTTGTATGATTAATTTGTTCAACAGGTTAGAAAGGCAAGCAACGGATGAGGAAAAGTTGTACGTGCTGAAGAGAAATATCTTGACATATTATATACATCATTTGGGGTCTAACGATGCAGTAACCAGTGTGGAGGAACTTCGTGCATTATGTAAGAAATGGGAAGTGAATAGGCAAATAGCTTCTAGGCCTCGTAGCTCATTGAATTCTCATATAAGTTCTATTGAACCAGATTTAGCAGGTGAACTGAGTTCTACACATAATTCTAGGCCTTATAGGGGTAATGAAGTCGTCCAGTCAGTCGAGACGACATCGAAGGTCACGTGCTGGAATTGCCACGAGGAAGGTCATCGTTTTCAGAGCTGTAGCAAGAGACGCGAGAGTAAATTTTGTTTTCGTTGTGGTAAATCTGGAGTTACGCGTTATTCTTGTGAGCAATGCTCAAAAAACGGATCAAGGCGCCATCGGTAAGTCGTCCTTTGGCTGTTAGCTCTTTTAAACCGGCTGATGATTCCTGGGATTCCTGGTTGGATTTTGTTAGGATAGAGTATCGTAGAGTTAAAATTAGTAGTATGTTTAGTTCGAGATCTGGAGACCCCCGTCCTTTTTTGACAGTTGATATTTATGGACTCAAATTCACAGGGCTATTGGACAGTGGAGCTTCCTGTACGGTAATTGGTCAGGACGGTTGGGAAAAATTACAATCACTCAGCATCGATCTGAAATTGGAGAAAAATTGTTCCTCGATAACGGTGGCAGATATGTCAAATTGTACTGTGTTGGGATCTTTACAGTAACCAATTTCATTAGATACTAAGGTTATTGTTATCAAAGCGTCAGTTGTTTTAGGAATAAAAGAGACTATAATTTTAGGTATAGATTTTTGGCATAAAATAAATATCATACCTTTCTTGTCGAATAACACATATGAATTGAGAGAGTCAGAGAAAATTGATTCTATTGTAGAATCTGACAAGCTGACAGCCGATCAGGCTGCAGCCTTAGAAAAAACTTTGGCAGATTTTTTTCAGAAACAAAGTGTAACCTTGGGATGTGCTAAAAATGTTTTCCATACTATCGATACAGGTCAGGCTAGTCCAGTAAAGCAACGATATCACCCTACTTCACCATATATGCAGGAAATTATTAATAAAGAAGTTGATAAAATGTTGGAGTTGGGAGTGATAGAGGCGTCCAATTCACCTTGGTCTTCGCCTGTCGTTGTTGTTAAGAAGCCAAATGGAGAGCACCGATTCTGCATAGATTTTCGAAAGGTAAATGAGGTGACAAAACGAGATGCATACCCGCTTCCATATATTAATATGATTCTGGATAGGTTGCGAGGTGCGAAAGTACTATCCTCAATCGATTTAAAGAGTGCTTATTGGCAAATTCCTCTAGACGCTTCGTCAAAAGAAAAAACCGCTTTTACCGTGCCAGGACGGGGTCTTTTTCAATTTTCTAGGATGCCTTTTGGCTTGCAAAATGCTCCGTCTTGTTTTCAGCGTCTCATCGATCAGTAGGGTGCAGATTTGGAACCGTATCTATTCGTTTATCTAGATGATATGATTATTGTTACCCCCGACTTTGAGACTCATCTGAACATCTTGAAGGAGGTTTTCGTTAGGCTCGAAAGGGCTGGTCTGACAGTCAATAGAGGAAAATGTGAATTCGTAAAGGGTGAATTGAAATACTTAGGATTTATGGTCGATAAACATGGGTTGAGGCCAGATCCAGCAAAAATTGAGAGTATGGTCAATTTTCCGACCCCGAAAACTGCGAAGGAGGTCCGTAGGTTCATAGGTTTGATATCGTGGTATAGAAGATTCGTATCGAATTTCGCCAGTAGGGTATCACCGTTGACAAAGCTGACTCGGAAAAATAAAAAAATTGTTTGGGATGAATCCGCCGAAAAATTTTTTTTTAGATATAAAACAGTGTCTTATTTCAGCTCCTATTTTGGCATGTCCCGATTTTAGTCGTCACTTCACCATTCAAACGGATGCGTCGCAGGTGGGCCTAGGTTGTGTTCTGACGCAAGAGTTTCCCGAAGGAGAAAAGGTTATCGCATATGCGAGTCGTGCACTTACAGAGCAGGAATCAAAATATAGTACCACTGAACTAGAATGTTTAGCAGTTGTGTTCGGAGTTGAAAAGTTTAGACCGTATATTGACGGAGTCCGCTTTGATGTAGTGACCGATCGAATCATTTCTAAAAATGACAAGTTTTTGAGTGACTCGAAGAAAAACAACGACTCGCCGGAGAGAGACCGCTCCCAGATAAAGAACGACACTTATGGTCAAGCAGTCCAGTGGTCAGTAAGAGTGATTGATAGAATTTTCTTCGAAGTATGTGAAGTGCCGTTAAGACGGATATAAGTCAATCACTAGTGTTGAAATTGGGAGTTAATTAGGCCCAGTAGGTGCAGTCGCAATTTTGTTTCGTTCAATACGGATCAAGCTGAACCTAGATGCTGTAATCATCTGTAATCCTGAAACGTCTCGGCAATAAGGAAACTGTGCTAGAGGTATGTAAACCAGACTAGGTCGTTTGCTATAGTCACTGATTTTCAAATCGTTGAATAAATTGTCTTTTTCGATTTACTGTATATATAGTCTTTTCATGTTTTGGTCTCTGATAAACTATTACACTTGGAAGTTAATTAATAAAATATTGTTAGTTAAGGTTCTTTATAGTTGATTTCTTTTTTTTCTTATTAGGCGTTTTCCTTATGAGTGATAACTTTTGGAATTATCCGGAGAAGCTTTAAAAATAAAGAATCTCACAGCCGGGGAGTGCAAATCTCAGCTTTGGTTTCGTCACCTGAAATCCCTCCAGTGCCGTACCCACGAACACCCCCAGCTGGTAGCGAAGGATACCTCTCCCTCCGCTGGAATTCACTTTAGTACCCCCTCTGTGGGAAATTCATTCATTAAGGATATCGTTGACGTACCTTATTCATTTATGGTTATGGTACACTATTATTTCGCTGATATTCATATCATTCCCATCAGTTCGAATTTGTGCATTTCAATTATCTCTAAATTAATGTACCTGACCTTGGAAAGAGAATATTTACCTGTTTCTCGTCCCAGCTCAGTTACTCTTGCAAGAGCTAGGAAATTTCACCCATTCCAGTAGAAATCACCAACTCTTCATATTTTTTTTATCAATAAACGATATAACTTGTCTTCACGGAAATATTTGTAGTTAACTCTCCCTTTCTATCGAGTCAGTTGAGAAAAGAGAACATTTTAGTAATTTACGTTTTCCTTTCTAATTTATGCTGATTTGTTTATTCAAATTACTTGGCGCCCATATATTTTTTTTTTCTGAGCAACCCACCCCAAGTCACCGCTGTGGCAAACCGATTGGCATAATTTCAACTGTTATCTTCTTGTTGGTCAAAATGTACGTAACAAATGAGCCTTATGATTCGTTTTTGAGCAACGAAAATTCTTGAAACATCTGATGCCTGACCCCATACTATAATGTTGTATGAAATTGTAGAATAAACAAATGCATAGTAGCCCTGCAGTAATGAGTCCGTGTTCAAAACATTTCTCAGTGTTGCCAAAATGTAAAAGCTTTTGTTGACTTTTTTGCAAACCATTTGTATTTGTTCCTCCCATGTTAAGTTACGATCTATAATCGTTCCTAAGAATTTAGACGCAGTGGAAGTTTGAACGATATGAGTAATAATTTCAAAGGTGAAATTAGAAGATATTTTATGTTTTGAATGGAACTCGATTACTACTGTTTTATCATGATTTATTATAAGTGTATCCTGAGTGCAGTAATCCGCGAAATCTTTCAGAACCGAGTCGGTTTTTTGCTGTAGTCTTTGGCGATCAGAATCAGGTACCACAATAAAGGTGTCATCAGCATACATGAAGACCCTACCATTTTTTATGTAATGAGGCATGTCATTGACATAGGTTAGGAAGATCAACGGACCTAGAACACTTCCCTGTGGTGTTCCAAGATCTAAATCGTATTCTTTCGATTTGATTTCACCGATTCTCACTGTAATTCTCCTATCTTCAAGAAAGGACGTTATCCAATCATTCACTGGGCCACGAAGACCTAGGTAGTTGATTTTTTCGGAGACGAAATTACTATTAACCGTATCGAATGCTCGCGGTAGGTCGAACGATATAACAATTACGTGTTCATTTCTGTTCATAAGGTCATTTATGTGTTGAACAAATTCCGTTATGGCTGTTTCGGTAGATAGACCAGGGCGGAAGCCATGTTGGCAATCAGTAAGTATTTCATGCTTTGTGAAGAAATCTGTAATTCTGCTGCAATTGATCTTTTCAATTATTTTGGAAAATATGCTCAGGAGAGCAATTGGACGATAGTTCTCTATGTTGCTGGTATCGCCTTTTCTGAATATGGGAATGATGGCAGCCGATTTCAGGGCACTAGGAAAAGTGCCAGAATCCACTGATAGTTTAATGATGTCAGCAAGGTATTGTGATATCATACAAGCACACTTTTTTATTATATCAACCGGGATATCATCTAATCCAGTAGACTTTTTATTAGGTAGGTTAGCAATAACTTCCTCAACCTCTTCTTTAGTAGCGAGTATGAATATGAATGAATCCCTCAGACTATTATTTGAGGTTGTGCACGATTTAGATTAAGTATCACCGAAATGTTCAGATATTTTATTTTCAATAACGGTGGATAAGTAGTTGCCAAATAGATCAGCAATAATGTTCAAGTCCGTGGTTAAATGGCCTTCATGAGAAATTTCAAGTTCTCTCTGCTTTTTAGATTTGCCTGTGAAATTATTAGTGATAGTCCAGATTGCTTTGGATCTATCACTTAATTGTTTAATTTTGTTGTTATAAAATTCGCGTTTTTCCATTTTAATATTTTCATCCACTTGTTTTTTAATTTTTTCATAGTGCATCTTGATTTCATCGTCATCAGTTCTTCTTCTCAACCAATCTAATTGTTTTAGGTTATCCAGGTCATTTATCAATTTGTTTGATAAAATTATTTTATCAGAAAATTTTCGATTTTCAGCTACCTTTCTTTTTTCTGAGAATACCAAATCAAAGCACCATAAAAAATCACTTGAGAAGAGTTCGAAGATTTCATCTACATTGCCCATGTCATCAATGGATGGCATAATGCGCATTGTCTTCTCCAGATGAAAACAGAATTCCTTTACATAGTCGAAGTAAGAGTTTCTTGTTCTGCGAGCTGTGTGAGTTATACTCGTTTGGAAGTAGTCTTATATGGGCAATGCAAACTTGTCTGCTTCGATAGTGTCCATGTGAGATGATAGGATAGAGAGATATAGTGTGCACAACGATGAAGTCGATGTATCCTCATTTGCCTATTGTACTCGTTTTATACCCTTCAAAGTCGTCTCATACGATCACGGCCATCGTATCTGCTCCAAATGTATGCATGTCAGATGCTGAATCGCAGAATTACAGTGTTAACATAGTCAAAGTCGGAGTTTCTTATTCTGCAAGCTGTGTGAGTTATTCTCGCATGAGAGTCGTACTATATGGTCAATGCAAACTTGTTTACTCAATAGTGTCGAGGTAAGTTGATAAGATGAAGAGATGAAGTGTGCACAACGATGAAGTCAATATATCTCCATGAGCCTGTTGTACTCGCTCAGCCCACTATTATTCGCATTGTTCCTCTCTGATATTGAATCTTTCTTTCGCTCTAATGGTGCGGTAGGAATCAACATTGATAATGAAAATGGTCTCTCAATGCTACTCTATGCGGATGATCTGGTAATTTTTGCTGATTCAGAAGTTGATCTCGGACGCAAACTAAGCATCCTAGAACGTTATAGTGATAACAATGCTTTGACAGTTAACGAGAACAAAACTAAGATTATTTGTTTTTCTAGAGGTAATTATAATACTAAAAATTTGAGGTTTTTATACAAAAATAACCCTATCGAAATAGTTAGGCAATTCGTATATTTGGGAGTAACATTTTCTTCCTTATAATTTTTCCGTAACATGGCACATACTTCAGCTAATAAGGGTAAACAAGCTGTAGGTGCGGTTTTATCTATAATGGCTAAAGCTAGATTGAATTCCTGGAAATCTAGGGTGAAATTGTTGGACTCGCTTGTTCTGAGTGTGATGACTCATTGTGTACCGACATGGGGCCTACGTTCTGCTGAAATTTTAGAGCGTGTCCAACTCAGTTTTTTCAAAAAAGTTCTATGCCTGTCCGCCAATACTCCAGGGTATGCCATAAGACTTGAAGTGGGAAGAGTAAAAATTTCCTATAATATATTCAAGCAGGTTTTGAATTGGCTCATCAAATTACTTGAAATGAAAGATGATCGTTTCCCCAGACTATGTTTTGAAAGGCTTCTCAACCTAAAAAATACTACAGACATAAGATACAATTGGACCCAGCAAGTCCTTCAACATCTTGAATTTGCAAACTTTCAACTACCTCTGTCCGAAATCACTGTCAGAATACTCCGTCAAAATAAAAAGACATTGCTTTCCAGATATTTGACTAATACTTACTTATACTTATATAGGTATACAATTACAAGTATAGGAATCTGATATAACTGTGTAAACTCCTTGTTTATAAAACTGTAAGTTTTTAGAAAACAATAAATGGATTGATTGATTGATTGATTGATTGAATAGAGAGGTATAGTGTGCACAACGATGAAGTCTATATATCTTCATTTGCCTATTATACCCGTTATAAACCCTTTAAAGTCGTCGTATACGATCACTGCAATCGTTCCTGCATCAACTGTATGCATGTCAGATGCTAGACTGCAGAGTTACAGTGTGACATAGTCGAAGTCGAAGTTTTTTGTTCTGCAAGTTGTGTGCGTTATAGTCGCTCAGAAAACATCTCATATAAGCATCGCGAACTCGTCTGCTTCAATAGTATCCATGTGGGATGATAGGATAGAGAGATAGAGTGTGCACAACGATGAAGTGAATGTATCCCCATTTGCCTATTGTACTCAATATATACCCTTCAAAGTCGTCTTATACGGTCACTGCCATCGTTTTTGCTTCAATTGTATG
Source organism: Phaedon cochleariae (assembly GCA_918026855.4). Classification (NCBI taxonomy): domain Eukaryota; kingdom Metazoa; phylum Arthropoda; class Insecta; order Coleoptera; family Chrysomelidae; genus Phaedon; species Phaedon cochleariae. The sequence goes on along the minus strand of OU896722.1, from coordinate 10,880,661 downwards.
CATGTCAGATGCTGGACGGCAGAGTTTCAGTGTAAACATAGTCAAAGTCGGAGTTTCATAATCAGCAAGCTGTGTGAGTAATACCCGTTCGGGAGTCGTCTCATATGGTCAATGCAAACTTGTCTACTCAATACTGTCAAGGTTAGATGATAGGATAGAGAGATATAGTGTGCACAAAGATGAAGTCGATATATCTTCATCTGCCTATTGAACTCGTTATATACCCTTCAAAGTCGTCTCATACGGTCACTGTCATCGTATCTGCTTCGAGTGTATGCATGTCAGATGCTAGACTGCAGAGTTACAATGTAAACATAGTCGAAGTCAAAGTTTCGTGACCTGCAAGCTGTGAGCGATATACCAGCTTGAGAGTCTTCTAATATGGTCAATGTTATCTTGTCTGCTCCAATATTGTCCATGTGAGATTATAGTATAGAAAGATACAGTGTGCACAAAGATGGAGTCGATATATCCCCATTAGTCTGTTGTACTCGCTATATACCCTTCATAGTCGTCTCATATGGTCACTGTTGTGGTATCTGCTCCAACTGTATGCATGTCAGATGTTATACTGCAGAGTTACAGTGTGAACATAGTCAAAGTCGAGGTTTCTTGTTCTGCGAACCGTGTGCGTTGAACCTGCTCAAAAGTCGTCTTATATGGTCATTGCGAACTTGTCTGCTTCAATAGTGTCCATGTAAGATGATTGGATAGAGAGGTATAGTGTGCACAACGATGAAGTCGATGTATCTTCATTTGCCTATTGTACCCGTCATAGACCCTCCAAAGTATTCTTATACGATCACTGCAATCGATAGTGTCCATGAGAGATGATAGGATAGAGATATATTGTGTGTACGACGATGAAGTCGTTGTATTTCCATTTGACTATTGTACTCGTTATATACCCTCCAAAGTCGTCTTATACGGTCATTGCCATCGTATCTGCTCCAACTGTATGCATGTCAGATGCTAGACTGCAGAGTTACAGTGTGAACAAAGTCGAACTCTAAGTTTCTTGTTCTGCGAGTTGTGGGCGTTATACCCGCTTAGAAGTCATCTCATATGAGATGAGATGATGGGATAGAGTGTGCACTCCGATGAAGTCGATGTATCTTCATCTATGATCATATCAGCTTCAACTGTATGCATGTCAGATGCTAGACTGCAGAGTTTTTGTATGAACATAGTCGTAGTCGAAGTCTCTTGTTCTGCAAGTTGTGTGCGTTGTAGTGGAAGTCATCTTATATGGTCATTGTGAACTTGTCTGCTACAATAGCATCCATGTGAGATGATATGAGAGAGAGATATAGTGTGCACAACGATGAAGTCGATGTATTCATATTCGCCTATTGTACTCGTTATATACCCTTCGAAGTCGTCTTATATGGTCACTGTCATCGTATATGCTTCAACTGTATGAATGTCAGATGCTGAACTGCAGAGTTACAGTGTAAATATAGTCAAAGTCGGAGTTCCTTGTTCTGCAAGCTGTGTGAGTTATACCCGCTTGAAAGTAGTCTTATATGGTCGATACGAGCTTGTCTGCTTCGATATTATCCATGTGAGATGATAGGATAGAGAGATATAGTGTGCACAACGATGAAGTCGATGTATCTTCATTCGCCTATTGTACTCGTTATATTCCCTTCAGAGTCGTCTCATACGGTCACTGCAATCGTACCTGCTTCAACTGTATGCATGTCAGATGCAAGACTGCAGAGTTACAGTGTAAACATAGTCGGAGTCGAAGTGTCTTGTTCTGCGAATCGTGTGCGTTACAACCCGCTTGGAAGTCGTCATATATAGTCAATGCGAATTTGTCTGCTTCGATAGTGTTTATGTGGTGTGATAGGATAGAGATATATAGTGTGTACGACGATGAAGTCGATGTATCTCCATCTGCCTATTCTTCTCGTTATATAACCTTCAAAGTCGTCTTTTACGGTCACTGCCATCGTTTCTGCTTCAACTGTATGCATGTCAGAGTGTGAACATATTCGAAGTCGAAGTTGCTTGACCTGCAAGCTGTGTGCGTTGAACCTGCCTGAAAGTCGTCTTATATGGTCATTGCGAACTTGTCTGCGTCAATAGTGTCCATGTAGGATGATTGGATAGAGAGGTATAGTGTGCACAACGATGAAGTCGATATATCCCCATTAGCCTGTTGTACTCGCTATATACCCTTCAAAGTCGTCTCATATGGTCACTGTAGTCGTATATGCTTCAACTGTATGCATGTCAGATGTTATACTGCAGAGTTACAGTGTTAACATAGTCAAAGTCGGGGTTTTTTGTTCTGCAAGCTGTGTGCGTTATACCAGCTTGAGAGACATCTAATATGGTCAATGTGAACTTGTCTGCTTCAATAGTGTTCATGTAGATGATTGGATAGAGAGTTATAGTGTGCACAACGATGAAGTCGCTGTATCTCCATTTGCCTATTGTACCCGTTATATTTCCTTCAAAGTCGTCTTATACGGTCACTGCAATCGTATCTGCTTCAATTGTAAGCATGTCAGATGCTAGACTGCAGAGTTACAGTGTGAACATAGTCGAAGTCGAAGTTTCTTGTTCTGCAAATCGTACGCGTTATTCTCGTTCGAAAGTCATCTTATATGGTTAATGAGAACTTGTCTGCTTCGATAGTGTCCATGTGAGATGAAAGAATAGAGAGATATAGGTTGCACAACGATGAAGTCGATGTATCTCCATTTGCCTATTGTACTCGTTATTTTTCCTTCAAAGTCGTCTCATATGGTCACTGTAGTCGTATCTGCTTCAACTGGATGCATGTCAGATGTTATACTCCTGGGGCTTGGGTGGCTACCAGGAGCGTCGGCAGGTGACGGATAGCCGGACGACCTGCAGCGCAGACTGTGCAACCACAGGCACGCTGCAGGCCACCACCGAATAAACAATAAGGTGGCGCTGCGCAACCCTCCAATCCAAGGTGTTACGCGATCCGTGCCGATGGATGCATGGCGGTGGGAGAGCACCGTCTCGAACGGAGCCTCGGGAATACCTGGCGACCTCCTCGAGTACCAGCCTTGCCACGCCGTGCGGGGCTCCGGTGTGGTCGACTGCCAATTCCCTAGCTATTCGTGGGACCAAAATGAAGAAGGAAAAAATTACAAACAAAGGAAAGATAGAGCGGGATGTCACCGCAACCCAGGACGCTCAACCGCGTCCTGGCACCTCTCAAGCACCGAGCTCACCTCGGGACACAGAGAGGGAGAAACAGAAGAAAGAGGGAGAACCAGCGGAGCAAACATCCGACAAGGGTTCCTCCTCCAGAAAATCCTTCGCGAAGAACCGGAGGAGACAAATGCCGCTGCCACCTCCAGGCAAGCCCGGAGGTATCGACGATCCGCTGAGAAGGGGCCTCAGCGGGGCAGGAGTAAGATGGTACCTTCGCTTCCTCGAACAGGGCTTGACACCGGAGGAAGCAAGAAGGAAAGCCGTCGAAAGGAAGAAACCCCAGGAGTTTCCACCTCAACAAACGGAGAAGAGGGGGCCTAAAACTCAAACGCCCCCTCAACGTCCGAATACGAAGAGGAGGAAAACTGAAGCGGGAAGTAGCACCGCCACTGCTAAGCAGACTGGGCAAACCACCAGCTATGCTGAGGCAGTCAGCTCAATAAAAATAGCAGTCCTCCCAAAAAACTACCCGGAGGAGACGCTGAGTGCTGAGCAGCTTACAGCACTGGAGGACGCAATCGTGCAGGAGATGATACTGGGCGCGGAATGCAAACTCCAATTCGGGGGAATTCACTTCCGCCCCAGTATGCTCGTGGTAGACTGCGTCAACCAAGAAACGGCAGACTGGATGAGGGCAAAGGCCCCCAGTTTGAGCACCTCGGAAGGTTCAGCGCTGATGGTGTGCCTGGGAGACGACATCCCAAGGGCGCACACCATCACGGTGTTCTTTCCCAGGAGCACGGACATCAAACCAGAGAAGTTGCTCACCCTAGTGAGCACACAGAATAGGGGGCTCCGAACCCAGCTGTGGAAAACACTAGGAAGCAAGAAGGAGGGCAACGGCCAGCTCCTTAATCTTGGAATAGACGACGAGTCCTGCGAGGCCATCAGGAATATGGGTTACACCATATTCTACAGGTTCGGGAAAATCCCCGTTCATGGCCTTCGCAAGGACTCGACTGAGAAGAAAAAGGTAGAAGAGGGGAGCAAGACATCATCAGCTCCCACTGCCACAGAAACTACTGTGGCCAGCGAAGCCGAATCGACTGGGAGTATGGACCAGGATACCACGGTCATTCCCAGCGAAGAAGAGCTAATGCTGCTGGATGATGAGGAGGCAAGCACTCCAACACACTAGCAGCAATGGCTAATACAGCATCAGTCAGGTTTGCCCAGGTGAATACTCACCACGGTAAGGGGGCATCAGCCGCCTTATCGAGGGTGTTCACCGGGGCACACTTGGGAGTTGTGTTGATCCAAGAACCTTGGGTCAACAGAGGGCAGATTAAAGGACTGCCGAATAAAGAAGGTAAGGTTATCTGGGATGTCAGGCATGACAACCCTAGAGCTTGCATACTGATCAGGAATGACATTAATTATGTTTGTCTTTCAGAATTTATGACGAGGGACTTAGTGCCTGTACGGGCCAAGATCCACACAGGGCACTCACACCTCGACATAGTAATAGCTTCAGGTTACTTCGCTGGAGATGGGCAAGCACCACCAGAAGAGGTACAGAGGCTATCCGACTACTGCAGCAGGAGCAAACTACCCCTCCTGCTGGGCTGCGATGCCAATGCCCATAACACCATCTGGGGAAGTACGGACACCAATCAAAGAGGTGAGCAATTGCTAGAATTTATACTTGCGGCTAACTAAAGTATACTGAATGTGGGGTCTACCCCCACCTTTGTAACTAGGGCTAGACAAGAAGTATTAGATATAACGCTCGGCAGCCCGAGCATTAGTAGAAGGGTTAGACATTGGAAGGTCTCAGACGAACCCTCCCTCTCTGACCACAGAATCACAATGTTCAGTGTAGAAGGGCTTGTGACAGAAACAACCTTCATTAGAAATCCTAGAAACACAGACTGGGAAAAATACACCACCAATCTCAAATGTAATTTAGAACAAATCAAGTTCAATGGCAAAAGTCACGTCGAATTTGAGCAGACATTAGAAGCAGTTAATGGGGCAATCATGGATGCATATGAATCCAGCTGCCCCATTAGAGAAAAGAAATCACACAGTGGTACCATTTGGTGGAACGAACACCTGTCAAATCTAAGATCCGAGGTCCGCCGGCTATTCAACAAGGCCAAGCGGGACGGAGATTGGCAGGGTTACACCGAAAGGCTGACGATTTACAACAAAGAAATAAGGAAAGCTAAGAGAAATAGCTTCAGGAACTTTTGTGAGACAATCACTTCAAGTCCACCTGCAGCCAGACTGTACAAGGAAATGGCGCGGGGCAGGGAGCAAGGACCAATGTCTCTCAGAAGATCAGATGGTAGCTATACAGAAGATGAAGAGCAACGAGCTCTCCTTTTACTGGAGACGCACTTTCCAGGTAGTACACCATATGATCCCGAAAGAACACTGGAAAAACCAGGCAGAGTGAAACGAGAAGACTGGGATGTTGCAAAAACCATTTGCACTCCGGCAAGGTTGAAGTGGGCAATCGACTCTTTCCAACCATTCAAGTCTCCTGGAATCGACGGTATATTTCCAGCCCTTTTACAAAAAGGGCATAAGGAACTACAGCCGTTCATTATCAAGGCAGCCAAACTCAGTCTGGCGTCTGGGTACATACCGAGCAGCTGGACGAGAGCGCGTGTGACTTTCATCCCCAAAGTAGGGAAGAAGGACCCTACCCTTCCGAAGTCATTCAGACCGATCTGTCTCACATCCTTCTTACTGAAGACAATGGAGAAGATCGTAGATAACTACATCAGATGTGAGATACTGGAGAGGGTGCCCTTGCACCTAGGACAGCATGCATATAGGGCGGGCAGATCAACCGAGACCACCCTTTTCGTGCTCACCGAAAACATCCAGAGATCACTTGAGCATAAAGAAATCGCCATATGCGCATTTCTAGACATAGAGGGGGCATTTGACAACACCTCTCATGAAGCAATAAAGAGAGCTCTAATGAACAAGGGCGTGGACAGAACCACATCCAGATGGATGTGCCAAATGCTGACCACAAGAACAGCTGAAACGAAAGTGGGTGAGAGCAGCTTTCAAATCAGTACGAACAGGGGCTGTCCACAAGGAGGGGTACTGTCACCCTTAATGTGGAGTCTAGTGGTAGACGAACTACTCGGGATTCTTACTGAGAACGGAGTAACTTGCTTTGGATATGCGGACGACATAGTCATCATGGCCAAAGGCAAATTTGAAGGCACCCTCTGCGACCTCATAGAGAGAGAGCTAGAGACTACCAGAAGATGGTGCCATTCGGTGGGGTTGAGAATTAACTCAACGAAAACCACATTGGTACCTTTTACTAGAAGAACGAAGGTTCAGCACTTAATAGTCATCCGTCTAAACGGAGAAGACCTAGAATGGCAGCAAGAAGTGAAGTATCTAGGGCTCATCCTAGACTCAAAGCTTCTCTGGAATAGACACGTAGAAAAGATCGCCAGTAAGGCAAAATCATCACTGATGGTGTGCAGGAACCTTGCAGGCAAAACATGGGGATGTAACCCATCAATACTGCGATGGATGTACACCATGCTAGTGAGACCAATGATCACCTACGGAGCAGTAGTGTGGCACGGCAGAACCGAACTCGCCACTACAAGGAAAATATTAGAGAAGGTGCAAAGACTGGCATGTCTTTGCATAACAGGAGCAATGAGATCAGCTCCAACAGCAGCACTAGAGGTCATTTTGGATCTCACACCTCTACACATCGTGGTGAGGAGAACTGCCTATGGAGCACATCTCAGGTTAGCCAAGGTCGGACTAAGAGGGAAAACGCACAGTGTATGGGGCTCACCCCCCACTGAGATCGCACACCTCGCCGATCTTCCAACAGACCAAACCATTAGGAAGTTCAGTTTTGAGAAGAACTTCCGAGTGGAGCTGAGCAACAAGCGCGAATGGAGCACAGAATCCATCGAATCACTGGGAAGGAATACCATTACTTGGTATACGGACGGGTCTAAAACACCCGAGGGAACTGGAGCAGGAGTCTTTGGGCCTCGCACCAAATACTTCGAATCCATAAGACAATTCCCCAGCATTTTTCAAGCGGAAATACACGCCATAGGAAGATGCATCCAGTTCAACCTAGACAGAAAATACCGGAAGAAGGACATCGCGATTTTATCCGATAGCCAAGCAGCCATCAAAGCGTTGAGCTATCCTTACATCAACTCGAAGATGGTATGGGAATGCCTAAGCAAATTGAATGAGCTAGACAGCAACAATAAAGTTACCCTCCTCTGGGTGCCAGGGCATATCGGAGTGGAGGGGAATGAACACGCAGACGCTCTGGCACGACAAGGGGCTTCAACGCCACTGATCGGACCAGAGCCATTCTGCGGCCTTGGAAATTCCTATTTCCAAGGAGAACTTGAGGAGGCGGAAGGAGCCTGGAGAGCCAGGCAATGGAGAAGACTTCCAGGACTACGGCAGGCTAAAGATCTCCTTGGAAATTTCAACCGAGAAAGATCTAAGACACTGACAAACCTCAGCAAAGGAAGTCTCAAAGCAATAACGGGATTTCTAACGGAGCATTGCAGACTCAAAGAACACCTAAGGAAGCTAGGCTTACAGGAGGACGGCACCTGCAGATTCTGTGAGGAAGAACCAGAAACACCCCATCACATACTGATGGAGTGTGACGCTGTACATCACAAAAGATTGAACATACTGGGAACACACCAGCTGACTGTGGAAGAAATACCACAGCTAGACCCCCTCAAAATCCTCAAATTCCTGAAGGAATTGAATCTCGAGGGGCTGCTATGAACAAGAAATCCTTGATATAGCAGGAGCAGATGGGGCACAATAGATCTAATTGGGTCGCAGCGCATCTGTCACCATCCAACCTACCAATACCAATACCAATACCAATGTTATACTGCAGAGTTACAGTGTAAACATAGTCAAAGTCGGGGTTTCTTGTTCTGCAAGCTGTCTGCGTGATACCAGCCTGAGAGACATCTAATATGGTCATTGGTCAATGTGAACTCGTCTGCTTCAATAGTGTCTGTAGGGTATATTTCCCGCTACCAAATTGTGGACTGTATTTTATTCAATTACTCATTTATAATTGAAAAGCCCAAGTACCTTTCACAAATTCATTGTTACATCAATTACATAAAAAATGTCATACTGACATTAAGTGTCGCTAACAACAACAAAACATACTTGAGTTGTTTCTGGCCGAAACATTGTGCCAAAGCTAACTATATTTTTATACGATACCTAAACTAGATCTGTTCTAGAAGGAATCGAATGATTGAATGACTGTCATTAGCCTACAAGAGTTGCTAACTCGAACCTGTCTCAAAATATATTGTATTTCCGCGGATTTTCAACATACCCCCCACCTTGAAAAGTTGTCTTTCAAAACAAAAACTTATAAGGCAAATGAAGAATATTCACAAATATATACCATAAATCATTCATCAGAACAAACATCATTGATTGGTAAAGGACACACTTTAGAAATTGCTCGTTTGAGAATACCATTTTTAGTTCTAATAGAAACAACACGAGTTTTTTTATCAGGCCCAAAAGACACTTCACATACACGTCCAAGCTTCCATTGAAGAGGGGGAAGATTATCTTCTCGCACTATTACCATTTGTCCAGTTTTCAAGTTATCTTGCTCTTCTCTCCATTTATGACGCTGCTGAAGTTCGGTGATATAGTCCTTAGACCACCGATCCCAAAAATGTTGATATATCAGCTGAATATGTTGATATTCAGAGAGTCGATTAACAGGAATGTCTCTCAAATTTGGATCTGGTAAGCCAGTAATTCGTTTTCCGATGAGAAAATGCGAAGGTGTTAAAACATCCATGTCATTAGGACTGGATGAGAGTGGGGTTAAAGGACGAGAATTTAGAGCTGGTTCCACCTGTGTGAGCAAGGTAGACAATTGTTCGAATGTTAAAGAAGCATTACCCATTACCCTTTTTAATTGGAATTTAGTTGACTTTACCCCTGCCTCCCAAATACCACCAAAATTTGGGGAATTAGAAGGCATGAATTTCCAAGTTACGCCTTCGTTTGCAAAGTAGTCTACAAGGGAACTTTCATCATCTTTCAAATATTCTGCCAATTGTTTCAATTCTGAGTTGGCTCCAACGAAATTTGAGCCATTATCAGACCATACACAATTCGGTTTACCTCTACGAGAACAAAATCTTCTGAAAGTTGCGATAAATGCTTCAGAAGTTAGAGATGAAACTAGATCTAAATGTATCGCTCGGGTGGAGGAGCAAACAAATAAACAAACATAACATTTAGACTGTTTCGCACCACGACCAGGTTTATTTATTATTAGAAATGGACCTGCGTAGTCCACACCAGTTGTGAAAAAAGGGGGCATCGGGCGAACCCTTTTCTCTGGTAAGATACCCATTATTTGAGAAACACCTCTAGGTTTATTTCGAAAACATCGAATACATTGAAACACAATCTTTTTCGCCAAATCCCTACCACCAATGGTCCAATAATTTTCCCTTATTGAACTCAATGACATGAGGGGACCACCATGAATAAGTCTTTCATGTTCTGATTTAAATAATAGGTACAGTCATCTTCAGAAAACATGTCGCATATGGACGATGATAGCATTCCTAATAACTCCTGGAATAAGATCGCTGACACCGTCCAACCGCGACATGATATTTGAAGACGACTGTACGTGAAATGATGTTTGGATGATAAAACCAGTGGATGCTTTTTAGCATAATCTAACTCTGACAGTTGAAGTCTTCTCCCCACCCTGAGCAGATTTGATTCATCCAAGAATGGACTTAAACAAGCGAAAGACTTCAGTTTAATCTGTTTCCTAGATTCAATTTGATCTATTTCTTCCGAAAAAGACTCCTTTTGAGACAATTTCACTAAGTTCGTTATAGCAAAATCTAATTCAAATGGTGATAAAGATTCATAACGTCTATTATTTTTATTCCTGCAATTGTAAATGAATCTAAAACAATATGCTAACGTACGTTTCAACTTATTCAAAGACGAATATCTTTCAAAAGGAAAACATGCAATTTTTTGTATTGCATGACAAGTTATGAATTGGTTTTTTATTTCTGGCACATTTTCACGTTCAACTCTTTTTATCGATAAAAATGGCCAATTTTTCTCATTCAATGAAAGCCAATGAGGACCTCTCCACCAAATTTCACATTCACCAATTTTTTCTGGAGAGATACCTCGCGAAAGAATATCTGCAGGGTTATCTGCACCTTCAACATGGCGCCAATCCTGTGAGTCTGATAGACTTTGAATTTGAGAAACCCTGTTTGCTACAAAGGTCGGCAGTAAATGTGGCGATGTATCAATCCAACAGAGAGTTACAGATGAATCGGACCAAAATACTGTTTTTGAAAATTGAAGGTCTAGGGAATTTTTTACCTTTGCAACTAATTTAACCGAAACCAATGCTCCACATAACTCAAGCCGATGTATTGTTTGACTTTTTAAAGGAGTAACTTTTACCTTAGAACTTATCAACTGAACGTGAACATTACCCTTTTCATCTACGCTTCTTATGTAGACACATGCTCCATAAGCACTCAAAGAAGCATCAGAAAAACCATGAATTTCTAACTTACAAGGATTCATACACATGACACATCTTTTAATTTTTAGATTATTCAATGATTTAAATTGATTTCTCAATCTAAACCACTGCGTATGGATGTCAGATGATAATGTTTCATCCCAACTGATTTTTAACGTCCATAAAGTTTGTAGTAATATCTTCGCAAGAATAATACATGGACTTAATAAGCCGAGTGGGTCAAAAATTTTTGCTGTATCAGACAAAATAGATCTTTTCGTGATTTCATCAGTATCTGAAAAATCTATACTATACATCAATACATCAAATCGAAAAGACCAATATAAACCTAGAGTTTTATTTTGTTCTTTTTCACCAAAATGCACTTCTTCCAAATTTGAAGAATTTCCATCAATTTTTTGAATAACTTGTGGATCATTGTTGATCCATTTCCTTGAAGGAAATCCACTTGAAATCAAGAGTGATGATACGTTTAGACATAATTGTACAGCCTCTTCAATAGAATCTGCACCAGACAAAAAATCATCAACGTAAAAATGATGCAGAATAGCTCGTGATGCTTTCGGAGAGTTTTCTAAGTTTTGTATACCAACTTCTTTCAGACACCTCATAGCCAGATAAGGTGCTGACTTTGTACCATATGTGATAGTATCCAAACTATATTCTCTAATATTTTGTTCAGGAGATTTACGCCACAATATTTTTTGAAGACTTCTTTGTTTAGGATCTATCCAGACTTGCCTGTATATTTTCTCTGCACAGACTGCTATTTTATATTTCCGAAAACACAATAGAATTTTGATTAGTTCATCCTGATTATTTGACCCTTTATACTGTATGTCGTTGAGAGAAATACCATTACTTGTTGGAGCTGATCCATTAAAGACAACTCGTAGTTTTGTTGTTAAACTTTGTTCTCTCGATACTCCATGATGTGGTAGAAAATATGACATCTGATCATGATCAGAAGATGAAGATACCAATGACATATGACCCATTTTTTCATACTCGTCCATAAAATCAGAATACATTAGCTTTAATTTCGAATTCTTTGATAATCGTTTCTCCTAAGCCAAAAACCTATCTAATGCATGTTTTCTGGAATCACCTAATTTTGATGGTGACTCTGAAAATGGTATTTGTACCACAAATTCACCATCCTCAGACCGTTTTGTTGTATTAACAAAAATCTCTTCACACATTTGCTCATCTTCAGACATACAATTATTTAAGGAAGGAGGTTCCTCTAGTGTCCAAAATTTCTCTAACTGATCATGTAGATCATCATCTCGATCCAATTTAACACCAAGGTTACATTTTGTAACTCTGTTTTTTCGGTTATTACCAATAGGACCTGACATGATCCAACCAAGGGATGTTTTCTGTAAAATTGGTCTTCTCTGTCCCAAATTGATTTGACCAACACATAGAAGCGAATAAAAAATATCTGCTCCTAACAAAATATCTATATTACTCGATTTCGAAAATCCAGGATCAGCCAATGGAAGATGAGAGGGAATATCTAAATGAGTAACATCTAAATTGTAATTTGGTTTCTTGACAGAAATTTGTGGTACAACTAAACACATGATATTCCTATCAAAATCATTTCTTATTGACTGGATTGTGATGTTACACCTGTGCTCAATTTCTGATACTGATTGATTAATTCCAATAATCGAAATCTGAATATTGTCCAATTTGATTCCTAATTTATTTGAAAAGCTGTATGTGATCAAATTAGATTGGGAACCATTATCGAGAAGTGCTCTAGCGATTTGAGGGCAATTATTTGTATCCAAAATATAAATCAATGCTGTTGACAATAGGACTTCATCATCCATATAAGTTTCTGAATTTTCACTAAACACAGTACTTACCACCACCGAATTAGTTGAAGTTACACGTGATGTTGTAGCTATTTGAGGTTCATTTGAAGTCGAAGTATTCCCAGTATTTTGAGTTTTACCTTCTGCGCGAGCCTCATGATAACTTTGCATTTCATTAGTACTTACTTTTTCACCAATGGGTCTATTCACCCTCTGAACATCATAATGTAGCAGAGTATGGTGTTTCTGTCCACATTTTCTACAACAACCACTCTCACAATCTCGACAGAGATGCGAGGCTCTTTTCAAACAATTCAGACACAATTTCATACGCTTAGCATACTCATACCTTGAGTGTACACTCATATTTCCAAATTTTTCGCAATTCGCAATGAAATGCTTACCTTTACAACATGTACAGACTATATTTGAAACTACAGCGAATGATTTGGTGGATTTGAAATCAGATTTGAACCTAGTCTGATTCGATTTCTTATCACCACGACTATTTTCCGATGTTTCTAAAAGTTCAGCCCTAGATTTCAAAAATTCTTTGAATTCACTCAACTTTGCCAATCTATCTCTGGGCTTTTCTTCTTCCCCTTGACGCAATGTACTGAAATCTTATTTTCCACTGATTGAAAATATTATGATTATTTCCCAAGAGTCGATTTTCACACCTAGAGATTCAAGGGACCTCAAATGTTTTGTCATTGCATCCAAAATATTTCTTAACCCTTTCAGCCCCATCGGGATATATATGTCCCACTAAGAGTTTAAAAATATTTACTGGCATAAATGTGTCCCAATTTCAACGTAGTTTTGCTTTAGTGGTATTCTTCGTGCAAAAGTATCAAAATAAAACACGTTTGGCAACACGGCGTCGCCTCGCGTAGTCAGTTAGCCATTTGTTTCCACACGTGTTGCATGTTTTGATTGTTTTATATCTGTTTTTCTTCATTTTCATCGAGTTTTTGGGCAGGTAGGTGATTATTCATATGCATTTATAGTAGCTTGACACTAATTCTTCAGCATTTTGTTAGAAATACCACTGATTTTCAAGAATTGTTTCATTGGGACGATAGTGTCCCAGTGGTATATTTCAGTGGGACATATATAAACCATTGGTTTTTTTTGCAGTATGGCCAAACGAGCGCTCTCTGAAAAGGAGCTTCAGGATTTCGCCGATAATCTTTCCGATGCTGAATATGAGACGGACCCCTTTGAAACCGATGACGATCTCGACAAAGACTATGAAACAGAGACATCATCTTCTGATTCAGATGGTCAACAAGATGGAAAAATCGACAGTGATGATGAGAAATCTTCTGAGAGCGAAATCGAAGAATCAGAACATCTTGAAGATAATATATTGCCAGTGCCAACAGCAAATCAGGATCAGAGAAATGATGGAAAGAAAGAGGAAACCATAATATGGTCTACTCTAACCGACAATTTCCTTCCAAGGTTCCAGATTCCCCCAATGAACACCTGTGAGATAGATAACGAGGTGAAAAGGTCTTTGAAACCAATTGATATATTCAAGAAGATGTTTCCGCCAAGTTTATTTATTTTTATTTCTGAGTGCACTAATAAAAGACTGGCAATTTTTGAAAAACAAAAAAAAAAGAAAATTGCTAAAACCGATAAGGGGGAGATTGCAATAGTTCTGGGTTGCTCTCTAGTTATGAGTTACAACAAACTGCCAGCTCTTCGACACTATTGGTCAAACCATACATCTGTTGGTAATACGATAATAAAAAATAGTATTTCTAGAAATAGATTCACGTTATTACTATCCAAATTGTACTTCAATGAACCAGAAAAACAAAATTCTGATTCGAAAACATATTATGTTGACGAAGTTATAAATTGCTTGAAGTATACTTTTCAAAAATGTAGATCTGATTCCTCTAGGCAGAGCATTGATGAAAGTATGGTGAAATTCAAAGGTCGTTCTGGGTTGAAACAATACATGCCAATGAAGCCTGTAAAAAGGGGAATCAAAATATGGGTGAGAAGTGATTCTTTCACTGGGTACACCTATGACATGAATGTGTATGCCGGAAAAGAACAAGAGCAAGTTGATGGAACGCTTGGTGAAAGAGTCGTGTATAAATTAGCTAGTACCATAAAATGTAAAGACGTAGTACTATGCTATGACAGATTTTTTACCTCAGCAAAGCTCATGAAAGAAATCCCATTTCCATCTGTGGGAACCGTAATGACAAACAGGAAAAATATACCAAAATTTACAAAAAAATTAAATAGAGGAGAATCAGAATTTCTCGGAAATGAATATGGCACAATTTGTGCGAAATGGCAAGATACCAAAGAAGTTTTACTTCTCAGTAACTGTCATGCAGATGGCCTTACGACTGTGACGCGTCGTGGTAAGGATGGTGTCAGAAGAGAAGTCGCCTGCCCAGAGGCAATAAGCTTTTACAATAACTTCATGGGAGGAGTTGATTTAGCTGACCAAATGGCCGGTTTATACGATATGGATCGCAAATCTGGAAAATGGTGGAAGAAGGTTTTTTTCAGACTGGTGATGGTTGCTGCTGTAAACAGTTGGGTAATCTATAATGACCTCCACCGGAAAAAAGTCCCTTTCCTTGAATTTTTGATACCTCTGGCTGAAGAGCTGATTCAGTTTGGAAAGGCTTCTTCGAAAGTACACATAAGAAGGAGGTCTACGGGGAGGCCGTCCAAGAAGTCAAGGAGCATGGTAAATATAGGTGATCATTTGCCAGTCGAGGGTAGAACTCGTCGACGATGTACAAGATGTTCCCAACAGAAAATAGAAACGAACCACAACAATGTGCAGAATGTGTCTATTACCTCTTTGCAGAAACTGTTTCACGCCATTTCATACATAAAACTGTAAAACCATATTGAATAAATATTTGAGAATACTTTTTTCATATGTAACCAGTGGGACATATATGACCCATAGAACAATACCAATGGGACATATTTGTCCCATCTGTCAATGTCAAAAAGGAAATTAAAAAATAATGCAAACCTGTAGGATTAACCTCATTATATACAGAATAACTTAGAAATCACATTTACAACTGGAAAATTCAGGAAAAAAAAAGTGGGGCTGAAAGGGTTAAATCATTAGAAGACTCTTTTACCAAGGATGGGAGGGCAAATAATGATTTCAAATGATTATTAACCAATAGAGATTCATTATTGTATCTATCGCACAACAAATCCCAAGAGATTTGATAATTAATTGCTGAAAATTCCAGAGACTGTATTATTTGCTTTGCATCTCCATCCAGAGCACCACGAAGAAAATGAAATTTCTCTATTTCACCAATAGATTCATTTTTGTGTATTAATGATTTGAATGTGTCTCTAAATTCCAACCATGTATCTAAATTACCACTAAATTCAGGAATAGGAATTGGTGGCAATTTTGGTTGTGACATAACAGCAATAGGGGCTCTCGAATTGTGAATGGATTGTGAATTGTTACTACAATTATTTAGATTATCGTTCCTGTCGTTATTCAAATCAAACCCAAATTGAGCATCTTTGCAAACAGCCATAACTTTATGGAAAATGTCTTCAAATTCCTCTCTTACTTTTAATTGATTCTCCAAATCATTTTCTTCTACCAAATTCTCTATAGCAGATTGCACTTCTTCAAATTCTGATGGTAACGCATAACCTGAATTCATTCTTGACTCTAACTCTACCAATTCTAACTTTTCTATTGATGCACCATTACATTTCTTCTCCAAATAACCATCAACAAATTTTTTTAATATGGTCAGACGTACTTTCACCACACCCCTTTTTCTATTTAAACTTTTGAGTTGTTCTGCCATTTTATTTAGTATACTCTACCAATAAGTATTAACTAATTTACCACAATTACTATTGTCTACCTACCCCAACAAGTGAAAAACAACTTCAATTCATCAATAAGGAAAGGGCATGCATGGACTCACTCTCAATTTCTCTCATTATTTCAATACCAAACCAATTTGCTTGTTCACTCGTTCCTTCGTTATTCTTGTCGATGTCGAAATGTCCTTGATTTCGATTAGGAGTTTTGTTGGACTGCTTGCACGCTCGAACGGCTTTGACGATTCCAAATTCATTCAAATCCAAGATAAGAAGAGTCCGGTTTGTTTATCCCAATATTCAATACCAGAAGAACCCAATGTTCTTGAAAGTACGATACCAAAATCCGTTTGATTCGCCGCCAAGTCGAAGAATCCCAATTCCAGTTGCAATGTGCACCGATTTCACATTCCAATATTGTTGTATACCAAATGCTAATCCGGTTCGATAGGGCCAAAAAATGTAGGGTATATTTCCCGCTACCAAATTGTGGACTGTATTTTCTTCATTTACTCATTTATAATTGAAAAGCCCAAGTACCTTTCACAAATTTATTGTTACATCAATAACATAAAAAATGTCATACTGACATTAAGTGTCGCTGACAACAACAAAACATACTTGAGTTGTTTCTGGCCGAAACATTGTGCCAAAGCTAACTATATTTCTATACGATACCTAAACTAGATCTGTTCTAGAAGGAATCGAATGATTGAATGACTGTCTTTAGCCTACAAGAGTTGCTAACTCGAACCTGTCTCAAAATATATTGTATTTCCGCGGATTTCCAACAGTGTCCATGTAAGATGATCGGATAGAGAGATATAGTGTGCACAACGATGAAGTCGCTGTATCTTCATTTGCCTATTGTACCCGTTATATTCCCTTCAAAGTAGTCTTATACGGTCACTGCGATCGAATATGCTTCAATTGTTTGCATGTCAGATGCTAGACTGCAGAGTAACAGTGAGAACATAGTCGAAGTCGGAGTTTCTTGTTCTGCAAATCGTGCGCGTTATACCCGTTTGGAAGTCATTTTATATGGTTAATGCGAACTTGTCTGCTTCGATAGTGTCCATGTGAGATGAAAGGATAGAGAGATATAGGGTGCACAACGATGAAGTCGATGTATCCCCATTTGCCTATTGTACTCGTTATTTACCCTCCAAAGTCGTCTTTTACGGTCACTGCCATCGTATCTGCTCCAACTGTATGCATGTCAGATGGTGAATTGCAAAGTTACAGTGTAAACATAGTCAAAGTCGGAGTTTCTTGTTCTGCAAGCTGTGTGCGTTATACCCGCTTGGGAGTCGTCTTATATGGTCAATGCAAACTTGTCTACTCAATAGGGTCGAGGTAAGATGAAAGGATGGAGAGATTAAGTGTGCACAACGATAAAGTCGATATATCTTCATTAGCTTGTTGTACTCGCTATATACCCTTCAAAGTCGTCTCATATGGTCACTGTAGTCGTATCTGCTTCAACTGTTTGCATGTCAGATGTTATACTGCAGAGTTACAGTGTGAACATAAACAAAGTCGGGGTTTCTTGTTCTGCAAGCTGTGTGCGTTATACCAGCTTGAGAGACATCTAATATGGTCAATGTGAACTTGTCTGCTTCAATAGTGTCCATGTAAGATGATTGGATAGAGAGATATAGTGTGCACAACGCAAGTCGCAAGTATTATCATTCGCCTATCGTACCCGTTATATTCCCTGCAAAGTTGTCTTATACGGTCACTGCGATCGTATCTGCTTCAAATGTATGCATGTCAGATGCTAGACTGCAGAATTACAGTGTGAACATAGTCGAAGTCGAAGTTTCTTGTTCTGCAGATCGTGCGCGTTATACCCGTTTGGAAGTCGTCTTATATGGTTAATTCGAACTTGTCTGCTTCGATAGTGTCCATGTGAGATGATTGGATAGAGAGATATAGGGTGCACAACGATGAAGTCGATGTATCCTCAATTGCCTATTGTACTCGTTATTCACCCTTCAAAGTCGTCTTATACGGTCACTGCCATCGTATCTGCTACAACTGTATGCATGCCAGATGCTAAATTGCAAAGTTACAGTGTAAACATAGTCAAAGTCGGAGTTTCTTGTTCTGCAAGCTGTGTGCGTTATACCCGCTAAGGAGTCGTCTTATATGGTCAATGCAAATTTGTCTGCTTCAATATTGTCAATGTAAAATGAGAAGATAGAGAGATATAGTGTGCACAACGATGAAGTCGATATATCCCCATTTGCCTGTTGTACTCGCTATATACCCTCTGAAGACGTCTCATATGGTCACTGCAGTCGTATCTGCTTCAACTGTATGCATGAAATAACTATTTGAGATACCAAAGTTCCTTTTTTAAAACAATTTATTTCAATATATTGGTGTAGACAAGGTTCTCGAGATGTTGATCGTACGGATATCAAAGTATGACTGACTGTGTGAATGCCGCAAAGTGGGAATCTCACGAGAGGGCTTCCAGGAAAATTGCAAGACACAGCATCGGCGACTCAGCATTTTCTTATGGGAATCTTAACGGCTGGCGATGTAATTTCTCCTCTCGAAGATTCAGCTACAGAGGGTTAGCGAGGTAGCTGAACGTCTTGGTGGTTGACTTCAGGTGGTGGTTGTCTTCGGAACTTTGGCAACAGTTTCTTGTAACCAACGTAGAATCCTATAATTAGCAGAATTCCATACACGATGATAGTCCAGCTACTAGGGGTGAGGAATATATTCTTGAACGTCAGGTTGGGTTGGTTCTCGATGAATTGGGTTTTTATTTCCCGAAGTTCATCGAGCTCGATTTCTTCCAAGTGTAGACTGAGGTTCATACTTGGTTGAGGTGTATATAATACATCGAGTTCTGGAAACAGCATTGGTTGGCCTAGGGTTATGATCTGTCTTGTATTGGTTATTGTTTCTTGATTGGTCAAGATTTGGCACCCGGCTGGAATCTCGATAAGAAATGATCCCATCAACTTCACGACTTCTTCTTGAGGGTGGCATGTGAGTTTGACGTTTTCTTCGGATGGCAGGATTCCGACCCATTGTTTGGAATGGTCTAGTCGTTTTAATATGGGCTTGGTCATTTCGATTCGTATTTGTCGGCAAGTGGAGGTGTTCTTCATGTCGGATTTTGCAAGGGTTTTCTTTCTTGATTTCTTGTAGGTCGAGTTTTTCGCAAAAATAGTTTTGCGGATAGGTCTCCAAACATGAAGTGCCCAGGAATGCAAAGTACAATTCGTTTTTGACTAAGTATTTATTGCGCGAAACGATTGCCTTAAACTGACTCTCATAGAAGACAGGGGCGGAGTAAAGATGATATAGGTCAAATACATGAGGATTTGAAATCGGGATAAGCAATAGATAGGTAATTTTATTATTAATGATGTAACTATCGATTTTGATGAGTTTTTCGAATGAAGGAATATTATCTGGGATGAGTTCAAACGGTAGTTGATTTTGATTGAATTGTTTCGATAACATTTTGAGCTCGGCAAAAAGGTCATTCGTTCTAATAAAGCTTGGGTGCAGTATTTGAATTTTCGAGAATGCAATCGAGTTCTCGATATCTTGGAAGATTGAGTTTATAATTTCAAAGATGTTGATGATTTGGATTAGGATATCTTTGATGAAATTCGAATTTCCTCTAAGTACATTTTTCTGAACAATGAATGAGATTTGTTCTATTTTGGTTTCCAATAGTTTTTCATTGTGACTTATTTGTTGAATGGTATTATTAAATTCGTTTATGAGGTTGACAGACAAAGAATTTTGTTTTTTTATATGTGGAGCGAGTTCGCTCTGACCGTTCTGAAGTTCTTGAATGATTTTTTCGTAACGTTCACCATCGTTCGCATCCAGATTGCCAGTAATTGATTTATATATTGATCCTAGTCCATCGATTAAACCTCTTTTCGTTCTTCGATTATACGGTAATATTTCTAGAAGCTTTCCTCAACCTTTTCTTCAGTGTAACGAAGTATTTTCAAGTAATTCGATGCGTCTTTAGAGTATTCGTCGTTTTTCTAGGTAAGTTCTGTCAAGTCATTGGATTTTGTTTTCAGTCGTTCAATTTCTGAAATCAGTGGGTTGAGATCAAAATAGTGAATCAATGTGTGTCTTTGGTCTTCAATTTTTGCCGTTCCTAATTTTAAAGGAATTAGTCCAGAGTTTTTGTCTAAATTTCGAATAGTTATCCGGTCTTGAAGTCCAAGAATACCCGGAAATCTGTAACAATGTGTAAGGGTTATTTTTTTGGAGGGTACGTCTTCTGTAGAGGACGTTTGAGGTTGTCCATATGTATTTTTTGTTGGTTTTCAGATGAAACAGTCTTCATTACAGGGTTTACGGATGTGAGTGGGGTGGATTTACTGAATTTGTTCGCGGTTTTCTGTCTTATGTGTTTCTTGACAAAGACTTTTTGTTGGGTCTGAAATATTTCAGGTCCGTCTCTGGACTTGTTGATATTTTCTATAAGCTTTTGTTTACTGTTTCTCAGTTCGTTATTTATTTTTGAATACAGCAAGTTTGTGCGATCTCTATGATTATTGACATAATCATTGATCAATATTTGATCGACAGCAATATCGAATGGATCATTGTTACTGATGTGACCGTTGACTATGTCTATTGGTTTCATTTTTGTAGCCGAATGTATGGAATGGTTGTATGCAAGAATTGCTTGAATAATTTTTGTTCTGATAGGTGTTTTCAAGAAACCTTTGTTATTTAACAAACGAACATGTTCCATTAATGTCGAGTGGAGTCTTTCGACCATTCCATTCGACTGTGGATGATGTGGCGAACAGAAATGTGTTTCAATCTTATGTAGTTTCAAAAGTTCACCTACTACTGAATTCTTGAATTTGGTTCCGTTATCGACTATGATGAATTTTGGTATGCCGTGATGAGAAGAGAATTTAATGAGGTTATGTGCAATTTCGGTACCACCTAATGAATTGAGGTGGTATGCTTGTGCGTACTCAGAGAAACTATCGATTATATCGAGAAATTTTGATTGTTCTAGTGTAAATGTGTCTAGGTGCACGATTTCGAAAGGCTGTGAGGCAGTTGGTGTTACGTTCATTTTCATATGTACGGGATTTCTTTCGTATTTACTCTGTTGGCAGACTTCGCATTCATTGATGAAAGTTTGAACGGATTCTTCAACGTATGGCCAATAATATTTAGATTTTATTCTCTGAACGGTTTCATCGATTCCACGATGGTTCGATTTGCCATCGTGGTAATTTTTAATGATGTCCTGGATGTCATCTTTGGTGGTGATATCAATCAATTTGATATTACAATATTTAAATTTGATTGAGGGCCATTTGAAATTTTTCTGTAATGCCGCAGAGAATGATTCGTACGTTGATGGATTTTCAAAATATATTTGATATTGCGTGTTGGGTACTATGAAGTCTTCCACGAATTGGATAACATCGTATCCAAAGTGACTTTGCGATATTTGTACATTGATGCGCATCTTCTTTTCAAATAGTATCATTATCTTTGGTTTTGCTGGTGAGTGTGAAACAGTTTTAACGATAATTTGGTTCTGTCCAAAATTCACAGGAGATTCAGATATAGGTATACCTACTACAGGATCTTGTTCAAAATTCGAGTGAATTTTATTGTTTTCGTCATTTTGGTGTGGTTGATTGTCTATGTGTTCGGTTTCGTTTTCGTCATGGTTAACTTGCATTGAAATATTGTCAGTATTGTCGATTTCTGGCCATTGGATTACCAATGGTGAGTCTGGGGGTTGTTCTAAGACATTATTGATTTCAGGGGTTCTTAGTTCGCGACCTTCGGTTTCCACGTCTTGAATAATATCGTCAATTTGGTTCCAAATATCGTTAGTCTCTTCAACATGAATCTCAATACGAGACAATGCATCGGCATTTGTGTTCAATTTACCTTTTTTATAGATGATGGTGTAGTCGAACTCTTCTAGCTTAATTCTCCAGCGGAGAAGCTTGGAATTCGGGTCTTTGAGTGAGAAAAGCCATTGGAGTGGTTCGTGATCACTGATGATGTTGAATTTTCTACCGAATGAGTAGGGACGAAATATTTCGTAGCCCATACAATGGCAAGGAGTTCTTTTTTGATAACAGAATAGTTTTGTTCTGAATCGTTTAGGGTTCTCGATGCGTAAGCGACAGGCAAGTCGCTACCGATCGTACCTTGCGATAGGATAGCGCCGATTGCAAAATTGCTTGCGTCTGTCGTTAAATTAAACGGTTTCGTGAAATCGGGGTACTGCAAAATAGGCTCGTTTATGAGGAGATTTTTACAAGTGTCAAAACATGAAAAAAACTCGTCATTATGCTCTATCTTCGCGCCCCATTTGAAGCATTTGGTTAGGGGTTTCGTGATGTTTGCAAAGTTATTAATGAACCTACGGTAATAACCTAAGAGACCGAGGAAACCTTTAATTTGCTTTGGTGTTTTAAGTACAGGAAAATTCTTGATAGCGTGTATTTTATTCGGGTTTGGCTTAACTTCATCTGATGTAACTACGTGACCCAAATAGGCGACTTCTCCTCGCAGGAATTCCGACTTATCGAGTTGAATTTTAAAGTTCGAATCTCGAAGTCGCTGAAAAACAGATCTTAAACGTTCTAAGTGTTCTTGCAATGATGTGGAAAATGCAATTATATCATCAAGATACACCAGGCATTTTTCGTTTTGAATTCCGCGAAGTATATCATCCATTATTCTTTGGAAAGATGCAGGGGCATTCTTTAAGCCAAACGGCAAACGAAGATACTCGTAGTGTCCGTTTTCCGTGTAAAAAGCCGTTTGTCGATGTCTTTATCTTACATCTCTATTTGGTGGAATCTGCTCGCCAAGTCCAAGGTGGTGAAATATTGACATTTGCCAAGTTTATTCAAAAGGTCAGTGATATTAGGAAGTGGGTATTCATTGTCTATCGTTTTTTCATTTAGTTTTCGATAATCGACAACTACTCTCCACTTCTGTTACCCAGAGGCGTCCGCCTTTTTTGGGACTACCCAAATAGGGGATGACCACGGAGAATTACTTGGTCTCATTATGTTCTGATTCAACATTTCATTTATTTGACTTTCTACCTCATCTTTGTGAATGAACGAATACCTATAAGATTTGGTATAAACGGGTATTTCGTCGCTAGTACGAATTTAGTGTTTGTTTCTATTTGTTAATGTTGACATATCTTCTTGGTAAAAAATATCTGAAAATTCCCTACAGAGATTCATGATTGAATGTCTCTCTTCTTCGTTCAAGTGATCTGTCCTAATCTTGGACGGATCGAGAATCGATTTTTCTAATTCGTCAAAGTTATTGAAATCAATTTCTTGAATTTTTTTTCTTGAGAATTTCTCAACTTTCATTGGTTCGGAAAAATCCAAAGTGACAGAATCAGTGGTATTATTTAAAATGGTAGTGAGTGCCTGGCCATTTTTGGCGATTGTTAAGCATTCAGGAATTTCACAGTTGTGGAATTTTTGGTGAGGTATTATTATTTCACCATTCCGTATCGAAGTATTTATCTTTATCACTTGCTCTGTACGAGCATCAATTGTTATAAGATCAAGTTCGCTCTGAATTTTATGAAAAAGTAGCTTTATTTTACTATACGGAGTGAACAGAAAGCCTTTGTCAAAGTTAACACTTGCTTGAAGTAATTTCAAATTGTCTAAACCTATCAAACCGTCAAAAACATTGTGAAACTTGAATAGGAAAAATTTTAAGTATTGTTTGTCGGGAAGAGAAAAAATGGTTGAGGTTGGCATTAATACACTGTACTTATGCGCTGATTTCTGAAATACCGTAGAAACGATGAAAGGGTCATTTTTTATGAAATTTGGAAAGAGATTATGGGCGATTTCAGGGTCAATAAATGATCTGGTTGATCCAGAATCGATTAATAATTTCAGGTTGTTCTGGAAATATGATGTGAGGCAATTCACTGGAATTTGTCGAATTGAAAGATATGATTTGTGTTTCTATGTTTGATTCTTGTTTGGCGGAACTGAGCAGAAATTCTCAGATGAATTGTCGGCAACATCAACTTCTTTTCTTCCGTAGCTTTCTTCAGTATTGGAAGGTTCATAATATTGATTCTGGTCAAAATTTGAATCATCTTCCCATTGTGGGTTACATTCTGTGTTAAAAAGTTCCTCAGAGATGAAGTCTCTCCTTGGCTGTGGTTGAAAAGATGTTGATGGGTTCGACCGGAAATTATTTGTGTTTCTCGTGGACACGCTCATTGGCGTAGGCTGTTGGCTATTAGGGCGAAAATTATTTGAAGTATTCCTTGTGCAAGTACTCATTGGCGTAGGCCTTGGAAAACTTGAATTCGAATTATTTGGCTTGAAAACATTTTTGTTTTGCTGCGGCTGACCGAAAACTTGAGCATTTGAAAAATATTTCCTGGGTTGATTATTAAATGTTGGTCTAATAGGCACTGGTTGGAAGGGAATGAATTGTGTTGTCTAAATTGATTATTCTGTGTATGAGCATTGAAATTTGGTGTATTATATCTTTGCTTTTGGGTGTATGATAAATTGACATTCATCATACAGGGCGTGGAAATGAATTCTGAATTGAGACTCTATATCTTTGTTGATTTTGAGGCCTAACTGAAGTTTGATTTCTTTGATGATTTTCTCTCAACCCTCTATTAGAGTGATTTTGGAAATAGTGGATATTATCCTCTTGAATAACCAGTTGTAAAGCATCGGTTAGTGAATTAGGCCGCATACAACGAATCGTCGTAGAGGTTCTCTCAGGCCAGACAAAATGTTCTCAATGTCAGATTGTTATAAAGTTCGCGTTTCAAAGCTTTGGCTTCTGCAGTATTTTCGTGAACGTCTATATAACTACACAAAAGATTCAAGATATTCAGACATCGATCATAGAACTCTTGGGGTTTCTCATTCGGGTATTGTCTCATCATGATTAGATCCCGATTGAGACAACTCTCGTCTCTCTGATCAGTAAAGTTTCTATAGAGAATAGTTTTAAGATCTTGCCAAGTGGAACTATTTTGGATATTTACAACTAATTTGGCATTACCGGTCAATTTAGCCATTTATGAATTCAACAAATATGTGTTATGAAAACTATTTGGATTTACGCTATCATGAGATGTGTCAATTATCGAATCACAGATCGATAAATATCGGTTGAGTTCATTTGGGCTACCGTCAAATTGCGGTACACAATTCGAATATTCAGATTTGAATGGTTCTGCCATTCTGATTTGGATAACTCGATTGATTGAACTAGATGCTGGGAGATTTTGGGAGTTTGTACTTTGATTAATTGTTGAAATGGGTTCTGGGAAATTTTGTGAGTCAGCTGAAGGATTGTCAAGATTCAAATTTTCGAGAATTTCGGTTAGATTTTCGACAGACATTCCTGAATTGTACTTACATAAAAAGGAAGAGCACTTTGAGCATTTCTGATTATGAGATAACGTCTGGACTTGCGATTTTTGTCTCCTCCAGGTGCGTTGATCTCGCAGGATTGGACAATTAATGTTCTAAAACTCGATGATGAATGGTAGTAGGAGTCCTCGTCGGGTCTTCGAAAGACTGGGTTTCTTGAGATTTGAAGAGCCACTCCGCTTCGAACACATCCACCACGAATCAACACTGTTCGAATATCCGATCAATCGTAGATACGAAATCGTCCCGTTCGATACGTTACAACCCGGATATCCTACCGACTGCGCCAAATAACTATTTGAGATACCAAAGTTCCTTTTTAAAAACAATTTATTTCAATATATTGGTTAAGACAAGGTTTTCGAGATGTTGATCATACGAATATCAAAGTCTGACTGACTGTGTGACTGCCGCAAAGTGAGAATCTCACAAGAGGGCTTCCAGGAAAACTGCAAGACACAGCATCGGCGACTCAGCATTTTCTTATGGGAATCTTAACGGCTGGCGATGTAATTCATGTCAGATGTTATACTGCAGAGTTACAGTGTAATCATAGTCGAAGTCGAGGTTACTTGTTGTGCAAGCTGTATGCGTTATACCCGCTTGGGAATCATCTCGTATGGTCAATGCGAACTTGTCTGTCTCGATAGTGTTCATGAGAGATGATAGGATAGAGATATCGACGCGTCCATGCCAAAACGGCACAAATGCCATCGAGTCAACTTTACAAGAGAGACTAAAAACTGATTACCTTCATTCGTAATTGCCACACAAGTCTGCTGGATGGCTTCAATGAAAGATTGATTGTTTTCATTATTTTTGATGAATGTCTGATGAAGATTCTGATTCTCGCCCTCATGCAATAAATGAAAAATCGAAAATATGGCGCTTGTGCCAGTCCACACTAGGTACAATGTGTTTATGCCAAAAGTGATACTGGCGTTTGTGTCATCGAACATTCAAGGTTTTGCTCGAATTGCCGCTTATACAGTTGATATGCCAAGTTAAAATTGATGTGTGTGATTTCTCATGTGTGTCGTTTATGCCACCATGATTATTTTTTCATCGCTTGAAGCGTACGAAAGGGAATCCCTATGATGTTCAAAGAACATCGTGCGTTCCTAGGGAGGATAGGGATAGGAGGGGTAGGTATTGGGATTTTTTATGATGATCTACAAAATATTCCATCTTGAGGAAAGATTTTCATCTTGAAAATTATTATCATCATTGGAAAAATCATGTTTTGAACTGTGAAACGATTGAAAAATTCCTTGTTCAAAACAGAACTATTGGGTATCTGATAAGAGAGTGAAGAGATCATACAAACAAAATAAAATATATTAATAAAATAAAAACTCAAATCTTATTCTGAAAAATTCAAGAGGGATAACTGGCTACATTGATGAAGATAAAAATTTGAACTCAATAATCATCAGTTTCTTTTGGTAGAAAAATACAGGAGAAGAAATCAAAAAGCCTATAGTTCCACCACTTGATTTTCAGTTTCTCTCAATGCCATCAACAGAATTTGTTTGCTTCTAGAGATGTTCATCTGCAAAGTAAGGAAACGGCATAAGCGCCAAATATCAATCGCAGTTTTGAAGCTGTTCTATTTGAAATTGATTATCAACTTTCTA
The DNA here is from genome assembly GCA_918026855.4 of Phaedon cochleariae. Taxonomy (NCBI): domain Eukaryota; kingdom Metazoa; phylum Arthropoda; class Insecta; order Coleoptera; family Chrysomelidae; genus Phaedon; species Phaedon cochleariae. Next base: position 10,853,120 of record OU896722.1, on the reverse strand, counting down.
CTGACATATCAAGCGACGATAGGTTCACAGTAAAACATAAAAAAACTATGGATAATTGTATTTAAACATGTTTTTTAGATGTAAGGATAATGCATGTGATTCGCTATAAGCTATGGCATTTATGCCAAACAAGTTCTCATGATACTGTTTTGGCATTAACGCCTCATACTTTTTCCTCAAAAACTACGATTTTGGGTGATAAATGCGTCATTTGAACTAGAAATACATGCAGATAGTTCAACGGAGTAATGTAATCAACTTCCATTAGAATCAAATATTACTTACTGTGATCTCACAAGCGAAACACCTCACCCCATTGAATGCTTATGGGTACCTGGCTTTTGTGCCGTTTTTTTTTTTATCGCTTGGAGCGCACGAAAGGGAATCCCTATAATGTTCAAAGAACATCGTGCGTTCCTTGGGAGGATAGGGACAGGAGGTAGGTATTGGAATTTTTTTTGAACTTTTGGAGATTATATGTTGTTGGGAATACATCCACAGGCAATGAATTCCAGAGCCTAGCCGTTCTATGGATGAAGGAGTCTTGATAAAATGCTGTTCGACATCTTTCGAGGTTGACAACGAAAGGATGTGCTGACTGGGCTTGTCTAGTTCGTCTGATTGGTATTGCTAGTGGAGGGATGATAGCAGAGATTTCCGAAGAACATTTCCCGTGGAAGTATCGATAGAAAAGTGAAAGGTCGCCGACCTTTCTACGATGTTCCAATGATGTCAAAGAGTGAGTGAGTGTGGCGTCACCCACCAGGCGAATGGCTCTTCTCTGGATGGAATCTAAGAGCATCAGTGTATGTTTTGGTGCTGAACCCCATATGTGGGAACAGTATTCTAGAACAGGCCTTATCTGCGCTTTGTAGATCATGAGAAGCTGTTGAGGTGTAAAGTAACTTTTCGCACGGAACAAGAATCCGAGTTTTTGTGAAGCAGCTTTTGCGATGGATCTGACATGATTATCCCATGAAAGAGTGTTGCTGATGGAAATACCGAGCATAGATATGGTGGGCTTAGTGGGGATGGTAGAGCCAGACATTACAATATTGGGCATACTGAGTTCCGCCTTTCTAGAGAAAATGCAGGCTTGAGTTTTGGTGGCGTTGAATTCAACTAGGTTGTTTGTTCCCCAGGCTGTGATTTCAGCAAGATCTTCATTGACAGCATTGACCTGCCTGCGCCGTGAGTTCTTAGTTTCCTGGGAAGAAATGGGAATTCTAGAAGAGAACGCAGTATGGAGGGTACTATCATCTGCAAAGCTGTGGATGGGGCAAGTTGTTACTCCCAACAGATCATTGATATGAAGCAGGAATAATGTTGGTGCCAAAATTGATCCTTGTGGAACGCCGGAATCGATGCCGAAGGTATCAGACGATACACCGTCCACCACCACGTGAAGCGATCTGCCTGAAAGAAAACTCGATAAGAGATGGCATAGCTGAGGTGGTAAGCCGTATGATGGTAGTTTGTGGAGGAGTCCTTCGTGCCAAACACGGTCGAATGCTTTCGAAATGTACAACGCGACAGCTAGAGATTCCCCGTGTTTTTCTATTGAAGATTGCCATAAATGGGTGACGTAGACAAGTAGATCTCCAGTAGATCTTCGGTGGCGAAAGCCGTATTGTCTATCATTGATGATTCCTGAGCTCTCCAGATATTTGATAAGCTCAATATTGATGACTTTCTCCATCACTTTGGAGATTACTGATAACAGGGCAATGGGCCTGTAGTTGTTGGGCAGGTTCTTGTTCCCTTTTTTGGGGATTGGTTGGACTCTAGCTGTCTTCCAGCATGATGGAAAAATACCCGACCTGTACGAGATGGTAAACAACTTGCAGAGAATCGGTGTTAATTCTGGTGCACATTTTCTGAGGATAATGGGTGGAATTCCATCAGGACCGTTAGCCTTATTTGTTTTGAGACCAAGCAAAATTCGTCTGATAGTGCGTTGACGGAAGACGATTTCGGGCATTCGACTCTCAACAAGTGGAATGTCTGGCGGCAGTTTTCCTTGGGAATCTGAAGTAGAGTTTGCTGCGAACATCTCTGCAAAAATATTTGCTTTCTCCTGCGATGTTGTTGCTAATGTGCCGTCGGATTTGGACAGTGGTGGAAATGAACTATTAGTGAAATTTCTTCCGACCGCTTTAGCAAGGGACCAAAACGAACGGGAGCCATTGGGGCAATCTATGAGTTTCGATCTTATCTTGGCATTGTATGTTTCTTTCGAAGCATCTATTGTTCGGCTGCAGTTATTCCTGGCATCAACGTATTCTGCTCTAGTCGCGAGGTTAGGGTTTTTGCGCCAGCGATGGTAGGCTGTTTGTTCCAAGGCAACAGTTCTAGAACAGTGTTTGATTTTCATTCAATATGGTCGAATTGGCGCTTGCGCAAATTTAAAATACAAGAAAAGACAGAAAAAATAATTTACGAATATATGCCGTTTTGATCATTGGATGCAGCATGTGAATACCTTTTATTGAGTACCAAAAAGTGAGAAGTGACCATTTTGGCGTTTGTGCCGTTTTGGCATGGACGCGTCGATATATTGTGTGTACGACGATGAAGTCGTTGTATTCCCATTTGACTATTGAACTCGTTATATACCCTCCAAAGTCATTTTATACGGTCATTGCCATCGTATCTGCTCCAACTGTATGCATGTCAGATGCTGGACTGCAGAGTTACAGTGTAAACATAGTCAAAGTCGGAGTTTCTTGTTCTGCAAGCTGTGTGGGTTATACCCGCTTGGGATTCGTCTTATATGGTCAATGCAAGCTTGTCTACTCAATAGTGTCGAGGTAAGATGAAGTCGATGTATCTTCATCTGCCAATTGTACTCGTTATATACCCTTCAATGTCATCTTATATGTTGGAAAGTGCAACGACGGCAGCAGCAAATCGTGATTGTAATGAAACCCTGGTCAAACTATTACAGTATATAATTATAATAATTAATACTCATACATAAAAGATATGAGAGATAACGTTACGACATATTGAACAAAAGTAGTGACAGTAACTACTACACTAGAAAAACATATTGGGTGTTATGTATTTTCATATCCCAACACCCCCACTAAAATACAGTTACATTTCAATCATCATTTTTCTCATACAAACTTCATGTTTGTTTCTGAATAAAGCCTTGGTCAGAATATCGGCTATCATTTCTTTTGTTCCAATATGTTGTATATCAATATAACCATCTTCGAGCTTCTGTCTGATGAAATGATGCCGAATATCGATGTGCTTCGTTCTTGCACGATAACCATCACTGGTGGCTAGATGTATTGCACTTCTATTGTCGCAATATATCTGAACTTGCTGCTTGTATGTGTTTGACCAGAACTCTTCTTCTAGCTGTTTTAACCAAATAGCTTCTTGGGTAGCTGCAGACAATGCCATATATTCTGCTTCGGTGGTGGATAATAATAATAACTTTTTTTTATTCACACAAAAAAATAACTACAAGAAAAATGTACCACAAGATGAGTACAGTTGTGAATAAAATATACTCGATAAGTGATAATTCACTTGTTTCGAGATAGATAATAATAACTAATACTAATTCAATAGCGTTTCGAATAGTTTACCTATAGATATAATAGTGACAATAACGAAAAAAATAAATAAATACAAAAAAAAAACGAAAAAACGAATGAGACAGTACAAAAGCATTAAAAGTAATTGCTATAAATTGAAATACAAATTGAGAAGAAATGCATAATACACTTGGACCTTGATACAATGATCAATTAAAATAATTATTTATCATACTTCGGGGATTTATTAAGATAAACTCCCTAAGGTTCTTTTTGAAAGATGATATATGTGGGATGTTCTTTATATTTTCCGGTATCGTATTGTATAGTTTTGGTGCAAAATAAGAGTATGATCGTTGGGAAATAGTTTTGAGCATCAATGGTGTTACGTAATGATGTTTTTGACGAGTGTTGTGATCATGACGTGGAAGCTGTGAACATTTTCTATTCACGTGGTACTTGTTGCCTACGCAAAAGAAATAGAGCTGTCTCAAATCTAGTATCTTCGATTCTTCGTAAAGGGCGTTAGTTGGGTACCTGGGATTTTTAGCGAATACTAACTTTAAAAATCTTCTTTGGGTAACTTCTAAGGAATGTATGTGTGTTTTCAGACTTGCTCCCCATACAATTATGGCATATCTGAGATGGCTTTCAACTAATGAGAAGTATAAGGTCTTCAGATGCTCAAGCGGTAAAATATCTTTCAATTTTCGAAATTTAAATAAAATACTACGTAGCTTATTCGTTACATATGATATATGGAAATTCCATTTCAAATGTGAATCGATTATCACTCCTAAATATTTGATTTTTCTGTCCGGTAGAATGTAGAACCTGTCTTCACCAATGCTAATTTCCAATTGGTTGAAGGAAGGGGTATCTGTCGAATTGCAGCAGAAAGGCAAATACAGTGTTTTTTCAAAGTTTACTGTTAATAGCTTGCTATCTAGATACTTCTTTATATTTGAAAAAATCTACAGTATGTTGTCTTTTGCAATTCCAAGAAATTGGTCCCCCTTGCTGAAGGAATACATATCCAGTACATGATCGCCTATTGTCGATATCACTTGCCCAATCAGAGTCACAATATCCTCTTATTCCTAATTCAGAATCTCTCGTGAATACTAATTTCGCATTTTTAGTACCTTCGAGATATCGTGATATTCTCTTGACTGCTGCCCAATGCGCTTTTCCATAATTGTTGTTGAACTGACTCACAGTATTAACGGCGAAAGTAATGTCCGGCCTAGTTCCTTGTGAAACGTATAAAATGCTACCAACAGCTTCCTGATACGGTATCTTCATCATTTCTTCACGGTCTTCTTCATTACTAGGAGACATTTCCTTTGATAATTTTTGATTTGGATCTGCAGGTGTCGACGCTGGCTTACAATCTGCCATGTTGAATTTTTCTAAAATTTAATTAATGTAATTCTCCTGATCGAGACATATAGTTCCTCGTTCCTTGTCTCTTGTGATTCTGAGTCCAATACAATGTTTTGCCTCTCCCAGGTCTTTCATCTTGAATTTTTTCTTCAATTCTTCTTCCAGGTTTTCCGTTGCTCTCTTATCATTCGAAAAAAACAATAAATCATCCACGTAAACGGCTACAAACAAAATGAGTTTTTTTTTAGAATTGTAGTATATACATGGATCATTCTTAGATTGTTGTAATCCAATGTCTTTCAACGCAGAGCTGAGTTTTTTGTTCCATTGACGACTTGCTTGTTTGAGACCATAAATCGCTTTGTTCAAACGGTAGACTTTGTTGTCCTCGTGGAATTTTGCTGGAGGTTGTAAATAAACTTCTTCCTCGAGATCCCCTTGTAAAAAGGCAGTGACTGCATCCATTTGTTCGATTTCCAGATTGAATTTCGCAGCTAAAGACATCAAATATCTCAAGGAATTATATCGAATAACTGGACGAAAAGTTTCCTCATAGTCAATTCCTTTTTTTTGTGTGTATCCTTTGACAACCAGTCGTGATTTATGCCTGACAATGTTTCCTGATTCATCTCTTTTAGTTTTAAAAACCCACTTACAGTTGATGGCTTTCTTTCCGGGAGGTAAGTCAGTGACAGTCCATGTGTTATTTTCCAGCAGAGACTGATATTCTTCTTGCATGGCCTTCAACCATTCTCTACAGTCATGTCTTCCCATTGCCTCCTCAACATCTGTAGGGTCGTTCTCTTCAGCAAAGGTTTCTGTCAGATAAAGAAAATATTCATCCATAGACTTTTCTTTTCTGATTCTTTCAGATCTCCTCGGTTCCAAGGTGTTTCCCTCATGCTGAATTGTTTCTGATCCATCACAGTTTACTGCGTCATTAGTACTTTCCGAAGGAATGTTATCAACTCCAGACATATTATCTTCGAAAATATTCCCCACTGTTTGAGTATTTTTCTGTTCTGATACTCTGTGATTTTGTTGATTGACTGTGGATTCGTTCATTTGAATGGAATTTTCAATAAAATGAACATCTCGGCTTTTAACAAGTCTGTTAGTATTTGGTTTTATGAAACGATATCCTTTCGTCTCAGTGCAATAACCAACAAAAATCATTTCTTCAGATTTGGGATCCCATTTTCGACGATTATTCTTGGGTACATGAACCATTGCTCTACAACCGAAGATTCTGATATGTTCAAGATTCGGTTTCTTTCCTGTCCACATTTCTTCGGGAGTCTTCTTCAGCATTTCTAGTGACTTGGAAGGAGATCGATTCATCAAATACACAGATGTTGCAACAGCTTCTGCCCAAAATTTCTTCTCCAAATTAGCATCGAATAGCATACATCTTGATCTCTCACATATGGTACGGTTCATCCGCTCTGCCAGTCCATTTTGCTGTGGAGTGTAGGGACAAGTTGTCTGGTGCTTGATGCCACTCTCTTGGAGAAATCTTTCAAAGTCTTGGTTACAATACTCTGTGCCATTATCCGTTCGCAACATTTTGATTCGATTGCCTTTCTCATTTTCCACCATATTTTTGAAATCACTGAATATTTGTCTGACTTCTGTTTTAGATTTCAAGAAATATACAAATATTTTTCGTGTATAATCGTCAATCAGTGTGAAAAAATATTTTGCTCCTCCCAAAGATTCGTTTTCCATTGGACCAGACAAATCTGAGTGAATCAAATCTAATACTTCATTTGTTCGAGTGCCAATGTGATTGAATGGCAATCGGGATTGTTTTCCTTTCAAGCACGGAATACAATTTTCACAATCTGACTCTTGATTGAATTCAATTCCTTCAACGATTCCTTTTTTCATTGAATGTAAGTCTTTCATATTCAGATGTCCAAGTCTGCGATGCCACAAATATCCGCTGTTCAATGTAGATACTGCTAACGACATATCCAAACATTTTGGCCCAACAACATCCAGTATATACATTCCATTCATATATGATGCTGTCGCCATGGTTCCATCATTGTCAGAAATTTGACAACCATTTCCATTGAATGTCACACTGAAGCCTTTTTTCACAATTTGACTGACAGCTAACAAATTTGTCGTGAGATCAGGAATAAGCAGAACATCTCCAATAGTTGAGTGTTTTATTCCGCCTGCCACATTTATCTCCAAATGTATATCACCTTTCGCTTCTACTGGGAACTTCGAACTATTGGCAATTATGATTTCCTTAATTTCGGATTCTCTCAGATTGCAAAGTAAGTCCTCGCGCATTGTCATATGAGCCGTTGCTCCAGAGTCAATGTACCAGTTTTCAGAATTCTCGGTATTAATGGCAAAACCAGTGCAGAAACCAACGTGAGTATTTCTATTTCGATAGTCACTTTGTCCACTGTTATCTTTGTCTATTTTCACTTCCTTCTTCTTGATATTCTTGTCTTTTTTATTACAACAATCACTGGCTTTGTGTCCGTAGGAATTACACTCATAACATCTAGGTCCTTTGCTTTTAAATTTCCTATCTTTTAAATATTTGCTACTATAAAAAGCACCTTCACTCTTAGTCTTTGTACACTTGATGTCCTGCAAGAGTTTTGTTTTTATAGCATCTCCTGTGATTGATACGCCAGAACTTTCTATGCCCATAATCATTGGTTTATATTCCTCCGGTAAACCTGCCAGTAAAAGCGTACCAATCCATTCTTCGGATATAGTAAAACCGATATCACTTAGTTTATGTGCAGTACCGATTATTTTATTCACATAATCATCAACATTATCACAATTTTCTAGCTTCATAGTGATCAAAGTACGTAAGAGTCCCACTCTCCTAGTTAACCCAGAATCTTCAAATGTTGCTTTCAGTTTATTCCACACGTCTTTTGCGGTAGACGCATCTTGAATATGAACATAATTGATAGGATCAATCAGCAAAATTATTTTAGATTTGGCCTTCGTTACTTTTTTTTCATCTTTTTCTGAACCAGTGACGCATTCCCAGAGTTCTTCATGTTCAAGGTAAGTTTGAACTGCGAAACGCCATGTGTTATAGTTTTCTCGACCAGTGAGTCTTTCGATTGAAGCTCCGGAACCACTATTCAAACTCATTTCGAGGATATTATATACTGCTTACTGAGAATGAACCTTATTATCGCCAGATTACAATTCGTGCTTCACGTAGCCTGGGCTCATAACCTGTTGGAAAGTGCAACGACGGCAGCAGCAAATCGTAATTGTAATGAAACGCTGGTCAAACTATTACAGTATATAATTATAATAATTGATACTCATACATAAAAGATATGAGAGATAACGTTACGACATATTAAACAAAAGTAGTGACAGTAACTACTTCACTAGAAAAACATATTGGGTGTTATGTATTTTCATATCCCAACATTATACGGTCACTGCAATCGTATATGCTTCAACTGTATGCATGTCAGATGCTAGACTGCAGAGTTACAATGTAAACATAGTCGAAGTCGAACTTTCTCGACCTGCAAGCTGTGTGCGTTATACCAGCTTGGAAGTCGTCTAATATGGTCAATGTGAACTTCTTTGCTTCGATATTCTCCATGTGAGATGATAGGACAGAAAGTTATAGTGTGCACAACGATGAAGTCCATATATTCCAATCAGCCTGTTGTACTTGGTATATACCCTTGAAAGTCGTCATATATGGTCAATGTATTCGTATCTGCTCCAACTGTATGCAGGTCAGATGTAAAACTGCAGAGTTACAGAGTAAACATAGTCAAAGTCGAGGTTCCTTGTTCTGCAAGCTGTGTGCGTTGAACCTGCTCGGAAGTCATGTTATATGGTCATTGCGAACTTGTCTGCTTCAATAGTGTCCATGTGAGATGATTGGATTAAGAGGTTTGATGTGCACAACGATAGAGGCGATGTATCTTCATTTGCCTATTGTACCTGTTATAAACCCTTCAAAGTCGTCTCCTACGATAACTGCAATCGTTCCAGCATCAACTAAATGCATGTCAGATGCTAAACTGCAGAGTTACAGTGTGAACATATTCGAAGTCGAAGTAGCTTGACCTGCAAGCTGTGTGCGTTATACCCTCTGGAAGTCGTGAAATATGGTCAATGTGAACTTGTCTGCTTCAATATTGTCCATGTGAGATGATAGGAAAGAAAGATATTGTGTGCACAACGATGAAGTCGATATATCCCCATTAGCCTGTTGTACTCTCTATATACCCTTCAAAGTCGTCTCATATGGTCACTGCTAGTCGTCTTATATGGTCATTGCGAACTTGTCTGCTCCAATAGTGTCCATGTGAGATGATAGGATAGAGAGATATTGTGTGCACAACGATGAAGTCGATGTATCTTCATTTGTCTCTTGTACTCATTATATATTCCTTCAATGTCATCTCATACGGTCACTGCAATCGTATATGATTCAACTGTATGCATGTCAGATGCAAGACTGCACAGTTACAGTGTAAACATAGTCGAATTCGAAAATTCTTGACCTGCAAGCTGTGTGCGTTATACTTGCTTGGGAGTCGTCTTATATGGTCAATGCAAACTTGTCTACTTAAGAGGCCATATGCCACTCGGAATTATTCGAATGTTATCAGTTTTTTTTCTTAGCCCTTTCACTCCGAAAGGGGCGGGATCAACCTGAAGAATTCCTAGAAAGCTGGAATCGTATGTTTATCGAGCGGCACGTCGAGGGCACCGAACATATGAAGTAGTGCGACACCGTCTTGATTACTTTTTGCCGCTCACTGACAACCGGTTGATTATTCATCGAAGGCAGTCAAATGGTCTCATTATCACTGATATTTTGAACTTTTGTCAGTACCTATTCGATTTTTGGGGCTGGTGATTAGATATTTTGTACATTTTTGATAATTGACCAATAGGTATAGGTATGATGATTATATTATCTACAGAATATTTTCTAAATTAGAGCGATACACAATAAATATGAAATAATGTATTTTTTTTCGCTAGGAGCGCACGGAAGGGTATCCTCATCTAAGGAGGATAGGGAGAGGAGGTAGGTATTGGATTTTTTTATAACTTTTGGAGAACATACCTGAGTACTTGGAAACATACTGAAGAAGCTAACAAAGCTACTTTCGATGTTCAACATGAAACACATCTCATAATTTTAGGCTCATTTTAGGCTTGTTCTTTACTCCATTTCCGAATATTCTGCTCCTTTCTATCATAGAAAAATCTGTGGCTTTGCTAGCTTCGGCCAGACTCGGCAAAGCCTATTTTTGAAAACAATATTTTTTGATGATCTTATATAATGAAAATGCAGTGCTCATTTTAGGCCTATTTATTTCCCTATGCCAAAATTTTCACGCACCTCTCTATCAGAAAAATCTGTAGCTTTGCTAGCTTCTGCCGAACTCAGCAGATCCATTTTTGGAAACATTGATTTTTCACCGATTCAATATATTGAGATTGAATGGCTTATTCTAGGCTTATCAATTACCCTACCTTTGAATTTTTTGCTCAACGTTTCAAAGAGAAAAAATACAAGACGATTTGTCGAACTACGCGTCAGTAGGGGTAGCGAGAGGATGGCTCACCCCCTCCACTCCACCTACCACATGACCAGGCTAGACAATCACAGCTACTCGCGGCCCAGCGAACGGGTCGTCATCATCGGCTGGACTGCGATAGATCCGTTCCAGAGATAACGGCGCGCATTCCATTCCATTTTTCACTTAACAACGGCTATTTACAGGGTGTTTGAGTTGGGTAATAGTTTGGAAAAAAAAATATAGGGTGAACCTAAAAAAAGGCGTTATACCTCTCCGAAAAGTAGACTACCTACATATTGAGGCTACCCGCTATAACATGATATATACAGGGCGTTTGAGTTAGATAGCAATTAGAGAAAAAAAATATACTGGACGCCTCACCCACTTTTGCGGGATTAGACAGCTGACGTACTACATAAGACATTTGACAGTTAACAAAGGATTGATGACACGACGTGACTAGATGACCTGCAAGTAGACTACCCGCTACCTAATAATTTAATATACTGGATGTTTGAGTTAGCAATAGCGATAAGAAATAGGGCGTCTCACAGGTACACTCAGCAAACAAACGTATGATAGAGTATCCGTTTGATATACAGGTTGTTTGAATAGCAATACAAACTCACATAGGGTACTCATGGCCTGACGTATGACGTATGACAGATGACAACCAATTTTAATCAAAAGGGCTATTGAAACAAAATGGCGATCGATTCAAAATAGCACAGATATCACGCGAAACTTTTGGTCTATGATTCATCGCTTCACCGGTAAATTTCAAGTCCTTTTTTTCCTAGACTCTACTGAAATTACACGATGCACGGCGGAAAGCCCCATAAGAGCCCATGTAGAGTAGATCAGATTATTCCCTAGATCTAGAGGTACTTTTTTGAATGTGAATAACAAAATGCGTCAATAACAGGGTCGATATATAGGGTGTTTGAGTTATAGATACAGGAGGACTCGCGGGTAGACTTTCCATACAGCTGGAATGGTGTAAAGATATTGCAAGAAATACCTAGTTGAAGCCGAGGTTGAAGCCTATAGCGAAATACCGCGAACATACCAATACTAGAAAAAGCTTTTTGAGGTTATGTCACGCTTCAGAAATCCGTTATGAAGCTATTATACAGGGTATTACACATTCTATATTAATGGCAAACAAAAAAAAATACCTTGTATAACAACGAAATCCCATCAACAAAAATACACCTGTATAACAACCAAATCTCGTCGCGGAGATGGTACAACTCGTACAGCATATATAATTATATATACCAATGATCTCACGATATCTGCCATGTTAATATGTTAATGTCTGCATATCTTTCGATAATCGATCAAACACTTCTAGGAATATCATATACATAGAAGAGCCTCAGAAAAAACGGAAACAAGATATTTCTCGTTGAGCCACCTTGTATAACATTGATATTTCTAGTTCAGAGTAGATCAGAATAATAAAAATGAAAGCGTTCATTTATTAAATAGTTCAACAGGCAATGGAGCCTGAGATTACGATTTCCTGTTTCTCGCTATCATCATATTTCCTGTGTGATTAACGTTCGAATAACAATATTTCTTTCTATCATAAGAGTATTATTTCATTCTTTAGTTGGGTTGAACATATGTTCTAGTGTTTTTTGCCAAAATTTGTGCCGTTTGTGTGAATAGTGTATGGAAAACTAGATGATGGAGCAACCCTCACTGTATAGATGGATGCTACTCGTTCATTTCTGGATATAGCTGTTTTTCAATGAAATTGGTAAGTTGCTTAGTTTTCTGCTTATCAACCGAAAAAGGCGTCAGTCTTGGATAATTCGGTATTATTTGAATAGACACGAAAAACTATAGTTATTTAAACCCATTGTTTCTTAGCAACGATTCCATTTGATTCTTAGAAAATTATTGTGCTTAGGTACATGTCTGAGAAAAATTATCGAATTGAACTGAGTTGGGCACTTTTTAAAATACTTACCTTGAATTTTGGGGACAACAAGAGAACAGTTTACATCAACAATAATAAGCGAAACATTTTGAAAACTGTGTATAATAATAACTTGATGTACAGGGCGTTTTCGTGAAACATTTGGAATTTATTTTTTATATTTTCTAAAATTTCGCTAATAACAGAAATTGAATTTTATTCAAATACAAGGTATTCCGTAGAGCATTATAGGATTTTTTATATCTTGTTAGATTTCAGCTGACGAAGCAAGTATAAATCTGAAATAGGATTCTATTCAAATACAGGGTTTCGTGAAACATTGAGATTTTTTCAGTTCAATATTTTGCTAGATTTTCAGCGAACAACGGGAATTGAATCTTATTCAAATACAGGGTGTGTCATAAAATATTAGGATTTTTTATATTTTTCTAGATTTCAGCTAACGAAAAAAGTATAAAATTCTGAATTAGGATTTTATTCAAATACATGGTGTTTCGTAAAACATTTGGATTTTCAGTTTTATATTTCGGTATAATTTAGCTTACGAAAAAGTATAACTCTGAAATAGAATTTTATTTGAATACAGGGTGTTTCGTGCAACATTGAGATTTTTCAGTTTAATATTTTGCCTGATTCTCAGCTAATAACAGAAATTGAATTTTATTTGACTACAGGGTGTTTCGTAAAACATAAGGTCTTTCTTTCTCTCATATTATTCTAGATTTCAGCTAATGAAATAAGTTGGGATTTTATTTTTCATTCGAAATTTCCATGTAGTTGATGATATATACAGGGTGCTTTTGGTTATCTAGGTTTGGAAAATATAGTCATTCAGATAATGTTTTTCGTTTTAAATTAGTATACTGGATGTTATCAGTTGTCTGGGTTTGACAAATATATAGAAAGTCTATAGAAAAAGTTTTATAAAGTATACATAATGTGAAGATTTTCTCGAAGATACATTTATTTAGGAACTTTCTATTTTATGTCTTGATTTTGATGGGAACACACAAATCACCAGAATGTAAAATCGCAGATCCGTAATCCATCAGAATAAACATTTTCAAACCAGTAACTTAACAGAACAATATTTTATAGGAATCGTATTCATCTCTACTGTAGATGCACAGAACCGCAATCCCTCAAACCGTATTTTGTATACTGTACATAAGCATACCAGACAATAACAGATTGCAAATGCGCAGATGTGTATTTTTCCATAATAGCAATATCGCAGATCCGCAAATATACAGAATCGAAAACTAACAAACCAACATCACAGCGGAACGATATTTCGTCAGAATCATAACAACACAGACCGTAATTCGTCAGAATCGCAGAATGACAGACCGCACATTAGCAGACCGTATTTTGTCAGAATCGAAATACAACAGACCGTTTATCGACAGAATAGTAAAATGTCAGAACCGTACATTGACAGAATAGCAAAAAATCAGAACAGCATATTCACAGAATCTCAAAATATCAGAACTGTGAATTGAAGGAATCGTGAAATGCTAAAACCGTACAACGACAGACTCGTAATACAACAGACCGTATTCCATCAGAATCATATTATATCAGAACGTACAATGACAGAATGTACTTCATCAGACTGTAATGTCATATACTGTATTGTGATAGAATCGTAAACTATCAGAACCGTAATTCAGCAGAATAGTAAAATGTTAGATCTGTAAAATAACAGAATCGTGAAAATTCAGAACCGTACATCGACAGAATCGTGAAATATAGGAACTGTACGTCAGCAGAACCGTAAAAAATCAAAACCGTACATTGGCAGAATCGGAATTCATCAGAATGTAATGCAGCAGAACCGTAAAATGACAGACTGCAGAGAGGCCTACCAGCCACGCGCAGAGCGAACGCCGGTCACAGTGTTGCCTGCTCTCACGTTATGTGGGGATTCTACGTATACTTTCAGTTCGACCTGCTTTTATGTTCCTATTGCTCTTGTACACTCGAGAATAAGATCGTTCATATGATATGAAGTGATGAATGACCACATTTCAATATGGAATATATGAACGTCACCCAACTCTTTTGCTATATGGAGAAGAAAGTGTTTATTTGAAGTATTTCCTTAAAAACTACAATTCCTTGAAGTCAGTTGAGAGAAGGGTTCGAGAAATAGGTGTTTGGCATGTTACAAGTGTTTGGGATCACACGTTAAAAGGTAAGGCCCCCGTCATTCCTTGCTCGCACAAGACTTTCGAAGACTGAGGGTTGCTCGTAAGGGGGCAACCGAATGACGGATAGAACAATTTTATTTTTTTTTTCTTTACACAACAAACTTTGGAGTTTTCAAAGTTTGATTAAAGATACAAGATATTGGATGTTCTTTATATGAATCTATGTCATACCCAAATTCATTCATTTTGTATTTCGTACCCATATTTCTAGAAAAAGGAAGAAGGTGATACGAAACTAGATCGAAATCGAAGTTCAGCTACGGAATTTAGTTTCGAGAATTTTTTTTTAACGATAATTAGTGCGGTGCTGTAGATAGGGATTGATGAAAAAATGCTTATACATACATACATACATACATATGGAAGCCATTGAATAAACGTTTTTGTAAAACTCACTATGGAAGCTATTGAATAAACGTTCTTGTGAATCCCACGTGTCAAGGGATACTATTCAGGGTAATCCAAGTTGAGTGTCAGCAGCCATCGATGACTTTGTTATTATTGATGATAGAAAATTGTTCAAGGAACCAAACCTTTAGTCTTTATGTCAGAAGAAAATATCAACAGAGGAACTGAAATATGAAAAAAAACATTGAAAGAGAATGCCAATTCCCAATTTCAGATAATTTTTATTTTCATGTTCCCTTCTGGATGTTGAACAGATATAAATAAATCAATATTCGACGTGGCAAATAATCAGAGAAGTAGTTGTTTTCTGTTGTATATTCAGAATGATATTATGTGCATATATATTTTTATTTGAAGGAAAATGCAAATTCTCAACTTCAGAAGAGTTCATCTTCAAATTATTATCGTGTGTGCATGTTCAAAAGATATAATTAAATGTTCGTCGTAACATATAGCCAGGAAGCGATTTTACTAAATATACTGCAGGCTAGAACAAACCACGCCCACCATAATACGTCATATCTCCAAACATTACCGATATACTCGGAGTCAGCACATCGCAATAAATATACTGTACTCGAACGCAAGAATACACTTTTTATGATTTTGACACGAATTCGACTGAAGCTCTCTCGTTGTCAATCTCTTATACGCAGTAAATTCATACACCCAAATGGTCTACTGGTTAGCGCTGTCGACTTTCAGTCTGGAGGTCCATGGTTCGAATCGCTGTGAACTTGAACTTTTTTTGCAACTTTTTTGTTTTTTTACTTCATTCTGGTTTTCCTTTTTCATAAAATATTTGAAGTCAAATAGGTTAGTGCGTTTAGGATAAACAGTCTCATTTTATTCAATTTTGTTGAAGAACTCAACTTTTGAAATATATTATTAATCAATGTGTTTCTACACTCCATTCGGTTTTCCTTCCACAAAAATATTGCAATCAAGGATAGGTTAGTTCGTTAAGGATAAATAGTTTCTGAGTTTTGCCTAAGTACTTCGAAGATGAGATATTACGGTCGGCGTGGTTTGTGCTAGCGTACAGTATATTTAGTAAAATCGCAGCCAGGAAAGTAGTTGTTTTCTGTTGAATATACTGAGAAAGAATTGATAATTTTATCACATACCGAATGCGAATTCTCTATGTATTTCTTTATATCTAAATAAACAGGTGCGGAAAAGTATGACTTCGGCATTTGTTAGGTAAACTACATTTTCGTTTAAACTCGACAATGCGAAGATCAAAATTATTGTTTTATTGATTGTTCTATCTCAGATTCACAGAGGCTGTTTAAAAAACTGCTTAGGAACTAGTGATGGGTTCAGTTTTGACGAGTGGATATGGTCAATATCATGAAAAATTAGTCTTCAAGTTCTGAATGGTTGGAGATGACATTTCGAGAATTACACAGATTAATATTAGCTTTGAGTATTCACACTCAGTTTCCATTCGTAGGTTACCCGATTTCATCTTCGAATTTTGTCCGCCCTATATCATATTTTTATCTGGTGGCGCCTATGGTCCAAGGTCACCTGATATATTGGAGAAAATTATGTTGGAGTAGTTGCTGTTTCCAAAAATGTTGTATCTTAGATGATTACGGAGTTCACATAGTCGATATATAAACATCAAACTAATTCACCTAGTTGGTGATGCCACACTCACTTACTATAAATTGGGATATTGCCTTTCGTGAGACCAACAAAAATTTGCACTTTCTGCCCCAAATCATTCCCTCTACCAGTCTGAACGGTACACATAATATGTAGCACAGATGCTGCAAAAATTCTGAGTCACTTTATTCGTTTCAAGCAAGCAGAAAATACACCAATCCGATATTATAAGGTTATGTTCTCGATAATTAATAATGGGACTGTGTATATTTCGTGAAATTTTGATGTTTCTTTGAAAACTATTTGTGATTTGTGTGGTCTATAAGGTATGTAATAGTTGATCGCATATGAATAATTTCGGTTTTTATTGTGTTATAGATAGGTACCGACAGTTTTGTAATTTTCGTTCTTTTAGAACAAAAAAAATGGGGTAGACGTCCGTTGACCGAGAAAGAGTGAGAAGTTTTTAACCCCAAGAACATTTCATTCAAGTAAATGGTATTCAGAATCGGAATAAATGTATGATCGACCACACAATGAGTTTCACTGATATAGCCATAGACTACCACCCAGGTAGCCAGACTGACGAATGTGACGTCTATAGGACCGCTATCTAAGGTCTTTTTTGGTCTCATACGTCTTTTGACCAAATTATGACGTCATGCGGACGTCATTAATGTGACGTCTTATGGACAGCCACTGTTTGACGTCGTATAGACGTCAATCTATGGTCTTAATATTTTTTTGGGTATTATTATCATTATCATTATTACTATTATTATTATTATTAATAATATTTTTATTATCATGTATGTATAGGGAAACGAAGTTATAAAATGAATTAATTAATTCATCCAAATAACTGTATAAATGTATGATAAATATGTATTTCATTCCATAGGCTTCCCTTGATTTTCAATTTTTAAATTTAGCGCCAAAGACAATTCTCACTGACCGACCAGATGGCCAATGGCGATCAAGTAATTACGCGAAGAGATTGTGTATGCGACTCGCGACCATCTCGCGACTGCCGTTAGTGACGTTAGTGCCGTTCAGCGGTCCGTTCTGTGGTTCAGCGTCAAGCTTGCATCGTGCATGGTGCGTTCCCGTTCATGTTCATTGTCCATCGTCCATATTCGAATGGGTGTTGTTTGTGAACGGCGTCTGTGCCATTGGATTTGTTAAGAATGTTAAAATGTTGAGTGTTCGAGTGGTATACAGTCTGTTTTTCACGTGAAAGTATTCAGGATGTATTGTGTAAAACAATTTGATGACAGTGGAAGCAACAGTGTAGCTGTTGTTCACGAAACTTGGCTGACACGAAGTGTTTTGGCCGCCATTTGAAGACAGCAAAACATACAAAAGAGCTCTCTGTGAAGGGGAGCCATCGACGCTGAAATTTTCAACTATATGTAATACCTTACATTACTATCTTGTTAATAAAATCTCCATTCATAGCAAATTTATTTTATAGCACAAATGATTACCTTCCTCACCAGATTATAACCATTAACCTCAAAATTTTATAAAAAAAAACAGACGTCTTATTGACGTCGGAAATTGGTCAGTAGTGTCAGTTCAAGGTCCAATTTGAAAACACATACTGACGTCTAAAAGACTTTCAAATATGACGTCATTTGGATGTGTCTTACTTACGTCATTTGGACGTCGCATTTGTTGAAATAAAGACGTCTTTTGGCCGAATGTGATGCCGTCAATTAGACGTCATATAGTCGTCATGTGCTACCTGGGCAATATACGGAATAGCGAATCACTTCTTCGTATACACACAGTTCAAGGAATTGGTATTCAGTATCTGAGGTCTGAGGATTTGGACCTCTTAGGCAACCCGTAATTCGTTGAATGGTACGCGGGGTGGAACGTTTCCAGGCGAAACGCATCCACACATTCACAATCTGAAGACAAGCAAAATAGCAGGGGGTCTATTCTCGAGCGATATTCGTATACGATTTCATTCTTCTATTTCACTTCAATATACGTCACATACATAAGTGCATCTTTCTTTATTCGTATACGAATTGAATTCGAACGGTTCGAGAATAGAGCCCCAGATCTCTTGCATAGTCTCTTGCGAAAAGTCTTCTATTTATCGAGTAACCCAATCATGGAGTATAACTTGATGAAACCTTGAAATTATATTATATGCATCGTTCTTACATGTGTTTTGAGAATTTACGATACTCTCCATTGGTCGAGAGGAAAAATATTGGGATGAATGTCAAAAAAATTTAATTTCTTGTTTTCTCTAATTAGGTTGATATATTACAACTATGATAGGAGATAGGGTAATGAGTTTTTTTTTCATATTATAGAGAAAACATTCGACTACATCTTGATATAGGTATATTTATTTTTTGAAATTTGGGAATATGTTAAAAATTTAACAGAATAAGAGGATAACACTTTTTCATCACATTTCAGTTTGCTTCAACACCCAATGAATTGCTTATTCGACCAATGAACGATACTTTTTTTTCACATCAAAAACTGCGGAAATTCATAACGATCATTTCGTATCGATTAAATGAAGATCTATCTTGAACAGATTTCTCGATATAAGCGTTTTACTGTAAGTACACCTGTAACTACCGCCCGCTACCTGGTATGCGAGACGATGTTTCCAGGAAATACAACCGACTATAAGTTATACCCCATGATTGGGTTATTGAACGATAGACCGCACAGTCTGCCGTACTTGAACAGGGCACAATAATTAAACATCAGGGACATTTTTTGTCATCATCATCCACATATATGATGAGAAATTACGACATCGCCCCATGGTCGAGAGGACAGGTTCACCAAAATACGCACTGTTAGTTTCTGGAAAACTGTCAGTCGTTTCGAAATGTCAAACTTCACTGATGATCGAATTGGCTATAAGGAGTCAGGAAAGAATAGTAAAATAAATCCAGAGTTTATGTTCAGAAGAATTACAAGTGCAGCTCAGTTCCAAGATTCAGATTTCACTAATATTTTACCCTACGAACTCACACCAGTCCCACTCTCTCTTTTTCATGAAGATAGGACTATGATAAAAACATCTTGCCAAAAAGTTATATCTACATTGTAACATATTGACGGATACTTGTTCAACGACTAGTTTCTATTTCATTAATGGAATGGTCATTCTGAATGAAGTGAATGAGAAATCTTTCAAGACTCTCAACGATTTGGCAGAGAAGATACTTCAAAGAATGCTTTTCATTTTCAAAAAATATTCTCGCTGTGATTCAGTTTTTCTGGTATTCGATAAATATGATAACAAGGATTCCATAAAAGACATGGAGAGACGTGAACATCATAATCTAGGAATATTCAGTATTACAGGAAGTTGACCAGTGCCAAACTACAGGAATTTTCTGAATTCAACACAAAATAAAATGGCACTCATAAAATTCTTGAGCCAGTATTAGATGGATTCCTTCAAGAGGCTACCAGGAGGAAAGTTCCATTTCATTGCTGGAGGATCGAAAGATGCCGAATCATGTTTTAAGGTTGGTCACGCGAACTAGATGGATGTATGTACCTATATTTTCCTAATTGAATTTTCAATTTTCAGGTCAGCTATGCATCAATTGACGAAGACTCTATATCACGGTGCAACCATGAAGAAGCTGACACCCGTTTAATATTCCAAATAATAACTTCCATCGAAGAAAATAGTTCTGTTCTTATAAAAACTGACGATACTGACGTGCTAGTCCTTCTTTTATATTATCATTGGAATAACGAAGTAATGAACAGTTCTGAATTTTTCATGGAAACTGGACACTAGAATTCGGTAACAGACAAAAGAAAATTCATTCCTATTCACGAAATCGCCAGAAAACTATAGGAAAGCCTTTGTGTGATGGATTACCAGCATTCCATGCATTAGCAGGATGTGATACTACGAACTGTTTTTATAAAATAGAAAAAAGATCGGCCTATGAAGTATATAAAAAGAATATATCTAAACCTAATTTGGGTACCTTCACTTCCACCGATGTAGAGAAAAGCATTGCTGTTATGCTCGTGAATTCATATCTCTCTTGTATAAGACTGAACGTTGTGAGGATTCGAATGAGATAAGAGTTAAAATGACACTTACTACCAAGAAGTCGTCTCAAGAAATTCCACCATCTGAAAATGCTTTTCAACAACATGCTTCGAGGTATGATCAATAATCAAGAACAATGAACATTAGAATACTTTATTTTATTCGTAGATCTTATTATCAAACTAGAATATGGACCAGTAGTCATATTGGGCTTATGGAAAAACATGATCACAATATGGATGGCAAAGAAAGGAAAATCTGATTCAACCTTGTATGATGACACATGCCCCAGTACCAGACAATGTCAGAAAAATTATTTTCCTCCGATTGGCAGCAAATATTAATTTTGCTGACACATATTAATCAGCAAAGTATTACTTTTCCTGCCTAGGCAGCAAAGTACCCACCAACCTAACCTAACCTAACCTAACCTGCCTAGGCAGCAAAGTGGGTACTTTGCTGCCTAGGCAGCAAAGTGGTTTCTATGCTGATTGATATGTATCAGCAAAATTAATTATCCATAAATCTTTTATAATTTCCTTCATATTTCATTCGAGACTTCTCCGGCAACAAATCCAACTCTATATTTTTTGCCACCTCCCTCATTTCTGGAGGTGTAAGTACTTCCAGGTCGCTATCACTGTCCATTATATAATTATTTAAATATACCGATATCTCTTCGCACAACTGTCAGAATTTCCATGAATTGTCAAACTATAATTATCATGGATAACTTCGATTTCTATCAAATTTCATTTTAATTGAACACTACAGGAAAAATGAAGAGATAGTGGGAATTGTGATGATTTGCAATTACAATATCCTTCTATATCATTATGAACAATCGGAGGAAAAATTATATGTTCAACTCGGCAGCAAAGTAGAATGACTGCCTTAGCTGGATTCCTAGCCTCGCTACGCTCGGCTATGAATTCAGCCTCGGCAGTCAATCTACTACTTTGCTGTCTAGTTAAACAAATAACTATTCTCTATTCTGCACAGAAAAAACATGTTCAAAACAGAAGTGCATTTGCAAAACAGAGGATGTATTTTGTTGTACTGAATGTAAATGTAACGCTCATTGTGAGAATATTGAAGAATCCGATGACGAAGACCATCAATAAATGTACATTGTTTACTTTTCTGTAAGATGTTTCTTGTAAAAACCGCCTAATTTGCATTTGTGACAATCAACTATACATTCGAAGATATCTAGTTAGATATAAATTGCTCACCATATCTTCCATTTCGACAAAATGAGCATATTTTAAGGAAGAATACGGTCTAAGCGCGCGACGAGTGAAAGTTTCATCGATCGTTACGCTTAGAATGGTTTATTGATTTTACATTTTTGCTTCGACGAAACGCCTCGACTGTGGTGCGCTGTCCTAAAAATTTAATTGCAGAACAAAAACTGTTAGGAATATCCATACCATTGTTCGAGATGAAATGTTCCTCATAAAATTACGCAGTTTTTGATGGGAAAATATGATGTAGTTCATTTGGAAAATAATCGAGTTCTTGCTTGTTGAAGATTAATGAAATATTGAAAAATTATATAGGATAGTTTTTGAAAGTGGTGAAATTTTTAGATATTCGGATGATAAAATATGAATTGTCAATACACCCTTCGATTGGTTATATTTCAGGCTACAAAATGAGCCCTCATATGTTTTTTCAGCTTCATCCCCATTATTGTTAGACTGCTATTTTTCAGAAATATTCAAAAACGCGATCTTCGTACATTTTTCCCTGTAGAAAATCTCTCGACCATGGGGCGATGTCGTAATTTCTCATTATATATGTGGATGATGATGACAAAAAATGTCCTTGATGTTCAATTAAGTTATACCCCATGATTGGGTTATTGAACGATAAACCGCACCGTCTGCCGTACTAAAACATGTTCCATTTTTATGTTGAATACGGAAGCAAATTCGCTCCGCAAACGTCAATGTGAAAATGTTCCTAATATTCTTATGGTATTCTTCCTTTTTCGAACATTCTTCAAAACAAGGTGTCACTCGTTTTTTCAACAGAATTGAACAAGGATTTCGAAAAATTGGATGAAACCAAAATTGTAGTACTTTTGATCCCGATGCGAAAAGTTGGTAGCTCGACCGGAGTAGGCCGGCTAGATTTCGAAAATAAAAAGAGATAACATTCAGTATTGAGTGAAATAATAAATAAGGAGAGTGCCGTAGGCGATTGTTTTCCTTATTCAAGGTCAAATGAGAATTGGATTTTCTCCTACCCTTCGAATAAGTGATTATTTTCACCAAAATCATGAGTCAAAAAATTTAAATGGAAAACATATTCATTGATTTCAGAAACTGAACAGGTACAAATCTGGTACACCTACCTTCATTCATACACGTATTGAAAGAACAAGAGAATATCGAATGACATCGGTCTACGAATGATGAAACAAATTTCTCTCCTTCCTGATCTTCTTTCAGTTTGTTCGTATTCCTTATTTTCCTAATATCAGTCCCGTGGTATATATACTATTTTTTCCACCACTAGCTATAAAACCTACCATTATTTACTCCTTCCCGAGGCGTGAAGTGTACTTTTACTGCCAAGGTAGTTTCCGTCATTTTATAACCACTAGTCAATAAAGACATAGCCACCCACCTCTGATATAATAACCCGAAGTCACTGTTCTGATGGCATTTGAATCTGTTATAGGTATTTACTACTAGATTTTTTTTAAATTGAAAAGAAGTGCTTCCATAGTAGCAATATGTTCATATCTCAGTTCCACAAAAATGTAATGATTGTAATGTATTGCTGTCCCTGGGTAATACTAATATTATTCACTACCTTGGTGTATTAATAACTATTATGCACCTGAGGAGTGGAAAACAATTCATCAAATATGCAAGAAAATAATGAAAGGCCGTGGTTATTATATTGCTTCGAAAGCATTATTGCTATAGCGTTTGAGAAAAAAGGCCATTATTTACTTTTGATCCCTCAAATATTGAAAGTGCTACCAAGTTCCTCAAATGAAAGATTGAAATTAGGTACCCTGCTCTTATGTGCATAACAGTGCATGAAAAAATTATGGGAGGAAAACTTAGCCCCTGTAGCGCTGAAGCGCAACACTGAATAATACTCATATGTCCGGAGTGATTTTCTGATCAAAAGATGACTTATGTGAACATAAAACCATTATGTACAGGGTGATTCAAACTTTCCGCCCTTGGCTCATAACAGGGAAAGGAAAACTGCAAATGCAAATACGGCAGAGAGGATTAGAATGGATGTGTCGTGTAAAGTATATGTTCTCGTATTTAAATATATTTCAACTTTTCCCGAGATAGCGTCAGATAATATTTTTTTCACGAAGCCACTATTTTTTCCTCATATTCCGAAAGAACATATTTTTTTAACAACTTTCATCATGACAAGTTTCTCCTATCTCCATTTGGTTAAAAGCCGTGGGACTCTGGATTTAGTATTTCCATTTCAATAATCTTTGATATTCTCAAATAAATCTCAACTGACCCCGCCGTAACAAGTCGCCAGGTTTACGTTTCAATCGGTTCAAATATGAATGCAAAATGTATCCCAATCCATATTGCTTGCAAAACGATTTGCCTTGATTTTCATTACAACGGGGTCAGTTAAAATTTATTCAAAACTGCTAACATCAAATTCCCGATAGCTATCAACCAAATGATGATAGGAGAAAATTTCCTTTCTGAAAGTAGTTGAATGAAATATTTTTTTTCAGAACATGAGAAAAAAATTGTGACTTTATGCAAAGAATATTTTCGAATGAATATCAACTGACTCTGCCGTAATCAAAAATCGAGTCAGCTGGTTTCAGCTTTAATCATATATCACATCATAGCTATCAACTTAGTGACAAAAGAAAGAAAGTTTCACGATGGAAGATGTTTAAAAAAATATATGTTTTTTCAGAATATGAGGAAAAATTGTGACTCTGTGGAAAAAATAATTTTGCAGACGTCATTTCCGCCATTTTGAAAGGAGCTGAGATATTTTCAAATAAGAATAAATATATCCCCTCTGAGAGATTTCCATCTGCAGTTTTTCTTTCCTTGTTATGAGCCAAGGGCGGGGAGTTTGAATCACCCTGTACAGTGTATTCCATTTTGGTTCAGACATCTGAGGTATCTCTGTTGTTGTGGAACATGGAACCTTGCGGTTTTTGCGGTTCTGTGCCACTTTTTTGTGAAACTCAGATTTTGCCTATAACTTATTTTACATTTTGGACACCCTCTATATTTACGGAGTTTTTCAAATCTTTTGTCATGAAGAATATTATTCAGATTCCAATGTCGTACTCAATTCTTTTTTCGCAGTATGGTTTTGGAGTTTCAACTCAAACTTATGATTTTTTCAATTCATTAGCTCATTAAATTCCTCTTTTCTCCTTCAAAATGATATATATTCTATAGATAAATTCAAAGATGCTCAAAAATCACTCAAACATTGTATTTCAATAGTGGAATATTGATTTTTTATATGAAAAAGTCTAATTGGAGGAATATTACTTCTGATATTTTTTTGATGAGGACAGAAACGATATACTGACACTAATATCCAGATAGCACAGAACCGTCCCGAAAACGTCCTCAAGTCGTACACCTCGGGCATTGAAAACGTCCCCAGAACGTCAATTTTAGGTACGGCGTACGTTTTCAGGACGTTTTGGGGACATACGATGTTACACAACCAGAGGTCCCTAGGACGTACGATGAAGGTCCTGTGCAGGTCTGAACGGGACCATTAATACCTGGATCAACGTCGATCCACCTTTTTTCTACTCGAATAGTTAACATAGAGACCTAGATAGGTTGAAAAAATATTATTTTGCCAAAAAAAAAATATAATGTGCTACTACCGGGGATTGATCCCACGACCTTCAGATTACCGTGCAGATGCTCTACCTATTACTCTACAGAAGACTTGATTATATGTCAGAGTATACAACAATATATTATGTGTGAATGTTGATTGATCCTTATTCACATCAATACTTGCATAGAATTAGATGATCATGGCAGAGAATACCTGAATAGATGTTTTGTGATCAGGTACGGCTGGTAAAAAAGAATTGTGAGAATTGTATTATGTTCATGTATGCAAGGTTCCTAAATGAATAGATATCAGAGATCGAGGGTAGGATAAATTATGTGCAATGATTTCAATTATCATTATATTTACAGTTTTATTCAATCTCGTCCCTTGAAAGTCGATAAAGTCCAGAGTTGGACGTACCCAGTACATCGTAATCGTACGTACCCAGTGCGCCCAGAAACGGACGTTTTAAGTACGTCTTGTAAAGGTCCCGGACGTTCAGACCTAAATCGGGCCTGAACTGGACGTCCTCAGGACGTCGAGTGCTATATGGGTAATTACCTAACAGAACACAAAACTTACCTAGGTGTACCTAATAGCAACAAATAAATAGTAATAAGAATAAATTCATGATGTAAAAGAGGCACCTGATTGAATATTCACCGAAACAGTTAAATTTCGAAATTATACAGTAACTTGATTGTTGCCCAGTTTTCCACACAATTGCCACAATTGACACAATTGACACACCTAAATTGATGACGCATTAAAAATCATTGAAGGATATCTTTGTAATTCCTAAAAAACTGCCTCTGTTGTTACACCATTTTGCACGAATTTCTTCAAGATTGTTGTGCTTCCTAGTGTATTAAGACGTACACTCGTATTCAGAAAACATGTCGCAGTTGGACGATGTAAGCGCTCTAAATCACCGCTACAATAAAAGCGGTTACACCGTCCAACTGCGACATGATTTCTGCATATCAGTGTACTTGTACCTGTTGAGGAATTGTGTCAATTGTGTGATAGAGAAGAGGGACATCAATTCGAATAATTCAATGAATAAGTTACTGAATAATTTCGAAATTCAATTGTTTTAGTAAATATTGAAACAGCTGCTTATTCAACATTATGTATACTTCTTATTACTATTTATTTGTTGCTATTAGGTACCTACGTTTTGTTTTGTGTTAGTTATTCAGTGTTGAAATTGTTTTTTTCTCTTCATGGTAAAATCAAAAGTTCAAGTGGAACTTTTTTATTTGAAAAATCTATATCACTATGAAAGTCCATGCTTCATTGATTTCAGAACATCTTTGAAAATTTTATATTCATAACATTATACATGATTCGAAAGGAAAGAAAACAAGGAATTTGATGAGCGGATGAAATACAGGGTGTTCTATTGAAAAAATCATAAGTTTGATGCGTACTTATCTCCAAAATCATATACCCCGAAAAAAATCAAAAAGGTGTGCGCCACTAGTTTCTGAGTGACATTCTCTATGAGATAAAATTTCAATTAGTCATTATCGCATTTTTCATCACTGAGGAACTTCGTTGATATGGAGATGGTCGACAAAGTGTGAAATGTACAGTGCTCTATACACGTAACCAGTTAGGAAACGCGTCATTTTGTTTGACGACGGGATTATGCGAGACGAACGAACGTATTACGTGTAATTATTTTCTAATTTTCTACATGAATTCTATGAATGAATTCTACCGATTATGTACAAAAATTGAGTATAGGCAAGTTGACTCCGCCCGTCACTTCGAAGTATCCGTCATAAAATACTATGATCGCAAATTAGTGACCAAATTCACGAACAAGACTCGTTCGATACTTCCATCAGTGGAAAATGGCTGATTCAAGTTCAGTTTTTCCAACTGATATTGAGAAAGCAGCTTGAAATGCATCATTCTTTTCGTCCAACCACATATTCAATAACGTAACTGGTGCTGTAGTGATTAATATTTCATCACTAGTTAAACCAGTTATGTTATATTTCACTCTACACCACAGGTTATACGAAAAGTGAGATGTTTCAATATTTCCGTAGTTTTGAAAATTTCCAAATCACATGTCAAATTAAATGAAAGAGAATTTCGAGCCAAACTCAATATTTCCAAGGAATATCCTGAAACAGGTTGATTTTCATTCTCAATTTCCACATTTATGATAGACGCGATTTCTCGAATGGAACATCCTATCAACTATTGAATTCTCGAAATCTTCATGGAAAGCTGAATTCAGGGTGTTCCATTGAAAAAAAAAACACAAAGCTAATAGCCTACCCGAAAAAACGAATGACACTGTTTATAAAACAACTACACAAAATAAAAGTTTGGGTGGTTTCAAACAACGTTTTCATTCAACATTCCTCAATAATATTTCTATGAAAACAACATAATGACCTCTTTATACTGAACTTTCCTTGAATTAAGTACCATTCCTATTTCACATTCTTCGGGGCATTCAAGAATGAGAAAATTGTTTGAAATGATGACTTAATAAAAACAAATCATCATAGGGATTTTCTTTCGTGCGCTTCAAGCGTTGAAAAATATGTTCCATCAATAACTAATCCAAGTGCTTCGTAATTTTTTTTATTTTATAAGGATGCTTGCCAAAAATTCGACGGATGACGTCACAATGTGTCCATGATGATTGCAGACAAAAAGGTTCCTGCATGATCCGCCATTTTGAAAACAATTGTCATTTGAAAGGTATTTTGTCGCTCTATCGACTTTTGTAAAATTATTCATACAGAGTGCCATTTGAATTTCAGTAAAATTTTTGGGCAAATCCTCTGTACTTGTACAGTGTGCAACATATGGAAATTTTTTTGATGAATTGCACAACCAAAATACAGATAGTGCCAAAGGTTGGTGCATGTTCGGTAATCATTTGAGGTGCACTTAGAATCGTTGCATGTCAAACAGCATACAGGGTAGGTCGAAAAATATGAAAAATGCTCAGGAGTAAAGTACCCTTATTTCAGAAAATTCAGCATACTGTTATGGAAAAAAGTTTTTTACAATTGAAAGTTTTTTCTGAATACCAAAACATGGGCTCCTAAGACATATTTTAGTGTTTCGATTTGTTCCATTAATAACTTCCCAATTTGTATTTTTTTTTTAAATATATTCACCCTAAACACTTTCATAATTTGATCATAACAAAATCAGTTGATCATACTTTTGTTGAAATTAATGCACTTTTGTGCAATCAACTTGGATTTTATTTTTTTAGAGAATCACTAACTTGATGTTTGTTGCAACGATATACAGCTTAATTTTGAGATTTCGCATACCATATTTTCAACTAGGTAAAACATCATTAGATAAGGAGTATGTCACCAAACTGCCTCAATATTTACTGTCAACCCTCATTTGTTCTGTTCCTTGGGTGTCCGTGATTTTTCAAAAGATATCATGGTTGTCGATCAATTTGTTCAGCTTTTTCATAAACATTTCAAATACAAAATGTTCACATTAAATGAAGGTTTTTGAATATGCATATTATCATTAATGATGTTTTACCTTGTTGAAAATAAGGTTCGCAAAATTTCAAAGTTGAGCTGAATATCGTTGCAACAAACATGAAGTTTGTGATTTCCTAAAAAAATTGAAATCCAAGTTGAATGCAAAAATATGCGTGAATTTGGAAAAAAATGGGAATTTATCAACGAAAGGAATTGAAGAACTGAAGAATGTCTTAGGAAGCCATGTTTTGGTATTTAGGTATGAATTTTAATTGTGAACAACTTTTCTCAATAACATTCTGCTGAATTTTTTGAAATACGGGTACTTTACTCCTGAGCACTTTTTATATCTTTTCACCTACCCTGTATGCTGTTTGACTTGCAACTATTCTGAGTGCACCTGAAATGATGATCGAACATGCAAAAACTCTTGGCACTATCTGTATTTTGGTTCTGCAATTCATTAAGAAGATTCCCATATGTTGCACACTTAAATGACCACACTGTATATTGAAATTATGCTCATATTATTATTTTGTAGAAGCGAGGAGGGAAAATCCCAAATAATCAAGTAAAATGTATGTAACACCTCCTCTATCAACCAACAGGCGGTATTTCGAGCCGCCATTGCTTGAGATTTGACATTTCATGGAAGATGAACGAAGTCATTATGATATCCGAAACGCAAATGAAATTGATCACATACGAAGTACCTCATTGATCACATACAAGGTACCCCATTGACGAACGGAACATTTTGGTATATAAACGAATTGGGTCCAATCAACTTATTTTGACCTCTATTTCAAGTAGAGCAATTTTGGGACACCCTGTATATAATCTATAACTGAAGTCATGCAAGGGATTTAAGCACAATTGACAATAAGAAATCACTAGATTCGAAAACTCTTGGGGAGTAGGTTTTTCGAAACGAAATAGCGATATACAAATGCTACAAGTTCTTTATTTATACTATCTACAATTTAATTGTAGAATCAAATTGAGAGGTATACACTCTGATCCGAATCTCAGACCATTGGACTATAGAAAATTTTGAAAGTTTGATGTTTTCCTCCAATATTTATATGTTCACAAATGTACATACAATGATTCCATTTCTGCCTTATAGAATCTCCGAGAATAGATTCACCTATTATACATAGAAAACATCGTTATATTCACATGTCTGATGTTTTGTTATATAATTTTACAACAAAAAGAATGATATATACTTCATTATCTTGATATAATCAAATTATCATGTCAATATCTTCCTGATACGGATCAAACAGATTATCAAACACAAATACTAAAATGTACGAACCTTTCTCAGCCCTCTGGAATTCTTCATAAAACAGTTTGAATCAGATTTGAGTAGGTATAGCAAGGAATTTCTATCGATTCAACTTGGCAACAATGCGCTATCGCTTGTTCCGAGTCTCCACGCGTCTCACACATTCTGGTATATTGACGGTCTGTCGATGTACGGTTCTGATGTTTTACGGGTCTGTCAATGTACGGTTCTGCCATTTTACGGTTCTGCTATTTCACGGGTCTCAATCCAAAAAATTCTGAAAATTGACGGATTTGGTAGCTGCACGATTCTGCCATTGTACGAGTCTGTCATTTCACGATTCTGCTGTTTTACGGGTCTGTCGTTTTACGGTTTTGATGGATTATGGATCGGAAATTCCGGTAGTCCGATGGATTATGAGTCTGTCGATGTACGGTTCTTGCATTTTACGGATCTAGAGTATTGGCAGTCTGTGCTTTTACGAGTCTGTCATTGTACGGATCTTTCATTTTACGGGTATCAAAAATCGACAGTCTGTCTTTTTACGGGTATGAACTTTTCGCATTCTGCCATTTTCAGATTCTGTACATCACAATTCTGCCAGTTTGCTGGTCATGAATGTTCATTCTGATGAAATGGTGGTCTACAGAGTACGGGTCGCTGAATTACAGTCTGTGCTTTTACGGTTCTATGACTTTACGATTATATATTTTTATGATTCTGACGTCATGAAGAGTATTTTATTTACTGGTTTGGCAAAGTACCCTTCTGAATATATGGCAGTCTTTCGATATACTATTGTGATTTATGCATTCTGACATAATGCAGTCTGTCAAAGTACGGTTCGACAAATTACGGGTTGTACATATTGCAGTCGCTGAAATATGGTTCTGATGATTTGCTATTCTGATTTCTTACTATTCTAGTCGAATAAATTCCTACTAATCGACGGTCTGTGTCGATACGTTCTGATGATGTATATGGACCCGATTTTGATCTGAACTGCCTACATATTTTAGTGAAGTAATGGGTGTAATGGGGTCAATAAAAGATGTGGATACCTATCAAATATTTTATTGACAAATGAGATAATCACAATCTATATCATTTTATATTTTTTTCTTGGAACAATCTTCACACCATGCTATGAAAATGTAGGCGCCTATCCCTTTTCTATCAGTGGTGTAGTCTTCGATCACATGACGAACCCCCTCTTTGCGGCAGAAAGAGCAGAAACTAGGTTTGCAGTCACTGCAATTGCATGGTCTACCCCCAGGCACAGTTTGGCATTGCTGATTACGTCTGTACTGTTGGAGAGCTGCCGAAATACTGAAGTCATACATTGATATTAACCAGTTCGTATAAGTCCTGAAACATAGTATGAATAGCTTTGTTTCCACACCACCCTCGGGGTGAAAGCCTTTTGGCGCGTTTTGCTTTTTTTTTCTTTGTTCTGAATGTGGATAAAAGCATTCCCCTTTAGGCCTATACAAAACCACATACACTCTAAAGATTGGAGGTGAATAATTCATTATAGAACAGATGACTGTTGATATATGAAATCAGAGCAGTTTTTTGGTTGTTCTATATCTAGCTGCACGAATATCGATTTCTAAATCAATAGAAATACTTCATTAATTTGCCAGATAATGCTAATTGTGTTTTTTCAGTGAAACAGGTGACTATTGAAATATAAAATCAGAGCAGTTTTTGTTTGTTCTATTTGTAGCTGCACGAAGATCAATTTTTAACTTAATAAAAACACTTCATTAGTTCGCTACATGGTTAGGGCCTTTTTTTTTCTTCCATTGAACTATTCACCTCAAATTTTTAGAGAAGCCGTGAAAACGGCTGATTTGATCAAGAATTCATTGTATAGATCCGGTCGTGATAACGATTGCTTTCACTTTTTCTCTCTCTCGAGCTGTGCCGGATATTTTTAATCGAATTTTACACAGAACGCTGATAAAAAACTTCAATCGCAATTTGTTTACCACTGTCTGATGAAGAGAAAAAAAAGGAATGACGATGCTGTGATTCATAGAATATTTATAATGATTTCCGCTTTTTGAAACCATAAGGTACAGGAGTGTGATCTTCGAGAAATTTCCGCTTCAAACTTACAGGCTTATACTTTTTGGTTACATCGACTGTGATGACCTCATGCTCCTTGGTTCGACGGAACTGTTTGCTCAAAATTTCGACAGGGGGACCGGGGTTCAGAATCATATCTTCAATTGATTCAAAATTCACAAGCTGTGAAGCAGCATAGTTAAGGGAGAGGCCTTTAACTTTACAAACAACTTTGAACTCTTGTTCCTTGGTTGACCATAGCTCATAGGCATAATTTTTGGGGCCTTCAGATACAAACTCTGTAATATGGGAACCAGGACCGTAACATTCCATTTTGTCGGTCATATCACCAATAAATTGACCAGTAGGAATGTCAAATTCCTCTGGCTTGGAAACATAGATAACAGAGTCCGTGTCATAGTATAACACCCTTTCCCCAAGCTGCTGTAAATAGCTGTAAAGTTTCAACCGAGCTGAGGCTGTTACATATGCAGCAATTACAACATTGACTGTGGAAAGAGTGTCATAGCTCTCCTCCTTATACTCCCAATCAACAATGAGGGTATCCTTGTTTACCGGGAGTACTGTATTGACAATAAGGGAAGGATCCGTCATCATCGAAAAGATTTCCGAGGGCTGATTGATGATTGGAGTTTTCGGTTGGTTTTCACGCTGACCAAACTTACCCCAGAAGGAATTTAGCATAAGCTTGGCCAGTGCTCTCAAGCCAGGGTTATCGGTGATTTTAGAAAATTCCAACAAAACATCCTCCCGCTGTAAAAACTCATCAATATACCTCTCTTTTTCCTCTTTGGTCTCACAGTGCTTTGGCCAATCTGATGACTCCTGTTTCACCTTGATGAATTTATTCATCATGTCTGTGAAAAGACCAGAAACGTCCTCACCAAATTGCACAGTGTCGTAGGACCAAATCTCTTTGATCTCGATAATTCGATAGCCCACCTCAAGGGCTTTTGATATCTCTTCAACAGTCCATGTTCCTGTCAATGTTCGTTCTTCATCAGTGTGATGACAACTTCTAGTATAATAGTTTTCACCACATACACGACAAAGAACAAACATCAACTTGTTGTTCATTTTCTGTGGTAAAACAGGATAAAAAAGATCTTGAGGTGGGAAAATCGCACATTTAACGAGTCCAGAGATAGAGGAAAGTGACACAGTAGAAGCCTCCTCACCAACGAGTACTTTCGGATGACCCACAGGAAATTTGCCATATTTACACACCCATGGGTAGAGCGAACATACGTCAACGTATTCAATTTGTTCACCATCCCCGGCCTTGTAATATTCGACAATGTTTTCCGTTCGGCCACCATAGAAAGCATCTCGAGGGTCAAGGGGTAGATTTTTGAGCAGGGGATGATTGGTGACAAAGTTGCAAAGTTCGTCACCGCTGGAAAGTTCTTTGCGAAAATCACACTCCCATTTCTCAATAACCTCATACCCTAAGGATTTGATTTTATTGATTTTGGCAATGATCGTGTCATAACGATGGTTCATAGTTTCGGGAGAACAGTTTTTGAGCGGAGTATCTCTCTGATCAATATAGCAGCGGGGACAACCATGATAGAAACAGCCTTGGAACTCGAAAACTTGTTTTGTTTCCGCCGAATAGCCATCAACTTTGAGATTACCGATATGGGCCTCTGAAGATCGGCAGGCCTGTTGGATTTTTATATCCCGTAGTTTCTCCTCCCAAAGTAACCACTGGGTGGCTATCACAGATTGATTATCACGATGTATGTAAATACCCTTGGGAATGATGCCTATGGTGTTTGGTTTGAGAAAATTTCTACGGAAAACCTTATTGCATGTCGAAGCGATCGTTACTGCTTCAGTGAACGGACATACATTAGTTTCAGACAACATGAGCTGTCGAAATTTCAAACAGGCCTTGGTCAGAATATCCACATCAGAAATGCAATAGTCTATGATTTCTCGAGAGAAATCGAAAACATAGTTTTCATCGACTCTTTCAGCAGGCCATTTTATGAGAGATGCGCGAGCATCTGAAGTGAGATTGTCAGGGGTGTAGAACTGTAGAGCTGGGATAGGGCTCTTGTAATTGTGATTCTCTATACGATTGAAAAGGTGAGGGAAATATCCCTTCTTCAATTCAGAGAATCCGAAAGATTTGAGAGAGTCCAACAACTTGACATTACCAACAGTCATGGAAATTAACCCGCTACCTCTCATAATGAGATCAGGTTTTAGGGACGTTTTGGTCAAGATATAATTCAAAATGAAAGCATGATCGAATTTTCCGCCGTTGTGAGCAATAACGATGACATTTTTAAAATTCTTCCTTATTGTCAATACATGATGAACAAATGAACATATGGGGTCGTTACATTTGAGAATTTGTAAACGAACCCCGCATTTCGAACAAATCTGCTGTGTAGTATCGATGCAAACGTCACAGCATTGACGAAAGACACACAGATTGGGCTCATGAAGAAGAGATCCGTCGGCTTGTACCCTCTCCTGACGAGTCTCCAGATCATAGAAGACAAACAAGAGATCATCAGTCTTGGGTACTTTCGTGTCGGGCTGGATGGAACATAAATGATCAGCGGACTGATGCTTGTTGCAAATCTTGCAATAGATCTCTCCGCAGGTGTGAGTTCTATTGGTAGGGACAATTTTGAAACATAACTCACAACGTTTAATCTCACTACAAACGCCGTTCTGAATATGGTTATCAAAACAGCCCTGTCCACGGAAAGATCTTTTACAAGAGTTGCAGGCAACTTTTACACTAGTTTTGAAACATGGTGCTGATGCTCGGCACGAAAAACAAGTACCACCACAGCGATGTGCTTCCCGATGATCATAGGGAACGTGACATTCCTCACAATGAAAGTGACAGCAGAAGGCGGCAGTAAGTGAGGTAATGACGTTATAGTGGCCCTCATGATGGAGTAAATTCAGTGAGAGACCCTCATTCCCACCCTTGAAAATGATGTTACGGCCCTTGTTTCCATATTGGTAAACAGTTATTTTGTATGATGAGAGAAACCGTTGGAATTGTTGTAACTCAGATATTCCGCAACCCTCTGTAGGTACAGTAACCCCTGCAGCTTCCAACAATTTTCGCGCTCTTTGCCCCTCCAACTTGCCGATGTCTTGTCGGACCCTTTTCAGCTCACGATCTTTGTTTGCGAGAGCTTGAGCTAACACAAGAGCCCGAGGAAGACATAAATTATCTTTATTTTTGATGGTCATTATTCCCTTCCGCTTGCTACACTCTTTGTCAAAGGAGTTGTAGCAGCGCTCTCTTCCTCTGCCAGCAGGTAACCTACAAGATGTTACGCTGAGACAAAAGGTCTCGGTGTTCAGGCCACAAGAGTTTGATTGATAAATGGATGATATTTTTTCGAAAATATCATCCACCGATACCTCTGAAGCAGTTTTAAAAGCTATCCACCCTGGTCCCCTCGCGAAATCTTTAGAACAAAACGAGAAACCTACCTTATCGGTTGGATGCAGGCCCTCAGTGCCTTTTAAAACAATGTCGGTGACTGCATCCTTGATATAGGCCACCGGTTCCTTGTTTTGAGGAATAGGTTTTATATTAAACTCTAAAGTACGAGCCTGTACGCCGAAGCGATAATTTTTCTTGACCACGTCTTTAACAATCAAAAATTTCTCCATTATGAATATAACACTCAAAGAAATCACACTATCGTCGAATGATAACAAAGCAAGCACAACTATATATAGAGAAAACTGAAGGTAATGTCGGTGAGATGTAACGATTGAAATTTTCTAGAATCAGCAATTAAAAAAAAAACTCAAAATTATCGACAAATCCAAAATTTCGAAAAAGTCAAAAATTCTCAAAAATCAATATCAAC
This sequence comes from Phaedon cochleariae, assembly GCA_918026855.4. Lineage (NCBI taxonomy): Eukaryota > Metazoa > Arthropoda > Insecta > Coleoptera > Chrysomelidae > Phaedon > Phaedon cochleariae. The sequence goes on along the minus strand of OU896722.1, from coordinate 10,816,798 downwards.
AAAGAAGCGAGCTGTATGCAAACTGCGAAACTGAAAAATAAGCAAAATAGATAATCAGATTAGTTCTTACACAGAGAGAGAGTGAGAGAGCAACCGATCACCACGAAGACTGAGCAGGAAATGAAGTTGGATCATCATTGCTATTAGGGTATTCGCCACACCTAGGATGAGTTCATTATCGGTGAATATGAGTGAAGGGTGGTAGGATGAGCAGCTCTAATCACGTTTGGACGAGTCCATTATTTTGGAGAAAAAGGTAATGCAAACTACGCAGTGCTTCGACACGTGTCAAGGTCATTTTGTGGTAACTGAGCGTATATACCATGTCGATTAAACATGATTGTTTTGTATAAGGAACGATATATATTATGTGAGAAGATACGAAAAGTCCCAGATAAAAATGGAAAAGCACTTTTAGCAAAACCGATATCGTTTCCTTTCTTTCTGCGCGGAAAAAACATCTAATTAGCCTTTCCTTTCAGTAATCATGTTTTGTGGTTTCCGTTCGCTCATTGTATGAGAAAACGTTTTTCAATCTCTCCCAGTTTTCATTCATATTTTGTTGTGAAAACTTTGGCAAAATGAGTGAATGCGAGTGCTTAGTAAAATTCAATATACTCACAGAAAATTTTGTCTATATTAACTTTGAATTAGACGCTGTTGAACAGATAAATTCTTATATTTTGATTAGATTCAAAATAAATAATCAGTTATTCCGGTATGAAGTTACCCTAGGTGACAATTATGACGAAGGTGATGTGTTACAACTTCAATTTCACCGTGACGGTGTGCTTTGCTGGGGACATAATTTTTTCGTGTGTGAAGACATCTTTGAGACTGTGGACGATGATTATTTATTCACTAATGGACGTATTCAGTACAATATTGTGCCACACCTCTCCACAGCCTATGTTGATAGTTGTTGTGAGGAGTAAAGGTATATATATACGTTTCAATCTTTTTTTTTATTGTTTTCAAAATCAGTTTGTTTCCGTACAGGTAAGATACATATTTCTCGATGATTTCCAAAGTTTCGATATCCTTAAAATGAAGGAAATCTATAAATAGACATTTGAGATTATTGAATACGCACATTATGCTCGTGTCTTTGACGATTTGAGTTTTCATTGTACAGCTTGCTTTATGACATCCTTAACAGGTAACTTTTCCCTTTCGACTTTATAGTTTATGCTGTGGAGTACTACTGAGATCAGCATCATCAAGAGTTTTGGGTTAAACAAATGGTACGACCAAGTGGTTCAAACAAGAGCGGTTCAGCGGCTTGAAGTTGATAAAGTCCAGGTAACATCGTAACAGGTATGTGTACTATGTTTTTATTCATAAATAATAATAATCAATGATACTATTTTCATTTATTTTTCAATTTTGACATCTTCTTTGTCTTCTGGAACGATCTTATGTTACAAAAATAAAAAGCTCAAAGTCATTTTCACACAGTGTTCATAAATGAACAACAATGGTAGATTTCGGGAGAAAAACAACTATCTTCCTGGCTAATGCCCCAGCAGTGTATTACATTCTCCTGAAATCTGTGCATCGACTCGTATAAACGAATACCGATACATGTGTTTCTTTCCTGAATGCCTATTGATCTTGACCTAGCCAGACCACGCTCCAGACACTTACAGACCGGTTTGGACTCAGCTTATTCAGCGTAGAGTCTACTAACTTCCTAGTTGGGTGTCGATCCGACTGGAACGCTCTGTTCCATTTCCGTTTTTTTGTGGCGGCTCGGGAGAGACATGTGATCGTTATATTTCTATTATTGTGCGACCAGACCACTCTCCAGATGTATTTGTTTCAGCAACTGGTTCATAGTTGTAACTGGCTCTCAACGGTCCGAACTTAGTCACATACACAGGAATTTTGTAAAGATATAGGTAAGTTGGCCTAAATCAACTCGTTTTTATCCCAGGAGTCCACAGCCGAGCCATGTCCCAACCTTTTACAGACACCCTGTATATTTGGAATCAACCAAAGATAAGTAAAAACTCGATATTTTTTATATATCTATATTTATTTCCTTCAAAAATTTTTTCAAACAAATTGTCACCGACAAGCTACTGGATTTTTCTTTTAGACTTTGTCCGCGAAAAATCCTTCTCTCAGAGTACCCACACTCCCCAATCCTTCAATATTTACCCCTAAAGTGGGGTGGTCTAACCGTGGGACACCCTGTATATATAATTTTTAATTTTTATTCAACTCAAACACCCTGTCACTGATGATGTCATGCCATCGCACTCCCGCTACCCCGCTAGAACACAGGCCGCGTTCCAGACACCTGCAGACCGGTTTCGAGTTCTTAGGACTCTGCTTTTTCAGCGTAGAGTCTACCAACTCCCTAGTTGGGCGTCGATCCGACTGGAACGCTCTGTTCCATTTCCGTTTTTTGACGGCTCGGGAGAAAAATGTAATAGTTATATTTCTATTATTTTGCGACCAGACCACTCTCCAGACACCTACAGACAGGTTTCGAGTTCTTTGACTCACACGATCTTATGTGTTCTATCACGAACATGCTCACTCTTTCGCAAGCATCTCAACAACATTAACAATCGCCTGTGAATACAGCAGCACCATATCTTCATAATTTTCATAACATTCACATTAAAAACTAAATTCTTGGTATAAAAATTGATCAATTTCAATGATAATAATGAACATTTCAGAACTTAAAATCTCCAGAAGTTCAAGAAAATTCCAATAAGTACCTCCTTTCCCCCCCCTATCCTCCATAGGAACGCACGATATTCTTCGAACATTATAGGGATCTCCTTTCGTGCGCTCCAAGCGATAAAAAGTGGATATACTAAAATACCTATAGACCAAACACTTAAAAATTAAACCTACCCACTCCGTTAGAAGCCTAACGTTGACCCTCTTCCGTATGTTTTCCATGGTCTTACCGAAAACAGCATTATTCATATGTTTGAACAGGTTCTTTTCAAATTTATTCTTTGTCTGTTCACGGAGGTCAGTGTTGAGGTCTATATAGGATTTGAGCCATGGTGATTGGCGGAATCTGATGATTCTTGTTTCATCCAATATTGAAATCACTAGTGTCGTTGTCCAGTCTAGTGGTAATCCTCAACCCAGCTTGAGAAACAAACTAATTTAATGACAATGTATATTTACATCAACTAAAATTCATAAATACCTGATGTGTGTTCAGATCAATTCACATGAAAATCAAAAGGTTACATTTGGAATAAGAGAACTGTCACAAATTCGTCTTACAATGCAACACAAATTATTTTCACTTGATTAAACCACTTACACTCAAGATTGGTATTTTGGTGCCCCAGGCCTTTTGCATTTGGCAACACTAATTTTTGTTGATTCTATTCTCATACCTGATGAAAAAAACACCCATCTAAGCCCTTCCCCAAATTTGCTGATTACCCAGTATAATCCTTGACATGTATTCTGAATAGACCTCTGCAATCGGTCAAGAAAGCAGCAGGATCCTTATGTTTCAAATTCGAGATAACTCCAGTCCGAATCCTACTATTAAAAGCAGATTGGAAGTCTTCCCAACGAACTCTGTACCAAGCAGTTTCCTTTCTCGTCGTAATTCCAGCCCCCTTCTTCTGAAGTGCTTTCATCTGGTTCCGGAGAGTTTTCAGATTTCGTAGGCAAGCTTCGAGATGCTGCTTCTCACCGAAATTATCTGAATTCTTCAAAGCCCTGTTGAGCCGCTTTATTCCTTTTCCGCATTCTCGTATTCCTTCCTGTGCAACTTTCTCATTATAATTCGGAGTTAGAAGCTCCAAAATGGATGCGATATGCTTAACCAAGTCGGCACACAGCGACATTTTTCACAACTAGAAAAATAACAACTCTAATTGTTGATTCATCCAACACCTTTGAGCTCTGCTATCGAAATCTGCCTGAAAATATCCCATTTTGGCATTTGAGGCTCAATCCTCTACTTTTTTTTTGTTGCATTTTCGCAAAACCAACTAGTTCTCCATTTATACATACATATATGATCTGAATAATATCATTATTGTGGAAATATTTTCAAAAGGATTAACGATGGGTTTGCTCTTCATTCATCCGAGATTGAAGCAGTGGGGGTTTTAGTGAAGGATGAAAAGAGCTGTCCAAGACTGGGTCCCAACCCCAGTGGCGGATTTTTCCATCTGAACCTTGATATTTTTTCATATTATAATGAACTTTATTTGTACACATACTGAGACCTTGCGTCTCATGCTCTACTGCAGTTTCAGATTACATCTTATTGGTGAAACGAAGGACCAGCTGTTGAAGTATCGGATGCATGATGATGATGAGAGAACAGCAAGCCAGCAGTAGCCAACCATGTGAGATTTATGCACAATTGATCGTAAAATAGAAGACAAGCAAGCGTCGTTGAAAATCATTGCTCAAGTAAGTATGCGTATGCATATGTGGTTTTGCTCTATATGTTGAGAATATAGGTGGCAATTTAATGACCCAGAGGGGAATTTTTTTATTAGGATAATGATCACCAATATTGTCATCGTGACATCAATTTTGTTATTAGATGTCAACAATTGCTTGATGCTATCAGGCCTCAGACACTTTGCTGAGTACCCATTTCATGTTTCAGTTCAGTATTAATAAAAATTAAACGAGATTCAAAGAAATACTATTTATTTCAACTAAAATACCAAAAGACCTCTACACAATCTATGCTCTAATTTTATTTCATCTGCTTTCCTGGAGCTTCCTTCTATCATTCCACCTCTCCTCAGAATGTCGAAGCTGCTGTCATCTCTTGGTGAATACCGAGTACTTTTATGGCCATTCTGAATGTGAGATGAATACTTGACAGGACACAACTCCTGGTTTTGTTTTGACTTGGTTATCTTCAGACATGTTGAATTTGAACGCTTCATAGGTACTTTAACGTCAGCCAGTTGTTCAAGCGCCAAATATTTATTTCTCACAATTTCAGCTAAGTCCACAATTTTTTTATGTCTATCTTCGATTTCATTCTCACAAGGATCATTCGTGATAGCATCATTTTGACTCAACTGCTGACCAATCTTAGCATTCGACTGGCTTTGGGACAATAATTGGTGATCACTATCAATGGAGTTCGACTCATTTCGTTGACCGATTTCAGTGGTGATCGATTCGTTTTGGGGATTAACCAGGTCGTTCCCTTTGTGCTTTCTCGCCAAATGTTTTTTCATGCTATCCAATCTTGTGAATTTGTCCACACAATAATGACAATTGAAAACTTTTTCGTCATGACTATCCATATGCCGCTTCAATCCATAGGCCCACTTGAATTTCTTGTTGCATTGCTGACAAGCAAACATCTCAAGACGTAATATATTTTTCTTCCTACTATGATGTTAACAGTATGAGGTCAGGACAACAACTGACATCTCTATAAACCCGACACTAACCATACCGTCACACAATTCACACCGCCATTCACACAGCCATGCACACCTCCACACTACCATTCACACCGCCATTCACACCGCCACAACGCCATTCACACCGCCATTCACACCGCCACACTGCCATTCACACCGCCATTGACTCCTGTCATACTACCACTTAGTTAGCCTTGTCACTCATATAGAGTGACGTTTTTGTGACGCATGCGCACACCTCTTTCAAAATGATGGCCTATTTGATTCGCAAGAATTTGTACAATACTTGCAACTCACATTATGTTCCAGTTTCACCACTTTCAGTTACTTCCAACCACCACCACTGCGCAACAACAAAATGGTCCACGACACCATTGAAATAACAAGAAGGGGAATATAAGACATATAGAAGGGCAATGAGGTGTGTTGCTGTCTGTACGAGAAGCCTACGAGCCCTACCGCTGAGGTGTGTTACTGTCTGTGAAAGTATGCTGAGGCTAAGACATCTATGTGCCCTGATGAAATGTGATGGGTGGGTTGTTTGAAGAGCAAAGTAGGTAGGTAGTGCAATGTAGTTGGTTTTCGTGAGTATAGTCATCATTTTCTTGAGTACGTCAATATTTCAGTGTACAATATCTTATTTCTTTGAACACGATTATCGAAAGATATGCAGACATTAACATATTAACATGGCAGATATCGTGAGATCATTGGTATATATATAATTATATATGCTGTACGAGTTGTACCATCTTCGCGACGAGATTTGGTTGTTATACAGGTGTATTTTTGTTGATGAGATTTCGTTGTTATACAAGGTATTTTTTTTTGTTTGCCATTAATATAGAATGTGTAATACCCTGTATAATAGCTTTATACCGGATTTATGAAGCGTGACATAACCTCAAAGAGCTTTGTCTAGTATTGGTATGTTCGCGGTATTTCTAGATCTAGGGAATAATCTGATCTACTCTACATGGGCTTTTATGGGGCTTTCCGCCGTGCATCGTGTAATTTCAGTAGAGTCTAGGGAAAAAAGGACTTGAAATTTACCGGTGAAGCGATGAATCATAGACCAAAAGTTTCGCGTGATATCTGTGCTATTTTGAATCGATCGCCATTTTGTTTCAATAGCCCTTCTGATTAAAATTGGTTGTCATCTGTCATACGTCAAACGTCAGGCCATGAGTACCCTATGTGAGTTTGTATTGCTATTCAAACAACCTGTATATCAAACGGATACTCTATCATACGTATGTTTGCTGAGTGTACCTGTGAGGCGCCCTATTTCTTTTCGCTATTGCTAACTCAAACATCCAATATATTAAATTATTAGGTAGCGGGTAGTCTACTTACAGGTCATCTAGTCACGTCGTGTCATCAATCCTTTGTTAACTGTCAAATGTCTTATTTAATACGTCAGCTGTCTAATCCCGCAAAAGTGGGTGAGGCGTCCAGTATATTTTTTTTCTTTAATTGCTATCCAACTCAAACGCCCTGTATATATCATGTTATAGCGGGTAGCCTTTATATGTAGGTAGTCTACTCTTCGGAGAGGTATAACGCCTTTTTTTTAGGTTCACCCTATATTTTTTTTCCAAACTATTACCCAACTCAAACACCCTGTATAAAGCCGTTGTTAAGTGAAAATGAAATGAAATGCGCGCCGTTATCTCTAGAACGGATCTATCGCAGTCCAGCCGATGATGACAACCCGTTCGCTGGGCCGCGAGTAGCTGTGATTGTCTAGCCTGGTCATGTGGTAGGTGGAGTGGAGGGGGTGAGCCATCCTCTCGCTACCCCTACTCGCGTCATCCACTGCTCATTATGTATATCTATCGAAATCATATTTTATAACGATTTCATATGTCAAAGTGTTAGTATTGATTGTAAACTCTGAAAAATGTGAATGAAATTAATAATTTTTTCATCAACTCAATACCCATCATAAAACCACCAGACACTCTCATGAAATTCTATAAAAATAATTGCTTGGCTGATTCTAATTTTTTTTTCAGAGAAATTAATGATTTGTTTGTATATGAATCAATCTGTAAAATCAAAACAAATGCAACCGGGAATGATAATTTGAATATTTCTTTGATAAAACTATGTTGCCCATTCATTATAGAATACATCACATATATAATAAATTTGTGTCTAAGAAAAAGTGTATTTCCAGAATCATGGGGTAGTGCTCTTGTAGGAGTATTGCCTAAAAAATCAAACCCGACCGAGTATAAGGATCTGCGCCCCATAAGTATACTTCCAGCTATTTCTAAAATATTGAAGAGGGCCATCGAGTTTCAACTTTTGGAACATACTGAGGAATATGATGTGCTACCATCTGTTCAATCTGGATTCAGAAAAGGGTTCAGTTGTGCAACAGCACTGCTACATGTTGTAGATGATATTGTCAGAGCAACAGATGACGGGAATTGTACCGCTCTGGTACTACTCGACTTCAGCAGAGCCTTTGATACCATAAATCATGAGTTGTTGATATCCATATTACATTACATTGGCCTGTCAGCTGCAGCTATAACATTGGTTAGAAATTACCTCAATAATAGAACTCAAAGAGTTGCAATTGGTGAGGTGCTCTCATCTCTACTTCCTCTTCAGCGGGGAGTACCACAAGGGTCAATTTTGGGACCAATTTCATTTGCAATCTACACTTCAAATCTCATCAATAATCCGGATGAATGTAAAGGGCACTTTTACGCAGATGATACCCAAGTTTATTACAGCTTTCCTGCTCAAAGTGTAGAAGTTTCCTGTGAAATAATCAATAAAAATCTGAATGAGTTTGTTTAAACTGCCACAGACCATTGTCTTCTGTTAAACTCTCGTAAGTCTAATGTGTTACTGTTTGGACCCAAAACCAAACGATCTGCAGTACTAGAATCCGTAAATATATCAATAAATGGTGAACCAATTCAGCTGGTAGAGGAAGCTGAAAATCTTGGGGTCATCCTTGATCATACTCTCAGATTTGAAAAGAATGTTGATAATCTTTTGCGACGTGCATATTCTTCGCTGAAAACTATTTATGGTGTTAGGCATATTCTTCCTTTTAAATTGAAAGTTATTATGTGTGAAACTCTCGTTTTATCACATTTCAATTATGCCAATTGTGTCTATGGACCACATTTTAACAAAACTTCACAAAAATAAGATACAAAAGCTCCAGAATTCATGCTTGAGATTGATGTATGGGATAAGAAGAGGCCAGAAAATCTCTCATAAGATGAAAGATGCTGGTTGGCTGACTATGGAAAACAGGAGACTTCATCAGACCGCTAACCTCTTTCATAGAATTATCATCAATAAAAAACCTTCCTATCTCCATAAAAAAATTGTCTTCCGTACAGACGTTCACAATGTGAATATTAGGTTTAGAGGAGTATTGTCTCCTCCTCCTTTCAAAACAGAACTTTTCCGAAGATGCTTCAGTTATCAAATATGCCATATTTACAATAATATTCCACATCAATTGAAATCAGCAGTGTTTCATAAATTCAAAACGAATATATTTTCACATCTGTTTAATTCAAATCAATAACAACATTCAGACTTCCTATTTAATGTTATCATCCATATGTACTATTTTTTCACTTTTTCTAATTTCTTCCTTTGTTGTTCCTATATGTTGAATTGTAGAGGTATTTGAGGGTTAAGTGATAGAGCAATTCAGTGGACGGAGTCATCTAGAAACTGAGTTGAACTTCGCCCTTTGCTTCTGAAAATTATTATCCACCCATACTTTATATATCATTTTCTATTCAGAAGTAATAAAGACGTTTATTATTATTATTATTATTATTATATCTATCTATCTATCTATCTATCTATATTTTTCAAAAGAAAAGTATGTTGCTGGCTTCGAGTGAACTCAGCAGAGCCATTTTTGAAAATAATATATTTGTCACTCATTTGATATATAGATATTGAGGGGCAACTTCAGGCTAATTAATTACCCCATTTTCGAATATTTTGCCCAACGTTTCGAACAAAAAAAACACGAAACGATTCGTCATTCACTGAAATGGAATAGTTATTGAGCTAACAATCTGACACTTGGCCTTATAAAATATGCTTCTGATAGAAATGCATGATGTATAGTGAATAACGCATATATCGACGAATCGTTTGGTGTTTTTCTTTGCTTCGAAGCGTTGAGCACAAAATTCGAAAATAGGGTAATCAATTAGTCTAAAATTTGCCTTTCAATATTGATATATCAAATCAATGAAAATTGTTATTTGTTTAACTAGGCAGCAAAGTAGTAGAATGACTGCCGAGACTGAATTCATAGCCGAGCGTAGCGAGGCTAGGAATTCAGCTGAGTGGATCTGTTGAGTTCGCCCGAAAACAGCAGAGCCACAGGTTTGTTTTAAAGAATATGCAGCGAAAAAATCCATAATGGAATTGTTATTGTGCTCACAATCAATACTAACACTTTGTCTTGAACAATCGTACTAAAACATTATGCTTCTGAAAGATGCATAATGTATACTGAATAACCGCGTATTTCGACGAATCGTTTCGTCTTTTTTGCATGAAACGTTGAGCAAAGAATTCAAAAATAGGGTAATAAATGAGCCAAAAATTAGCCTTTCAATATTAATCTATCAAATCAGTGAAGAGTATTCAATTTTCAAAAATGGCTCTGCTGAGTTCGCCCAAAGCCAGCAAATCCACAGGTTTGTTTTAAAAAATATGCAGCAAATTGTTCCAAGATGGAATAGTTAATGAGCTTACAATCAAACTAACATTTTGTCTTGCGAAATCGTCATAAAAGATGCTTTTGATAGATTTTTTTGCTTGAAACGATGAGCGAAAAATTCGAAAATAGGGTAATGAATCAGCCTAGAATTAGCTTTTCAATATTGATCTATCAAATCACTGAAAAATTTATTATTTTCAAAAATGGTTGTTGAGGTGTGAAGCAGCTTTTCGCAAGAAACGAAAATCCAAGTTTTTGTGGAGCAGATTTCGCTCCAATCCTGATTATGATTATCCTTTGCTGACTGAAATACCGAGCATAGTTATAGTGGACTTGGTGATAATGGTGGCATCAGACATAGTAATATCAGGCACTAGCTCACCTGGCAAATTTTGTATTGCATTAAACATTATTTCTAAAAAATATTTTTTCAGTTAAATACGTTTCAACACACTTTTTCTATTTCATTTTCTACTTCCATTTAGTTTGCCTATCCATGAAAGCGTGTTGCAGTAGTTTTTTAAACTTCTATACATTATTTTCTAGATCCTTCGAATTCATTGGAAAGCAAAAAACGCATACCTACCTATACCACCAGAAGGATTCCATCTCGGATTCTTTCTATAATTATTATCATCTAGGACATTTATCTGTGAATGAGTGAATCAGTATTTTATTCATTTTCTCCAAACTATTATGGAAAATGGAAAATGTCTAATAAAACTTGGAGTAGTTTTTCGCTTTCCTCACCTATTCTAATTCCAATTCTGCAAATGTTCATTCTCCCTAAACAACGATGCTGCATTGATTTGGTATTTTTGGATATATAATTCTCTAACTTACCGTCTGAGAGATTTCATCTATAATATATTCCATTCGATTATATATTATTATCCATATAGGACATTTCTCTGTGGAATGAGTAGATCAGTATTCCATTCACTTTTTTCAAAATAATATGGAAAATGTAAAATGTCTTATGAATTTTGGAGTACTTTTCCGCTCATCTCACCTGTTCTATAGAAATGGCTATATGACAAAGCAACCGTGTGTTTTGTTGGCTCAACTTTGCATAAAAAAATCAGTTTATATATAGTAACATTCACCCTGATCCATTGAATCATTTTATCATGTTCCTGATATCTATATCTATTTGTTGGACTATAGGTACGAAAGATATCGTTTTGAACATTCCAGCACTTCCCTGTATTTGAAGAATTAAAAAAAATATAATATCATATGACTATAGATATAACACAGTTGCTTTGTTAATTCAATCATGATACCTATGTTTATTATACATCACATATAAGTCTTGTATAGGTTAATTGAACGAAATATAAATAGGTTCGTATCATGAAAAGACAAATTGGATCGCAGACTATTTCGTGAAAATAATAAATATCATACTTCATCATAGGACCATTGACTATCAATAAGGCATTCGAACTTTATGGGAGGAGCTCATTTTTGGCAAGTGCCGCGCCCACAGGGAAAATTGTTCTTCACGGTGCCTCCGCTCCCAATTTCCCATGCGAAAACCAAATGAGATTTTAGTGAAAAAAAATTATTTTCAAAGAGTACTACATCTGATCTTATCGAGTAGTTTTTTGATTTTTGATTCCATAACGTAGGACAAGATTCACAAAATCGGTCAGAAACGCACTACTTTACAGGTGTTTATAAATTAGTCTATGTGAAAAAATGAAAATCCATTGGATAAGATGCATCGATTGCACCTTTGACTACTCAGGAAAAAAAATTGAGCCTCTAGCATGATCCATAACCATAGGGGAACTTGGGAGCGGTACCTCGTTTATTGGCGGAGGCGCTGCGGAATATGCCCTCTTAATAGTGTCAAGTTGAGATGATAGGATAGAGAGATTTTATGTGCAGAACGATGGAGTCTATGTATCTCTAATTGCCAATTCTACTCATTATATACCCTCGTCGTCTTCAACGGTCACTGCAATCGTATATGATTCAACTGTATGCATGTCAGATGCTAGACTGCAGAGTTACAGTGTAAACATAGTCGAAGTCGAAGTTTCATGACCTCCAAGCTGTGTGAGACGTCTGATATTGTCAATGTGATCTTGTCTGCTTCAATATTGTTCATGTGAGATGATAGTATAGAGATATAGTGTGTACGACGATGAAGTCGATGTATCCCCATTTGCCTGTTGTACTTGTTATATACCATTCAAAGTCGTCTCATACGGTCACTGCCATTGTATCTGCTTCAACTCTATGCATGTCAGAAGCTAGACTGCAGAGTTACAATGTAAACATAGTCAAAGTCGAAGTTTCTTTTTCTGCAAGCTGTGTTCGTTATACTTGCTTGGAAGTCGTCTTATATGGTCAATGTGAACTTGTCTGCTTCAATAGTGTCCATGTGAGATGATTGGATAGAGAGATATAGTGTGCACAACGATGAAGTCGCTGTATCTTCATTTTCCTATTTTACCCGTTATATTCCCTTCAAAGTCGTCTTGTACGGTCACTGCAATCGTATCTGCTTCAATTGTATGCATGTCAGATGCTAGACTGCAGAGTTGCAGTGTTATCATAGTCGAAGTCGAAGTTTCTTGTTCTGCAAATCGTGCGCGTTACACGCGTTTGGAAGTCGTCTCATATGGTTAATGCGAACTTGTCTGCTTTGATAGTGTCCATGTAATATGATAGGATAGAGAGATATAGGGTGCACAACGATGGAGTCGATGTATCCCCATTTGCCTATTGTACTCGTTATTTACCCTTCAAAGTCATCTTATACGGTCACTGCCATCGTATCTGCTCCAACTGTATGCATGTCAGATGCTCAATTGCAAGGTCACAGTGTGAACATAGTCAAAGTCGGAGTTTCTTGTTGTGCAAGCTGTGTGCGTTATATATGCTTGGGAGTCGTCTTATATGGTCAATGCAAACTTGTCTGCTTCAATAATGTCAATGTGAGATGATAAGATAGAGAGATATAGTGTGCACAACGATGAAGTCGATATATCCCCATTTGCCTGTTGAACTATATACCCTCCAAAGTCGTCTTATATTGTCACTGCAGTCGTATCTGCTTCAACTTTATGCATGTCAGATGTTATACTGCAGAGTTACAGTGTAAACATAGTCGAAGTCGGGATTTCTTGTTCTGCAAGCTGTATGCGTTATACTCGCTTAAGGATCATCTCATATGGTCGATGCGAACTTGTCTGTTTCGATAGTGTCCATGTGAGATGATAGGATAGAGATATATTGTGTGTACGACGATGAAGTCGTTGTTTTCCCATTTGACTATCGTACTCGTTATATACCCTCCAAAGTCGTCTTATACGGTCACTGCTATCGTATCTGCTTCGACTGTGTGCATGTCAGATGCTGGACTGCAGAGTTACAGTGTGAACATAGTCAAAGTCGGAGTTTCTTGTTCTGCAAGCTGTGTGAGTTATTCCCGCTTGAGAGTCGTCTTATATGGTCAATGCAAACTTGTCTACTCAATAGTGTCAAGGTGAGATGAAGTCGATGTATCTTCATTTTCCTATTGTACCCGGTATATACCCTTCACTGTCGTCTTATACGATCACTGCAATCGTATATGCTTCAACTGTATGCATGTCAGATGCTAGACTGCAGAGTTACAATGTAAACATAGTCGAAGTCGAAGTTCCCTGACTTGGAAGCTGTGTGCGTTATACCAGCTTGGAAGTCGTCTAATATGGTCACTGTTAATTCGTCTGCTCCAATATTTGCCATGTGAGATGATAGAATAAAAAGATATAGTGTGCACAACGATAAAGTCGATATATCCCCATAAGCCTGTTGTATTTGCTATATACTCTTCGAAGTCTTCTTATATGGTCACTGTAGTCGTATCTGCTTTAACTGTATGCATGTCAGATGTTATACTGCAGAGTTGAAGTGTGAACATAGTCAAAGTCGAGGTTCTTTGTTCAGCAAGCTGTGTGCGTTGAACTTGCTTGGAAGTCGTCTTATATGGTTATTGCGAATTTGTCTGCTTCGATAGTGTCCATGTGAGATGATCGCATAGAGGAGTATAGTGTGCACAACGATGAAAACGAGGTATCTCCATTTGCCTATTGAACCCGTCATAAACCCTTCAAAGTCGTATTATACGATCACTGCAATCGTTTCTGCATCAACTGTTTGCATGAGAGATGCTAGACTGCAGAGTTACAGTGTGAACATAGTCGAAGTCAAAGTTTCTTGTTCTGCAAGTTGTGTGCATTATATCCGCTTAGAAATCATCTCATATGAGCATTGCGAACTCGTCTACTTCAATAGTATCCATGTGAGATGATAGAATAGAGAGATAGAGTGTGCACTCCGATGAAGTTGATGTATCTTCATCTGCCAATTTTACTTTCTATATTCCCTCCAAATTCGTCTTATATGGTCACTGCAAACATATTAGCTTTAACTGTATGCATGTCAGATGCTAGACTGCAGAGTTTCTGTGTAAACATAGTCGTAGTCGAAGTTTCTCGTTCTGCAAGTTGTGTGCGTTATACCATCTTGGAAGTCATCTCATATGGTAATTGTAAACTTGTCTGCTTCAATAGTGACCATGTGAGATGATAGGATAGAGAGATATAGTGTGCACAACGATGAAGTTGATGTAACATCATTTGCCTATTTAACTCGTTTTATATCCTTCAGAGTCGTCTCAAACGGTCACTGCCATCGTACCTGTCTCAACTTCATGCATGTCAGATGCTAGATGGCAGAGTTACAGTGTGAACTCATTCAAAGTCGAAGTTTCTTGTTGTGCGAGTTGTGTGCGTTATACCGCTTGGAAGTCGTCTCATATGGGCATCGCGAACTTGTCTGCTTCAATAGTATCTATGTGAGAAGATAGGATAGATAGATGAAGTGTGCACACCGATAAAGTCGATGTTTCTTCATCTGCCTATTGTACTTGTTATATCCCCTGCAGAGTCGACTTACACGGTCACTGCAATTGTATGTGCTTCAACTGTATGCATGTCAGATTCTAGACTGCAGAGTCACAGTGTGAATATATTCGAAGTCGGAGTTTCTTGATATTTGTTCTGCACTTCTTGTGCGTTATACCCGCTTGAAAGTCGTCTTATATGGTCAATACGAACTTGTCTGCTTCAATAGTGTCCATGTGAGATGATAGGATAGATAGATATAGTGTGCACAACGATGAAGTCAATGTTTCTTCATTCGCCTATTGTTCTTGTTATATTCCCTGCAAAGTCGTCTCATACGGTCACTGTCATCGTATCTGCTCCAACTGTATGCATGTCAGATGCTGGACTGCAGAATTACAGTGTGAACATAGTCGAAGTCAGAGTTTCTTGACCTGCAATCTGTGTGCGTTATACCAGATTGGAAGCCGTCTAATATGGTCAATGTGAACTTGTCTGGTTCACTATTGTCCATGTGATATGAAAGGATAGAAAGATATATTGTGCACAACGATGAAGTCGATATATTCCCATTAGCCTGTTGAACTGGCTATATACCCTTCAAAGTTGTCTCTAATGGTCACAGTTGTCGTTTCTGTGTCAACTGTTCGCATGTCAGATGTTATACTGCAGAGTTACAGTGTGAACATAGTTAAAGTCGAGTAACCTTGTTCTGCAAGCTGTGTGCGTTGAACTTGCTTGTAAGTCGTCCTATATGGTCATTGCGAACTCGTCTGCTTCGATAGTGTCCATGTGAGATGAAAGGATAGAGATATATAGTGTGTACGACGATGAAGTCGTTGTATTCCCATTTGCCTATTGTACTCGTTATATAATCTTCAAAGTCGTCTTATACGGTCTCTGCTATCGTATTTGCTTCAACTGTATGCATGTCAGATGCTGGACTGCAGCGTTACAGTGTTAACATAGTCAAAGTCGGAGTTTCTTGTTCTGCAAGCTGTGTGAGTTATACCCGCTTGGGATAAGTCTTATATGGTCAATGCAAACTTGTCTACTCAATAGTGTCAAGGTAATATGATAAGAAAGAGAGATATAGTGTGCACAACGATGGAGTCGATGTATCTCCATTTGCCTATTGTAGTCGTTATATACCCTCCAATGTCCTCTCATACGGTCACTGCAATCGTATATGCTCCAACTGTATGCATGTCAGATGCTAGACTGCAGACTTACGATGTGAACATGGTCGAAGTCGAACTTTCTCGACCTGCTAGCTGTGTGCGTTATACCAGCTTGGAAGTCGTCTAATATGGTCGATTTGAACTTGTCTGCTTCAATATATTCCATGTGAGATGATAGGATAGAAAGATATAGTGTGCACAACGATGAAGTCGATATATCCCCATTAGCCTGTTGTACTCGCTATATACCCTTCAAAGTCGTCTCATATGGTCACAGTAGTCGTATCTATTCCAACTGTTTGCATGTCAGATGTAATACTGCAGAGTTACAGTGTAAGCATAGTCAAAATCGAGTTTCCTTGTTCTGCAAGCTGTGTGCGTTGAACTTGCTTGGAAGTCGTCCTATATGGTCATTGCGAACTTGTCTGCCTCAATAGTGTCCATGTAAGATGATTGGATAAAGAGGTATAGTGTGCACAACGATGAAGTCGATGTATCTTCATTTGCCTATCTTACCCGTTATAAACCCTTCGAAGTCGTCTTATACGATCACTGCAATCGTTCCAGAATCAACTGTGAGCATGTCAGATGCTAGACTGCAGAGTTACAGTGTGAACATGGTCGAAGTCGAAGGTCCTTGTTTTGCAAGTTGTGTGCGTTATACAATCTTGGAAGTCATCTCATATGGTAATTGTGAACTTGTCTGCTTCAAAAGTGATCATTCGAGATGATAGGATAGAGAGATAAAGTGTGCACAACGATGAAGTCGATGTTACTTCATTCGCCTATTGAACTCGTCATATACCCTTCAGAGTCGTCTAATACGTTCACTGCCATCGTATCTGCTTCAACTAAAATAATATGCTCGTCAGATGCTAGACGGCAGAGTTGAAGTGTAAACATAGTCGAAATAGAAGTTTCTTGTTGTGCAAGTTGTGTGCGTTATACCGCTCGAAAGTCGTCTCATATAGGCATCGCGAACTCGTCTGCTTTATTAGTATTAATGTGAGATAAAAGGATAGAGAGATATAGTGTGCACTTTGATTGAGTCGATGTTTCTCCATCTGCCTATTGAACTTTCTATATACCCTCCAAATTCGTCCTATATGGTCACTGCGATCATATCAGCTTCAACTGTATGCATGTCAGATGCTAGACTGCAGAGTTTCTGTGTAAACATAGTCGTAGTCGAAGTTTCCTTTTCTGCAAGTTGTGTGCGTTATACCATCTTGGGAGTCATCTTATATGGAAATTGTGATTTTGTCTGCTTCAATAGTGACCATGTGAGATGATAGGATAGAGAGATATAGTGTGCACAACGATGAAGTTGATGTAACTTCATTTGCCTATTTAACTCGTTTTATACTCTTCAGAGTCGTCTCAGACGGTCACTGCCATCGTACCTGTCCAAACTATATGCATGTCAGATGCTAGATGGCAGAGTTACAGTGTGAACTTAGTCAAAGTCGAAGTTTCTTGTTGTGCGAGTTGTGTGCGTTATACCGCTTGGAAGTCGTCTCATATGGGCATCGCGAACTTGTCTGCTTCAATAGTATCTATGTGAGAAGATAGGATAGATAGATGAAGTGTGCACACCGATAAAGTCGATGTTTCTTCATCTGCCTATTGTACTTGTTATATCCCCTGCAGAGTCGACTTACACGGTCACTGCAATTGTATGTGCTTCAACTGTATGCATGTCAGATTCTAGACTGCAGAGTTACAGTGTGAATATATTCGAAGTCGGAGTTTCTTGTTCTGCACTTCTTGTGCGTTATACCCACTTGAAAGTCGTCTTATATGGTCAATACGAACATGTCTGCTTCAATAGTGTCCATGTGAGATGATAGGATAGATAGATATAGTGTGCACAACGATGAAGTCAATGTTTCTTCATTTGCCTATTGTTCTTGTTATATTCCCTGCAAAGTCGTCTCATACGGTCACTGTCATCGTATCTGCTCCAACTGTATGCATGTCAGATGCTGGACTGCAGAATTACAGTGTGAACATAGTCGAAGTCAGAGTTTCTTGACCTGCAATCTGTGTGCGTTATACCAGATTGGAAGCCGTCTAATATGGTCAATGTGAACTTGTCTGGTTCACTATTGTCCATGTGATATGAAAGGATGGAAAGATATATTGTGCACAACGATGAAGTCGATATATTCCCATTAGCCTGTTGAACTGGCTATATACCCTTCAAAGTTGTCTCTAATGGTCACAGTTGTCGTTTCTGTGTCAACTGTTTGCATGTCAGATGTTATACTGCAGAGTTACAGTGTGAACATAGTTGAAGTCGAGTAACCTAGTTCTTCAAGCTGTGTGCGTTGAACTTGCTTTTAAGTCGTCCTATATGGTCATTGCGAACTCGTTTGCTTCGATAGTGTCCATGTGAGATGAAAGGATAGAGATATATAGTGTGAACGACGATGAAGTCGTTGTATTCCCATTTGCCTATTATACTCGTTATATAATCTTCAAAGTCGTCTTATACGGTCTCTGCTATCGTATCTGCTTCAACTGTATGCATGTCAGATGCTGGACTGCAGCGTTACAGTGTTAACATAGTCAAAGTCGGAGTTTCTTGTTCTGCAAGCTGTGTGAGTTATACCCGCTTGGGAGTAGTCTTATATGGTCAATGCAAACTTGTCTACTCAATAGTGTCAAGGTAATATGATAAGATAGAGAGATATAGTGTGCACAACGATGGAGTCGATGTATCTCCATTTGCCTATTGTAGTCGTTATATACCCTCCAATGTCGTCTTATACGGTCACTGCAATCGTATATGCTCCAACTGTATGCATGTCAGATGCTAGACTGCAGAGTTACGATGTGAACATAGTCGAAGTCGAACTTTCTCGACCTGCTAGCTGTGTGCGTTATACCAGCTTGGAAGTCGTCTAATATGGTCGATTTGAACTTGTCTGCTTCAATATTTTCCATGTGAGATGATAGGATAGAAAGATATAGTGTGCACAACGATGAAGTCGATATATCCCCATTAGCCTGTTGTTCTCGTTATATACCCTTCAAAGTCGTCTCATATGGTCACAGTAGTCGTATCTATTTCAACTGTTTGCATGTCAGATGTTATACTGCAGAGTTACAGTGTAAGCATAGTCAAAATCGAGTTTCCTTGTTCTGCAAGCTGTGTGCGTTGAAATTGCTTGGAAGTCGTCCTATATGGTCATTGCGAACTTGTCTGCCTCAATAGTGTCCATGTAAGATGATTGGATAAAGAGGTATAGTGTGCACAACGATGAAGTCGATGTATCTCCATTGGCCTATCTTACCCGTTATAAACCCTTCGAAGTTGTCTTATACGATCACTGCAATCGTTCCAGAATCAACTGTAAGCATGTCAGATGCTAGACTGCAGAGTCACAGTGTGAACATGGTCGAAGTCAAAGGTCCTTGTTTTGCAAGTTGTGTGCGTTATAGTCGCTCAGAGAACATCTCATATGATCATTGCGAACTTGTCTACTACAATAGTATCCCTGTGAGATGATAGGATGGAGAGATAGAGTGTGCACAACGATGAGGTCGATGTATCCCCATTTGCCTATTGTACTCGTTATATATCCTCCAAAGTCGTCTCATACGGTCACTGCCATCGTATCTGCTTCAACTGTATGCATGTCAGATGCTGGACGGCAGAGTAACAGTGTAAACATAGTCGAAGTCGAAGTTTCATAATCTGCAGGCTGTGTAAGTTATACCCGCTCGGGAGTCGTCTCATATGTTCAATTCAAACTTGTTTACTCGATACTGTCAAGGTAAGATGATAGGATAGAGAGATAAAGTGTGCACAACGATGAAGTCGATATATCTTCATTTGCCTATTGAACTCGTTATATACCCTTTATTGTCGTCTCATAAGGTCACAGCAATTGTATATGCTCCAACTGTATGCATGTCAGATGCTAGACTGCAGAGTTACAATGTAAACATAGTGGAAGTCAAAGTTTCGTGACCTGCAAGCTGTGAGCGATATACCAGCTTGGAAGTCGTCTAATAAGGTCAATGTTATTTTTTCTGCTTCAATATTGTCCATGTGAGATGATAGTATAGAAAGATATAGTGTGCACAACGATGAAGTTGATATATCCCCATTAGCCTGTTGTACTCGCTATATACCCTTCAAAGTCGTCTCATATGGTCACTGTTGTCGTATCTGCTTCAACTGTATGCATGTAAGATGTTATACTGCGGATTTACAGTGTAAACCTAATCAAAGTCGAGGTTTCTTGTTCTGCAAGCTGTGTGCGTTGAACCTGCTCGGAAGTCGTCTTATATGGTCATTGCAAACTTGTCTGCTTCAATAGTGTCCATGTGAGATGATTGGATAGAGAGGTATAGTGTGCACAACGATAAAGTCGATGTATCTTCATTCGCCAATTGTACCCGTCATAAACCATTCAAAGTCGTCTTATACGATCACTGCAATCGTTCTTGCATCAACTGTATGCACATCAGAGGCTAGAATGCAGAGTTACAGTGTGAACAAAGTCGAAGTCTTAGTTTTTTGTTCTGTAAGTTGTGTGCGTTATACCCGCTCAGAAGTCATCTCATATGAGCATTGCGAACTCGTCTGCTTCAATAGTATCCATGTGAGATAATAGGATAGAGAGATAGAGTGTGCACTCCGATGGAGTCGATGTATCCTCATCTGCGATCATATCAGCTTCAACTGTATGCATGTCAGATGCTAGACTGCAGAGTTTCTGTGTAAACATAGTCGTAGTCGGAGTCTCTTGTTCTGCAAGTTGTGTGCGTTATACCATTTTGGAAGTCATCTCATATGGTTATTTTGAACTTGTCTGCTTCAATAGCATCCATGTAAGATGATAGGATGAAAATAGTGTACACAACGATGAAGTCGATGTATCCCCAGTTGCCTATTGTACCCGTTATATACCCTTGAAAGTCGTCTTATACGGTCTCTGCTATCGTATCTGCTCCAACTGTATGCATGCATGTCAGATGCTGGACTGCAGCGTTACAGTGTAAACATAGTCAAAGTCGGAGTTTCTTGTTCTGCAAGCTGTGTGAGTTATACCTGCTTGGGAGAAGTCTTATATGGTCAATGCGAACTTGTCTACTCAATAGTGTCAAGGTAATATAATAGGATAGAGAGATATAGTGTGCACAACGATGGAGTCGATGTATCTCCATTTGCCTATTGTACTCGTTATATACCCTCCAATGTCGTCTTATACGGTCACTGCAATCGTATATGCTTCAACTGTATGCATGTCAGATGCTAGACTGCAGAGTTACGATGTGAACATAGTCGAAGTCGAACTTTCTCGTCCTGCAGACTGTGTCTGTTATACCAGCATGGAAGTCGTCTGATATGGTCGATTTGAACTCGTCTGCTTCAATATTTTCCATGTGAGATGATAGGATAGAAAGATATAGTGTGCACAACGATGAAGTCGATATATCCCCATTAGCCTGTTTCACTCGCTATATACCCTTCAAAGTCGTCTTATATGGTCACAGTAGTCGTAACTATTTCAACTGTTTGCATGTCAGATGTTATATCGCAGAGTTACAGTGTAAACATAGTCAAAATCGAGTTACCTTGTTCTGCAAGCTGTGTGCGTTGAACTTGCTCAAAAGTCGTCCTATATGGTCATTGCGAACTTGTCTGCTTCAATAGTATCCATGTAGGATGATTGGATAAAGAGGTATAGTGTGCACAACGATGAAGTCGATGTATCTTCATTTGCCTATCGTACCCGTTGTAAACCCTTCAAAGTCGTCTCATACGATCACTGCAATCGTTCCTGCATCAACTGTATGCATGTCAGATGCTAGACTGCAGAGTTACAGTGTGAACATAGTCGAAGTCGAAGGTTCTTGTTCTGCAAGTTGTGTGCGTGATAGTCGCTCAGAGAACATCTCATATGAGCATTGCGAACTCGTCTGCTCCAATAGTATCCCTGTGAGATGATAGGATGGAGAGATAGAGTGTGCACAACGATGAGGTCGATGTATCCCCATTTGCCTATTGTACTCGTTATATACCCTTCAAAGTCGTCTCATACGGTCACTGCCATCGTATCTGATTCAACTGTATGCATGTAAGATGCTGGACGGCAGAGTTACAGTGTAAACATAGTCGAAGTAGGAGTTTCATAATCTGCAAGCTGTGTGAGTTATACCCGCTCGGGAGTAGTCTCATATGTTCAATTCAAACTTGTCTACTCAATACTGTCAAGGTAAGATGAAAGGATAGAAAGATATAGTGTGCACAACGATGAAGTCGATATATCTTCATTTGCCTATTGAACTTGTTATATACCCTTCAATGTCGTCTCATACGGTCACAGCAATTGTATATGCTACAACTGTATGCATGTCAGATGCTTGACTGCAGAGTTACAATGTAATCATAGTGGAAGTCAAAGTTTCGTGACCTGCAATCTGTGAGCGATATACCAGATTAGAAGTCGTCTAATAAGGTCAATGTTATCTTTTCTGCTTCAATGTTGTCCTTGTGAGATGATAGTATAGGAAGATATTGTGTGCACAACGATGAAGTCGATATATCCCCATCATATGGTCACTGTTGTCGTATCTGCTTCAACTGTATGCATGTCAGATGTTATACTGCGGAGTTACAGTGTAAACCTAATCAAAGTCGAGGTTTCTTGTTCTGCAAGCTGTGTGCGTTGAACCTGCTCGAAAGTCGTCTTATATGGTTATTGCAAACTTGTCTGCTTCAATAGTGTCCATGTGAGATGATTGGATAGAGAGGTATAATAGTGTGCACAACGATGAAGTCGATGTATCTTCATTCGCCAATTGTACCCGTCATAAACCATTCAAAGTCGTCTTATACGATCACAGCAATCGTTCCTGCATCAACTGTATGCACATCAGATGCTAGACTGCAGAGTTACAGTGTGAACAAAGTCGAAGTCTTAGTTTCTTGTTCTGCAAGTTGTGTGCGTTATACCCGCTCAGAAGTCATCTCATATGAGCATTGCTAACTCGTCTGCTTCAATAGTATCCATGTGAGATGATAGGATAGAGAGATAGAGTGTGCACTCCGATGAAGTCGATGTATCCTCATCTGCGATCATATCAGCTTGAACTGTATGCATGTCAGATGCTAGACTGCAGAGTTTCTGTGTAAACATAGTCGTAGTCGAAGTCTCTTGTTCTGCAAGTTGTGTGCGTTATACCATTTTGAAAGTCATCTCATATGGTTATTTTGAACTTGTCTGCTTCAATAGCATCCATGTGAGATGATATGATAAATCTAGTGTAAACAAAGATGAAGTCGATGTATCCCCAGTTGCCTATTGTACCCGTTATATACCCTTGAAAGTCATCTTATACGGTCACTGCCATCGTATCTGCTTGAACTGTATGAATGTCAGATGCTGAACTGCAGAGTAACAGTGTAAATATAGTCGAAGTCGGAGTTTCTTGTTTTGCAAGCTGTGTGAGTTATATCCGCTTGGGAGTCGTCTTATATGGTCAATGCAAACTCGTCTACTCAATAGTGTCAAGTCACGATGATAGGATAGAGTGATAAAGTGTGTACAACGAAGGAGTCGACGTGTCTTCATTTGTCTTTTGTACTCATTATATACCCTTCAATGTCATCTTGTACTAACACTGCAATGGTATATGATTCAACTGTATGGATGTCAGATGCTAGACTGCAGAGTTACAGTGTAAACATAGTCGAAGTCGAATTTTCTTGACCTGCAAGCTGTGTGCGACATACCAGTTTGGAAACCGTTTAATATGGTCAATGTGAACTCGTCTGCTCCAATATTGTCCATGTGAGATGATAGGATAGAGAGATATAGTGTGCACAACGATGAAGTCGATGTATCCCCATTCGCCTGTTGTACTCGATATATACCTTTCAAAGTTGTCTCATACGGTCACTGCCATCGTGTCTGCTTCAACCTCATGCATGTCACATGCCAGACTGCAGAAATACAATGTGAACATAGTCAAAGTAGGAGTTTTTTGTTCTGCAAGCTGTGTGCGTTACACCCGCTTGGAAGTCGTCTTATATTATGGTCAATGCGAACTTGTCTGCTTCGATAGTGTCCATGTGAGATGATATGATAGAGAAATACAGTGCGCACAACGATGAATTCGATGTATCTTCATTCGCCTATTGTACTCGTTATATTCCTTTCAGAGTCGTCTAATACGGTCACTGCAATCGTATCTGCTTCAACTGTATGCATGTCAGATGCAAGACTGCAGAGTTACAGTGTGAACATAGTCGGAGTCAAAGTGTCTTGTTCTGCAAATCGTGTGCGTTACACCCTCTTGGCAGTCGCCATATATGGTCAATGCGAATTTGTCTGCTTCGATAGTGTTCATGTTAGGTGATAGGATAGAGATATATAGTCTGTACGACGATAAAGTCGATGTGTCCCTATGTGCCTATTCTTCTTGTTGAATAACCGTCAAAGTCGTCTTTCACGGTCACTGCCATCGTATCTGCTTCAATTGTATGGCTGTCAGATGCTGGACTGCAGAGTTTCAGTGAAAACATAGTCAAAGTCGGAGTTTCTTGTTCTGCAAGCTGGACTGCAGAGTTACAATGTAAACATAGTCAAAATCGGAATTTTTTTTTCTGTAAGCTGTGTGCGTTGAACTCGTTTGGAAGTTGTCTTATATGGTCAATGCAAACTTGTCTGCTTCAATAGTGTCTATGTGAGATGATATGATAGAGAGATATAGTGTGCACAACTACGAAGTCGATGTATCTCCATTTGCCTATTGTTCTCGTTATATTCCCTTCAGAGTCGTCTTACACGGTCACTGCCATCGTATCATCTCTGTTGATGTATGATGAACATAAGATGTTTATTATTATATAACCCTGTATAATATCTCTTTCCTAGATATCTCTGTATATTATGTCATAAATGAGTTTTGATAACTGTGAATATTTGTCACTAGTTGGTTGTCAGTGTCTATTAAAGTTTATAGTTTTTCAAGTGGTTTTCTCTACGATATATCTTCAGGAATCATCTGCAAGAGGTTATGGGCCCAGAAACGCAGTGTTGAAGAAAATAGTAGACATTTTGAAGAAAGGTGAAAACTTTATTGTTGGCTGACATTTGTACCTGCTAGTGTGTGTTTGCTGGTACCTTACTGGTTTTCGTATACGTCAGTAAACTTTTGTCTGATGGAGTTTCCGAAAATACTGATCGAGAAGTTGGAGGGGCAGTCTAACTGGATGGACTGGAAGTTTCAAATAAAAATACAGCTGCAAGCGCATAATGCCTGGGAAGCAGTTATGGGTGCTCTCGAAACTCCTAAGGAGCCACCGGATACAGCAAGTGAAGCAGACAAAACTACATACAGATATGCTTGTCAAGCTGCGAATAGAACAGATTATATGGCCCAAAATTTGATTGTGTCAAGTTTGAGTTCACAAGTCAGGCAGTTGATCAACATGTGTAATAGTTCCAAGGAAATGTGGAATAAACTCCATAGCATTTTTGAGCAAAGAACAGAACAGAGACAAGATCGGTTGTTCAATCAGTTCTTCGGAATCAAAGAGAAAGATCCTCTGGAAAGCATTGCAAAACACATGGCAAAACTGGAAAAGTTCTGGGTAGAATTGCAAGATGAAACTTGGCGAGAAGATAGCGTTAAGTTACCAGAATCTTTGTTCATGAATAGAGTACTCAACACTTTATCATCTGAATATTTTGAATTTTTAAACGCATGGGAATCTGTACCAAAGAATCAAAGAACAATACAATTGTTACAAGAAAGACTGTAGTAAAGGTGCTATGTCTGTTCTAGCTATTTGGTGAGAGCGCCTTATGGAGATTCCCATGTTAAATTGTCCGAAAAAGCTAAGGTTAAAAATAGCGAAATTTGCTCATTCAAGGTCATCCGGCTCCGACGGCGAGCAAAGCGAGAGATCCGTTCTAGAGATAACGGTGCGCATTCCATTACATTTTTCACCCAATAATGGCTATATACAGGGTGTATGAGTTGGCTAATAGTTGGGGAAAAAATATATAGAGTGAACCCAAAAGGCGTTATACCTCCTGGACGAGTAGACTACCAGCATATAGGCTACCCGCTATAACATGATATATACAGGGTGTTTGGATAGCAATAAAAATATATACAGGGTGTCTGAGTAAGCAATAGCGATAAGAAATAGGGCACTCGTGGCCTGACGTTTGACATTTGACAGATGACCAAAAACGCAAAACGGTGCGCATTTAATTAAATTTTTCACCCAATAATGGCTATATACAGGGTGTTTGAGTTGTATATCAGCTGAAAAAATATACAGGGTGATTCGCAGTAATACTACCCCACTCTAGGGTATCAGAGGGTTGAAGAGGGTGCAGGTGCTCTAAGAGAAGGATTTTTAACAGGCACTTCGAAAATAATGGTTTCTCTATATGCAAAGTCTCAAGGTTTATGAGATATCATTTGAAATGTGTGTGTGTAAACGTTCAGTTATGTGATGGAAATATGTCGAACAACTCTTTATCAAAACTCGTTCAATAACATGATATATACAGGGTGTTTGAGTTAGCAATAGCGATGAGAAAATATATACAGGGCGTCTCAGGGGTAGACTCATCGAACATACGTATGATAGAGTATCCGTTTGATATACAGCAATAATAGCAATACAAACTTATATAGGGCACTCGTGGCAAGAAGTTAAAGGTGAACTCAGCAAAAGTGTGACAGATGACGCTATTTGACGATTCCGATCATTATACAGGGTGTTTGGATAGCAATAAGAATATATACAAGAAGGCAAGAACTGACAGGCGGACCCTGCGAACATATTAACGTACGACAGATGACTCGCTAGAGTCCGTTGAATATACAGGGCTTTCAAATAGTAATACAAACTTGTATAGGGCAGATCAATTAAATTCAATTGGATTAAAGGAACTTACTCAGTCCGAAATGGCTTTATTTCTGAGATACAGGGTGGTAAAGTTGTAGAATGAAAATCGAATTATTCAGACATTCAACAACTAAAGTATGACAGATGACATTTATACTATTCGATAGATGACATATTACGTATGACACGTAACCTTCCAGCGCTTATCGAAAACAGATATCCAGGTTTAGCACAACCTACGAATTTCAAGAAAGCGAAAGAGTTAATTTTTCCCTAGATTCTACGGAAATTACAAGTTACGTCCCATAAGTGACTGCGTAAAACAAAGCAGAGTTTTCCCCAGATCTACGTACTTTTTCGCGAATATCATTATATACAAAGCGATTAGAAAAACCTAAGTCAACTGAAAAAACATATACAGGATGAGCCAAATAAGTGGAGTGGAATATATATTCAAGAAACATATACAGAATGAGTCACAAATCTCGAGTCGAATGAATTATTTGAAAAACATATACAGGGGGTAGAAAAAATTCAAAATTTATTACCACTCATTCAAATAATAATGAAAAACAAACTATCGAACTACCATGAACCCAATCACGATGTAATTCAATCAAATGGATGATAGATGACATGACAGCAGATGACCGAGGCAGATAACAAACGATCGAATAGCAGTTTCTATATACAGAAACATAGCCAGAGTCTTGAAATTCTCTATACTTATAATGATAATATTAGACATCAGGCGAACTCAGCACACCTATACCCAGTAAAAACATCCTTTTACCGTCCACGTCGAAATATGTCGAACAACTCTTTAGCAAAACTCGTTTTTCTTATGGAAGTATTCAGATGTATTCAGAGGTCTTCAGATCATACCTTCAGAAGTATTCAGATGTATTCAGAGGTCTTCAGAGGTATTCAAAAGTATTCAGATGTATTCAGAGGTCTTCAGAGGTATTCAAGAGTATTCCGAAGATATTCAGAAGCACGAAGTTCGAGCTACCCCGTATGCAAACAGGAAAAAATAGGATATAAATACCTGAACAGCGAAGAAATTCACCATTTTCAGACACTTTTCACTGAAACTATGCACATGACACTGAACAGAGTATAGTCCGACACTTGGGAAAAACCCCAGCTCCTAACAGGTAGTGTTGAAAATCGAACTAATGAATAGAAATGAAGAATGATTGATTCAACAAAAAATATAACCAATCACCCCTCATTTGTCCATGCAAAAAATTCGAAAATAAATAGGCGATAACTTCATAAACATATTCCTTATATCAAACTGAATGAACTGGAATGAAAGAAGAATGATTCTACCAATGCCAGCCGATAACGATTTCCTGTTTACTGCGATATAATTATTATATCCGAAAAACATTATCATAGGAAATTATTGAAGTAAAATAATATATTATATTTATCCCATATCACAGCCATGATCTTATAATTCAGAATTGGAGTTTATCACTATAACGTGATAGAAAAATTCAGAACTCAAAGGCCTCTCGGATAGAAATAATAGGGAAAATATAGGACAAAAATGGAACGTTACCTCTCATACAAAAATGTTATTATTCGGAATGATTTATTTTACGTGGATATACATTCTTTGAAAGGAGAAACATGTGAAATTCAACCGACGATTCATATGAACAAAGAAACAAATATACAGAGTGGATCATTTAAGAAAATTTCCATACAGCAATTGACATTAGGCAGAACCTAACACATAGTAGGTATATACAAGGTACATCAAAATATCCAACACTTATACACAACACTGCCTTGTCTGCGATATTGGAATACAATATCCATGTGTGATAGATCATGTTTGTAGACACTCACATAGTAACTAGGACATATTATTACTAGGCAAAGTGGCGGATGAATCAAAATACCTAACACACGTACACAGTTCCACGGACTTAATTGACTACGATATCAGAAATCAATATAGTTATCAATGGTTGATCACTCAAAGCTATATTATCAAATCTTCAATTTAATTAATATTCCTATAATATAAACGTCGTACTATTTTCTGTGAATAACACAGAGCACGCTAAGTGAATATTACAATATACAAAGTTCCAATGATTATGAGATATCAATAAAATGAATGAAAAATATAAAAATAGCCAGTATAGTGCTTCCTTAAAAATACTGAATACTAAGAACAATAGGCGTCATACGATAAATGCGTGAATAGAATACTATACTCTTTCTACGACATCAGATAACTCCAGATACTGCGAAGACACCTCAACGATAATACCTATTTGCAAAGTCTGAAGATCTCAGAGATAATACACAGAAAATTCTAATAATCGTTACTCCCAAGCAGAACGTGAACATCGCATGATATGTCAACTATTAAAAAAAATTGATCAACAAGAATATAAAATGATGGAAACAAACCATTCTTTTTACTTGAGATATAACAAACACGATATCCATCATGCAAAATTTTCGGACAAAAAATTATTATACCTACACCTATTAATAACAATAAAGAGTATTCCAAGCGGAGATCACAATATACAAAGTTTCAACGATTGTTATATATCAACAAAATGAATGGAAAATGAGCAGAACAACCGGCGTGAATAGCCTATATTTTTACGTTATCCTTCATCAACCTTGAATAAGGCTTTATCAATAATACTAACGATAGATACGTGAAAAACAAATCTGTACTAAGAACAGTGAATGTCATTAAGAAGATGTGCGAATAAAATACTGTACTTTTTCTACGACAACTGATGTCATACCAGGCTTACAATACCTAGCTCTTTCAATAACAATGAGTACTCTGAAAGAAGACCACGCATACATTTCAATAGGGCAAAATCTCAAAGTTCTCAGGAACAGAATCGAAATAATATTTCAGGAGCATTGTCCAAATGGTCGACGTTGAAAATAACGTAAGATAGATGAACTTGCTAGAGATATCATGTGAAACCTCGACCGAGTTCCAAGATCTCCAAGTGTTCAATACCTTACCTCCTCCGTCCATCCTCCCTATAGGCATGCGCGATTTTCTTCAACCATCATAGGAGCTCTCATTCGTACGATCCAAGAGATGAAAACCTAATAATCTGACACCTATTGTGGCACCAAAAAATTTAAACAGCGTATATGAATTAACATCTTAGAGAAATATATCCAAACAGGTTATCATTCATCACGAAGAATCATTCCTCTCTTATCAGGTGAAATGTCTACAACTATATGAAATGATCACAAGGTACCATTCTTTCCAACCAAAATAAGGATACCATATGACAAACAGATCCATCATGATTGCACTGCTACACAAGAACTAGAATTTTTATTTCAGACGAAAAGCTACTCTACAAAATACAGATACGACCTGTTTTAGCAAACTGCTCCACATATAGGGTTCAACGTCACAAACATAATTATGCTGATGCTCCTAGATGCCATCTAAAGGAACTCGCTCGCCAGGCAGGTGATGCCACACTCACTAATTCTTTAACATCATTGAAACATCACAGGAAAGTCAGCGATCTTCAACTTTTACACAGATATTTCCATAGGAAATAATTTCAGAAATATCTAATATCACTAGCAATAGCAACCAGACGAACTCGACAAGCCCAGACAACACACACATTATTTCGTCAATCGACAAATATATCGAACAACCCTCTGCGAAAACTCGTTCCTTGATAGAACAGCACAGCTTCACCAGAAGAAGTATTTGGATGATCTGCGCATGTGCAGATCACTCCTCTGAATCCTTCAATAATCTTATTATGCGCAGACAGAGCATTTCACATTCGACTGCAGAGTAGATATGGTGAATATTTGTGAGAGCTGTCATCAAGAAGCGAAAACGGTACGAGAACTTTGTGGACATTGTTTTATAACAGAGTGCCTCAATACTGGAGAGCGGATTGCTTTCAACATCAATAGAACGTGGGAATGTTTTAAAAAGCGAAAATTTCGCTATAATCGACACCAGGCATTGTGTGAGAAATGTGGGAAATTCTTGAATAAAACTAACCTATACCACCATATGATGAATGCCCATAGAGTGGACGCCACTAATTCGACTAACCTAGCTGATTAGCGGATGGCAGTTGATGGATTCAAAAGTCTTCAGATCACACCACTAGAAGTATTCAGATGTATTCAGAAGTCTTCAGAGGTATTCAGATGTCTTCAGATCATGCCTTCAGAAGTATTCAGATGTCTTCATTATTATTGCCGAGTTCCTAATAAAATTCATACTTTGATACATTTTATTCCATATGAGGAAAACCCGTCGTGCGAGCCAATAGATCATACAAGTCGTCTCAATAGCCCGATCAGAACTGCGAAAATACACGTAAAATCTATCTACCCAATCCATCACATAGTAAAAATATAAAGTTTTCACTAAAATCCATAGTTTACGATATTGCCTCAACCAACCAATCAACCGGCCAACCAACCATTCATTCAACAAACCTACAACCATCCAACAACCATCCAACAATCAACCAACCAACCAACAACCAACCAACCAACCAACCAACCAACAACAATCAACCAACCAACCAACAACCAACCAACAACCAACCAACAACCAACCAAAAACCAACCAAAAACCAACCAACCAACAACCAACCAACAACCAACAACCAACAACCAACCAACAACCAACAACCAACCACCAATCAACCAACCAACAACCAACAACCAACCAACAACCAACCAACAACCAATCACCAACCAACCACCAACCACCAACCAACCACCAACCAACCACCAACAACCAACCAACAACCTACCAACCAACCAATCAACCAACCAACCAACCAACAACAACCAACCAACGACCAACAACCAACCAACCAACAACCAACAACCAACCAACCACCAACCAACCACCAACCACCAACCAACCACCAACCACCAACCAACAACCAACCAACAACCTACCAACCAACCAACCAATCAACCAACCAACCAACCACCAGAACGTTGCCAGTGGGAGGTCATGGGCATCCACAACAATGCGACAACCATATGAAATGATCACAAAGTACCATTCTTTCCAACCAGAATAAAGATACCATAATATAATGATAATTATGAACATCGAAGAAGTCGAACAGTATATATGACAAACAGATCCATCACGAATGCTCTGCAAGACAAGAACTAGGATTTTTATTTCAGACGAAAAGCTACTCTACAAAATACAGATACGACCTGTGTTAGAATACTGCTCCACATATAGGGTTCAACGCCGCAAACATCATTATGCTGATGCTCCTAGATGCTATCCAAAAAAAACGAGCCGCTTGCCTGGCAGGTGATGCCACACTCACTAATTCTTTAACCCAACGACTCTTTTGAACATGACTTCTTTATCTCATATATCTCGGATGATTTACGAAACCCGAATGATTCAACGTGTGAATAAGTGTTTCAGGTCGACGAACGAATTCGATATGCACATCGACGACACACCTGCGGGAGTGCTAGTTACCCCTGTTAGTATCACCAATAAGCCATGTTAGCTCCGGTATTCTACTAGCTTGTCCCGTTAGTCTTTGCCGTACTGCTAGTTAGCCCCGTTAGCCCCGGTATTCTACTAGCTTGTCCCGTTAGTCTTTGTCGTACTGCTAGTTAGCCCCGTTAGCCCCGGTATTCTACTAGCTTGTCCCGTTAGTCTTTGTCGTACTGCTAGTTAGCCCCGTTAGCCCCGGTATTCTACTAGCTTGTCCCGTTAGTCTTTGTCGTACTGCTAGTTAGCCCCGTTAGCCCCGTTAGTCCGTGCTGCCATCTCCATGATACATATCCTCACTAACCCATAGAACTGTTTGATTGGCAAAAGAATATCCTGCAGCCTCGAGAGTCTTGAGAATTCTAACAGGATAGGTTAGAGAGTAGGCCGACATCATTGGTTGGGTTTGATGCTATTTCGACATGGACCTTTTAGCTACGATAGGTTAGACCTATTCTCCTGGTGGTGTGTTTGAATGTTTAACAGATGAGCGGAGCGAGTCTGATAATCGCAAACGAGCCACCAGGAGAATAGGTCTAACCTATCGTAGCTAAAAGGTCCATGTCGAAATAGCATCAAACCCAACCAATGATGTCGGCCTACTCTCTAACCTATCCTGTTAGAATTCTCAAGACTCTCGAGGCTGCAGGATATTCTTTTGCCAATCAAACAGTTCTATGGGTTAGTGAGGATATGTATCATGGAGATGGCAGCACGGACTAACGGGGCTAACGGGGCTAACTAGCAGTACGACAAAGACTAACGGGACAAGCTAGTAGAATACCGGGGCTAACGGGGCTAACTAGCAGTACGACAAAGACTAACGGGACAAGCTAGTAGAATACCGGGGCTAACGGGGCTAACTAGCAGTACGACAAAGACTAACGGGACAAGCTAGTAGAATACCGGGGCTAACGGGGCTAACTAGCAGTACGGCAAAGACTAACGGGACAAGCTAGTAGAATACCGGAGCTAACATGGCTTATTGGTGATACTAACAGGGGTAACTAGCACTCCCGCAGGTGTGTCGTCGATGTGCATATCGAATTCGTTCGTCGACCTGAAACACTTATTCACACGTTGAATCATTCGGGTTTCGTAAATCATCCGAGATATATGAGATAAAGAAGTCATGTTCAAAAGAGTCGTTGGGTTAAAGAATTAGTGAGTGTGGCATCACCTGCCAGGCAAGCGGCTCGTTTTTTTTGGATAGCATCTAGGAGCATCAGCATAATGATGTTTGCGGCGTTGAACCCTATATGTGGAGCAGTATTCTAACACAGGTCGTATCTGTATTTTGTAGAGTAGCTTTTCGTCTGAAATAAAAATCCTAGTTCTTGTCTTGCAGAGCATTCGTGATGGATCTGTTTGTCATATATACTGTTCGACTTCTTCGATGTTCATAATTATCATTATATTATGGTATCTTTATTCTGGTTGGAAAGAATGGTACTTTGTGATCATTTCATATGGTTGTCGCATTGTTGTGGATGCCCATGACCTCCCACTGGCAACGTTCTGGTGGTTGGTTGGTTGGTTGATTGGTTGGTTGGTTGGTAGGTTGTTGGTTGGTTGTTGGTTGGTGGTTGGTGGTTGGTTGGTGGTTGGTGGTTGGTTGGTGGTTGGTTGGTTGTTGGTTGTTGGTTGGTTGGTTGTTGGTCGTTGGTTGGTTGTTGTTGGTTGGTTGGTTGGTTGATTGGTTGGTTGGTAGGTTGTTGGTTGGTTGTTGGTGGTTGGTTGGTGGTTGGTTGGTGGTTGGTGGTTGGTTGGTGATTGGTTGTTGGTTGGTTGTTGGTTGGTTGTTGGTTGTTGGTTGGTTGATTGGTGGTTGGTTGTTGGTTGTTGGTTGGTTGTTGGTTGTTGGTTGTTGGTTGGTTGTTGGTTGGTTGGTTTTTGGTTGGTTTTTGGTTGGTTGTTGGTTGGTTGTTGGTTGGTTGTTGGTTGGTTGGTTGATTGTTGTTGGTTGGTTGGTTGGTTGGTTGGTTGTTGGTTGGTTGGTTGATTGTTGGATGGTTGTTGGATGGTTGTAGGTTTGTTGAATGAATGGTTGGTTGGCCGGTTGATTGGTTGGTTGAGGCAATATCGTAAACTATGGATTTTAGTGAAAACTTTATATTTTTACTATGTGATGGATTGGGTAGATAGATTTTACGTGTATTTTCGCAGTTCTGATCGGGCTATTGAGACGACTTGTATGATCTATTGGCTCGCACGACGGGTTTTCCTCATATGGAATAAAATGTATCAAAGTATGAATTTTATTAGGAACTCGGCAATAATAATGAAGACATCTGAATACTTCTGAAGGCATGATCTGAAGACATCTGAATACCTCTGAAGACTTCTGAATACATCTGAATACTTCTAGTGGTGTGATCTGAAGACTTTTGAATCCATCAACTGCCATCCGCTAATCAGCTAGGTTATTCGAATTAGTGGCGTCCACTCTATGGGCATTCATCATATGGTGGTATAGGTTAGTTTTATTCAAGAATTTCCCACATTTCTCACACAATGCCTGGTGTCGATTATAGCGAAATTTTCGCTTTTTAAAACATTCCCACGTTCTATTGATGTTGAAAGCAATCCGCTCTCCAGTATTGAGGCACTCTGTTATAAAACAATGTCCACAAAGTTCTCGTACCGTTTTCGCTTCTTGATGACAGCTCTCACAAATATTCACCATATCTACTCTGCAGTCGAATGTGAAATGCTCTGTCTGCGCATAATAAGATTATTGAAGGATTCAGAGGAGTGATCTGCACATGCGCAGATCATCCAAATACTTCTTCTGGTGAAGCTGTGCTGTTCTATCAAGGAACGAGTTTTCGCAGAGGGTTGTTCGATATATTTGTCGATTGACGAAATAATGTGTGTGTTGTCTGGGCTTGTCGAGTTCGTCTGGTTGCTATTGCTAGTGATATTAGATATTTCTGAAATTATTTCCTATGGAAATATCTGTGTAAAAGTTGAAGATCGCTGACTTTCCTGTGATGTTTCAATGATGTTAAAGAATTAGTGAGTGTGGCATCACCTGCCTGGCGAGCGAGTTCCTTTAGATGGCATCTAGGAGCATCAGCATAATTATGTTTGTGACGTTGAACCCTATATGTGGAGCAGTTTGCTAAAACAGGTCGTATCTGTATTTTGTAGAGTAGCTTTTCGTCTGAAATAAAAATTCTAGTTCTTGTGTAGCAGTGCAATCATGATGGATCTGTTTGTCATATGGTATCCTTATTTTGGTTGGAAAGAATGGTACCTTGTGATCATTTCATATAGTTGTAGACATTTCACCTGATAAGAGAGGAATGATTCTTCGTGATGAATGATAACCTGTTTGGATATATTTCTCTAAGATGTTAATTCATATACGCTGTTTAAATTTTTTGGTGCCACAATAGGTGTCAGATTATTAGGTTTTCATCTCTTGGATCGTACGAATGAGAGCTCCTATGATGGTTGAAGAAAATCGCGCATGCCTATAGGGAGGATGGACTGAGGAGGTAAGGTATTGAACACTTGGAGATCTTGGAACTCGGTCGAGGTTTCACATGATATCTCTAGCAAGTTCATCTATCTTACGTTATTTTCAACGTCGACCATTTGGACAATGCTCCTGAAATATTATTTCGATTCTGTTCCTGAGAACTTTGAGATTTTGCCCTATTGAAATGTATGCGTGGTCTTCTTTCAGAGTACTCATTGTTATTGAAAGAGCTAGGTATTGTAAGCCTGGTATGACATCAGTTGTCGTAGAAAAAGTACAGTATTTTATTCGCACATCTTCTTAATGACATTCACTGTTCTTAGTACAGATTTGTTTTTCACGTATCTATCGTTAGTATTATTGATAAAGCCTTATTCAAGGTTGATGAAGGATAACGTAAAAATATAGGCTATTCACGCCGGTTGTTCTGCTCATTTTCCATTCATTTTGTTGATATATAACAATCGTTGAAACTTTGTATATTGTGATCTCCGCTTGGAATACTCTTTATTGTTATTAATAGGTGTAGGTATAATAATTTTTTGTCCGAAAATTTTGCATGATGGATATCGTGTTTGTTATATCTCAAGTAAAAAGAATGGTTTGTTTCCATCATTTTATATTCTTGTTGATCAATTTTTTTTAATAGTTGACATATCATGCGATGTTCACGTTCTGCTTGGGAGTAACGATTATTAGAATTTTCTGTGTATTATCTCTGAGATCTTCAGACTTTGCAAATAGGTATTATCGTTGAGGTGTCTTCGCAGTATCTGGAGTTATCTGATGTCGTAGAAAGAGTATAGTATTCTATTCACGCATTTATCGTATGACGCCTATTGTTCTTAGTATTCAGTATTTTTAAGGAAGCACTATACTGGCTATTTTTATATTTTTCATTCATTTTATTGATATCTCATAATCATTGGAACTTTGTATATTGTAATATTCACTTAGCGTGCTCTGTGTTATTCACAGAAAATAGTACGACGTTTATATTATAGGAATATTAATTAAATTGAAGATTTGATAATATAGCTTTGAGTGATCAACCATTGATAACTATATTGATTTCTGATATCGTAGTCAATTATGTCCGTGGAACTGTGTACGTGTGTTAGGTATTTTGATTCATCCGCCACTTTGCCTAGTAATAATATGTCCTAGTTACTATGTGAGTGTCTACAAACATGATCTATCACACATGGATATTGTATTCCAATATCGCAGACAAGGCAGTGTTGTGTATAAGTGTTGGATATTTTGATGTACCTTGTATATACCTACTATGTGTTAGGTTCTGCCTAATGTCAATTGCTGTATGGAAATTTTCTTAAATGATCCACTCTGTATATTTGTTTCTTTGTTCATATGAATCGTCGGTTGAATTTCACATGTTTCTCCTTTCAAAGAATGTATATCCACGTAAAATAAATCATTCCGAATAATAACATTTTTGTATGAGAGGTAACGTTCCATTTTTGTCCTATATTTTCCCTATTATTTCTATCCGAGAGGCCTTTGAGTTCTGAATTTTTCTATCACGTTATAGTGATAAACTCCAATTCTGAATTATAAGATCATGGCTGTGATATGGGATAAATATAATATATTATTTTACTTCAATAATTTCCTATGATAATGTTTTTCGGATATAATAATTATATCGCAGTAAACAGGAAATCGTTATCGGCTGGCATTGGTAGAATCATTCTTCTTTCATTCCAGTTCATTCAGTTTGATATAAGGAATATGTTTATGAAGTTATCGCCTATTTATTTTCGAATTTTTTGCATGGACAAATGAGGGGTGATTGGTTATATTTTTTGTTGAATCAATCATTCTTCATTTCTATTCATTAGTTCGATTTTCAACACTACCTGTTAGGAGCTGGGGTTTTTCCCAAGTGTCGGACTATACTCTGTTCAGTGTCATGTGCATAGTTTCAGTGAAAAGTGTCTGAAAATGGTGAATTTCTTCGCTGTTCAGGTATTTATATCCTATTTTTTCCTGTTTGCATACGGGGTAGCTCGAACTTCGTGCTTCTGAATATCTTCGGAATACTCTTGAATACCTCTGAAGACCTCTGAATACATCTGAATACTTTTGAATACCTCTGAAGACCTCTGAATACATCTGAATACTTCTGAAGGTATGATCTGAAGACCTCTGAATACATCTGAATACTTCCATAAGAAAAACGAGTTTTGCTAAAGAGTTGTTCGACATATTTCGACGTGGACGGTAAAAGGATGTTTTTACTGGGTATAGGTGTGCTGAGTTCGCCTGATGTCTAATATTATCATTATAAGTATAGAGAATTTCAAGACTCTGGCTATGTTTCTGTATATAGAAACTGCTATTCGATCGTTTGTTATCTGCCTCGGTCATCTGCTGTCATGTCATCTATCATCCATTTGATTGAATTACATCGTGATTGGGTTCAAGGTAGTTCGATAGTTTGTTTTTCATTATTATTTGAATGAGTGGTAATAAATTTTGAATTTTTTCTACCCCCTGTATATGTTTTTCAAATAATTCATTCGACTCGAGATTTGTGACTCATTCTGTATATGTTTCTTGAATATATATTCCACTCCACTTATTTGGCTCATCCTGTATATGTTTTTTCAGTTGACTTAGGTTTTTCTAATCGCTTTGTATATAATGATATTCGCGAAAAAGTACGTAGATCTGGGGAAAACTCTGCTTTGTTTTACGCAGTCACTTATGGGACGTAACTTGTAATTTCCGTAGAATCTAGGGAAAAATTAACTCTTTCGCTTTCTTGAAATTCGTAGGTTGTGCTAAACCTGGATATCTGTTTTCGATAAGCGCTGGAAGGTTACGTGTCATACGTAATATGTCATCTATCGAATAGTATAAATGTCATCTGTCATACTTTAGTTGTTGAATGTCTGAATAATTCGATTTTCATTCTACAACTTTACCACCCTGTATCTCAGAAATAAAGCCATTTCGGACTGAGTAAGTTCCTTTAATCCAATTGAATTTAATTGATCTGCCCTATACAAGTTTGTATTACTATTTGAAAGCCCTGTATATTCAACGGACTCTAGCGAGTCATCTGTCGTACGTTAATATGTTCGCAGGGTCCGCCTGTCAGTTCTTGCCTTCTTGTATATATTCTTATTGCTATCCAAACACCCTGTATAATGATCGGAATCGTCAAATAGCGTCATCTGTCACACTTTTGCTGAGTTCACCTTTAACTTCTTGCCACGAGTGCCCTATATAAGTTTGTATTGCTATTATTGCTGTATATCAAACGGATACTCTATCATACGTATGTTCGATGAGTCTACCCCTGAGACGCCCTGTATATATTTTCTCATCGCTATTGCTAACTCAAACACCCTGTATATATCATGTTATTGAACGAGTTTTGATAAAGAGTTGTTCGACATATTTCCATCACATAACTGAACGTTTACACACACACATTTCAAATGATATCTCATAAACCTTGAGACTTTGCATATAGAGAAACCATTATTTTCGAAGTGCCTGTTAAAAATCCTTCTCTTAGAGCACCTGCACCCTCTTCAACCCTCTGATACCCTAGAGTGGGGTAGTATTACTGCGAATCACCCTGTATATTTTTTCAGCTGATATACAACTCAAACACCCTGTATATAGCCATTATTGGGTGAAAAATTTAATTAAATGCGCACCGTTTTGCGTTTTTGGTCATCTGTCAAATGTCAAACGTCAGGCCACGAGTGCCCTATTTCTTATCGCTATTGCTTACTCAGACACCCTGTATATATTTTTATTGCTATCCAAACACCCTGTATATATCATGTTATAGCGGGTAGCCTATATGCTGGTAGTCTACTCGTCCAGGAGGTATAACGCCTTTTGGGTTCACTCTATATATTTTTTCCCCAACTATTAGCCAACTCATACACCCTGTATATAGCCATTATTGGGTGAAAAATGTAATGGAATGCGCACCGTTATCTCTAGAACGGATCTCTCGCTTTGCTCGCCGTCGGAGCCGGATGACCTTGAATGAGCAAATTTCGCTATTTT
The DNA here is from genome assembly GCA_918026855.4 of Phaedon cochleariae. Classification (NCBI taxonomy): domain Eukaryota; kingdom Metazoa; phylum Arthropoda; class Insecta; order Coleoptera; family Chrysomelidae; genus Phaedon; species Phaedon cochleariae. The sequence goes on along the minus strand of OU896722.1, from coordinate 10,776,609 downwards.
TAACCTTAGCTTTTTCGGACAATTTAACATGGGAATCTCCATAAGGCGCTCTCACCAAATAGCTAGAACAGACATAGCACCTTTACTGACTGTGTACAGTAGAAATGCGCCTTCAAGAACGGGAAGAAAACAACAGTTCAAGCGATAAAACAGCATTTGTTGTTTCAAAAAATTCGACAATGTCATCATCGAAACATTCTTCTAATAAAACTGATGTAAAGAAGAAGAAACTGACATTCAAATGCTATCGATGTGGTGTTAGAGGACATCTCAAGAAAGATTGTACTGCAAATTCGAATCGAACTTCAGATGGTTCTACACAAGGTTCAGCATTTGTTTCTGATGCATTTACTATGACTGAAATGGATATAAATGCAATTTGGATTGCTGACTCCGGTGCAACTCAGCATATGACAATGCATCGAAATTGGTTTTCTTCATTCGAAGAGTTTCTGCATCCTCAATTCGTTCTTGTTGGAAATGGTCAACATATACAGGCTCTTGGTAAAGGAAATATTGATGTTGAGATGAACATTGATGGAAAATGGAACAGAAATTACCTGAAAGATGTATGGTTTGTTCCAGAAGTTGGAAGAAATCTTTTTTCAATACCTGCTGTTGTTGATAAGGGGATGATCTCATGTTTAGAGAGAAATGTATGCAAGATTTTGGATAATGGACATGTTGTAGCAACGGGAATCAGGAGAAATTGTCTTTTCTTAATGAATTTCAGAGTGGTAATTCCTCGTCTTCCTGCTGAAGTTCATATAGCTAAAACTGATACTTTGCAAATCTGGCATGAACGTCTAGCACATCAAAATAAAAGACATGTACAAAAGGTATTGAAAAATAATGGTATTGAAGTCACAGTCAACCAAGAATTTTGTGACGCATGTATGTTTGGTAAACAACATCGTCTAAGTTTTGGAGAGAGAGTAAACAGAGCAGTTCAACCTGGAGAACTCATTCATGCAGATGTTTGCGGCCCAATGGCAACAAAATCACTTGGTGGTGCACGATATTATGTGATTTTCAAAGATGACTACAGTAAGTATCGTACTGTATATTTCCTGAAACATAAATCAGAAATGAAAGAGAAACTGGAAGCCTTCCTGTCAGAAGTTAAGGTGGTTGGTCATACAGTAAAAGAGCTATTGACTGATGGTGGCAAAGAGTTTGACAATCAAGAAATGAAGAAGATCACTCAGAAGTATGGACTCCATCATAGAATCACAATGCCTTATACACCCGAACAAAATGGTGCAGCAGAAAGGGAGAATCGTACTCTGGTAGAATCAGCTCGTACTCTGTTACATGCAAAGAATTTACCTGAGCATTTATGGGCAGAAGCTGTAAACACTGCTGCATACATTTTGAACAGAAGTGGACCAACACCCCTAGAAGGCAAGACTCCAATTATGATTTGGTCAGGAAAGCAAGCACCAATCGATCATCTCAAGATTTTTGGAACAGAGTGTTTTGTACATGTACCAAAACAAAAGAGAACCAAATGGGAGAGAAAAAGCGAAAAAGGTTACTTGGTTGGATATTGTGAGAATAAAGATGGATATCGAGTATGGATTCCTCACAAAAATGATGTTGTTCGAAGTCGAGATGTGGTATTCAAAATTGAAGAAATTGTCAAAGAAACGACGATAATTCATGGTGATATTCCGCAAGCAGACAGTAAATTGCTCGAAAATGAATTGCCGCATGACCAGAACAAAATTGATGGAGAGGAAGAAAGCAATACTCAATGTAGTTCTGAATCTTCAGGAGAACAAGCATCTAGACCAAGGCTTAGAGACAGATCCAAGCTACAGAAGCCAGAAAAATATGATTCTTTTGCTATGCTTTCTATGGAAGAACCTGAAACGTTAGAACAGGCTCTTTCCTCGAATGAATCCGTAATGTGGAAGGATGCCATGGAAGAGGAAATGCAGTCTCTTATAGAAAATGACACCTGGAAACTTGTTGACTTACCTCCAGGAAGAAAAGTCATCAGAAATCGTTGGATCTTCAAAATAAAGGATAGTTCATTAGGAAATATTAGGTATAAGGCTAGACTTGTAGCAAAAGGATTCTCTCAAGAAGCTGGTATCGACTTTGATCAAACTTTTGCACCAGTAGCAAGGTTCGATACTATAAGAACAATTCTGTCCATTGCTGCCACTGAAAATCTGAAACTAAGTCAGTTCGATGTGAAGACTGCTTTTTTATATGGTTCGTTGGATGAGGATATCTACATGGAACAACCCAAGCCCTATCATGATGGCAGTAATTTAGTATGTAAACTACAACGAAGTCTCTATGGATTAAAACAAGCCCCAAGATGTTGGAATCGTAGGTTCACGAACTTTCTGAATAGTTGTGGATTACAGCAGAGTTCATCGGATGCATGTTTATTCATTAGAGATGTGCCAACTAAATTATTGGTAGTACTCTATGTAGATGACGGACTAGTTCTTGGTGTGGATGTTAGCAACAATGAAGAATTTCTTGAGAAACTGCGTGAACAATTCAAAATCACTATTTGTTCAGCCCAATATTATCTTGAAATGGAAATAAAACAACCTGAAAATGGAGGATTTTTTATTAGTCAGCAAAAGTATGCTGAGAAAATTCTACACAAATTCAATATGCATGAATCTTACCCTGTAGCGACACCAATGGAAAAATGTCAAGTAGATGAAGCATTCGAGGAGACAGATTTGCCGTTGGAGGTTCCTTTCAGGTCTGCTGTTGGAAGCCTTATGTATTTATCAGTGGCAACGAGACCTGATATAACTTTTGCCGTACATTTTGTGTCACAATATGTAAGTTGTCCAAAATACCATCATTGGGAAATTGTGAAGAGAATTCTGAAGTATCTTCGTGGTTCAACGGAATATGGTATTTTCTACAAACCTGGTTCTGGTTCACTGGAAGCATATAGCGACTCAAACTATGCAGGTGATTCAATCACAAGAAAATCGACATCAGGGTTCGTTTGCAAACATAATTCTGGAGCTATAACTTGGTTTAGTCAGAAACAACGATCTGTGTCACTATCAACGATGGAAGCAGAGTATATTGCTGGGAGTGAAGCAGCAAAGGAAATTGTGTGGTTGTGTGGTCTTTTACGTGAAACATCGATAAGTCAAAACCCTACTCCAACTTTATGGATTGACAATGCTAGTGCTGTGAAATTGATACACAATCCAGAATTCCATAAAAGGTCCAAGCACATAGATGTTCGATACCACTTCATCAGAGAAAAAGTAGAAGACGGGATATTCAAAGTTCAGCATATTTCAGGTGGAAATCAGATTGCTGATATCCTGACGAAGCCTTTATGCAAACCCAGATTTGAGAAATTAAGAGAGCTACTAGGTGTTACTATAGATTGGAACAAACATCAGTTCAAGGGGGAATGTTGATGTATGATGAACATAAGATGTTTATTATTATATAACCCTGTATAATATCTCTTTCCTAGATATCTCTGTATATTATGTCATAAATGAGTTTTGATAACTGTGAATATTTGTCACTAGTTGGTTGTCAGTGTCTATTAAAGTTTATAGTTTTTCAAGTGGTTTTCTCTACGATATATCTTCAGGAATCATCTGCAAGAATCTCCAACTGTATGCATGTCAGATGTTAGACTGCAGGATTACAGTGTGAACATAGTCGAAGTTGAAGTTTCTTGTTCTGCAAATCGTGTTTGTTATACCGGCTTAGAAGTCGTCTTATATAGTCAATGCAAATTTGTCTGCTTCAATAGTGTTTATGTGAGGTGATATGATGGAGAGATATAGTGTGCACAACGATGAAGTCGATATATCTCCATTTGCCTGTTGTACTCGCTATATACCCTCCAAAGTCGTCTTATATGGTCACTGCAATCGTATCTGCTTCAACTGTATGCATACCAGATGTAATACTGCAGAGTTACAATGTAAACATAGTCGAAGTTTAGGTTTCTCGTTCTGAGAGCTGTGTACGGTTACCCTGCTTGGAAGTCGTCTCATATGGTCATTGCGAACTTTTTGCTTCAATTTTGTCCATGTGAGATGATAGGATAGAGAGATATAGTGTGCACAGAGATGAAGTCGGTGTTTCTCCATTTGCATATTGTACCAGTTATATACCCTTTGAAGTCGTCTCATACGGTCACTGTCATCGTTTCTGCTTCAACTGTATGCATGTAAGATGCTAGACTGCAGAGTTACAGTGTGAACATGGTAAAAGCCGAAGTTTCTTGTTCTGCAAACTGTGTGCGTTATACCTGCTTCGAAGTCATCTTATAAGGTCAATGCGAACTAATCTGCTTCATTAGTGTCCATGTGAGATGATATAATAGAGAGATATACTGTGTTCGACGATAAAGTCGATGTATCCCCATTTGCCTGTTGTACTCGTTATATACCCTTTCAAATCGTCTCATACGGTCACTGTCATCGTATCTGCTTCAACTGTATGCATGTCAGATAGTGGAATGCAGAGTTACAGTATAAACAAAGTCGAAGTCAGAGTTTCTTGTTCTGCGAGCTGTGTGAGTTATACCCGTTTGAAAGTCGTCATATATGGGCAATGCGAACTTGTCTGCTTGGATTATGTCCATGTGAGATGATAGGATAGAGAGATATAGTGTGCACAACGATGGAGTCGATGTATCCCCATTTGCCTATTGAACTCGTTATATACCCTTCAAAGTCGTCTAATACGATCACTGTCATCATATCTGCTCCAACAGTATGCATGTCAGATATTGAATCGCGGAATTACAGTGTAAACATAGTCAAAGTCGAAGTTTATTGTTCTGCAAGCTTCGAGAGTTATTCCTGCTTGGAAGTCGTCCTATATGGTCAATGCAATTTTGTCTACTCAATAGTGTCGGGGTGAGATGATAGGATGCAGATATATAGTGTGCACAACGATGAAGTCGATATATCTTCTTTAGCCTGTTGTACTCGCTATATACCCTTCTTAGTCGTCTTATATGGTCACTGTAGTCGTATCTGCTTCAACTGTATGCATGTCAGATGCTATACTGCAGAGTTACAGTGTGAACATAGTCAAAGTCGAGGTTTTTTGTTCTGCAAGCTGTGTGCGATATACCAGCTTGGGAGTCATCCAATATGGTCAATGTGAACTTGTCTGCTTCAATAGTGTCCATGTAAGATGATTGGATAGAAAGATATAGTGTGCACAACGATGGAGTCGCTGTATCTTCATTTGCCTATCGTACCCGTTATATTCCCTTCGAAGTCGTCTTATACGGTCACTGCAATCGTATCTGCTTCGATTGTATGCATGTCAGATGCTGGATTGCAGAGTTACAGTGTAAACATAGTCGAAGTCGAAGTTTCCTGTTCTGCGAATCGTGCACGTTATACCTGTTTGGAAGTCGTCTTATATAGTTGATGCGGACTTGTCTGCTTCGATAGTGTCCATGTGAGATGATAGGATAGAGAAATATAAGTTGCACAACGATGAAGTCGATGTATTCCCATTTGTCTATTCTACTCGTTATTCACTCTTCAGAGTCGTCTTATACGGTTACTGCAATCGTATCTGCTTCAATTGTATGCATGTCAGATGCTAGACTGCAGAGTAACAGTGTAAACATAGTCGAAGTCGAAGATTCCTGTTCTGCAAATCGTGCACGTTATACCCTTTTGGAAGTCGTCTTATATGGTCAATGCAAACTTGTTTGCTTCGATAGTGTCAATGTAGGATGATAAGATAGAGAGATATAGTGTGCACAACGATGAAGTCGAAATATCCCCATTTGCCTGTTGAACCCGCTATATACCCTCCAAAAACGTCTTATATTGTCACTGCAGTCGTATCTGCTTCAACTGTATGCAGACTGCAGAGTAACAGTGTGAACATAGTCAAAGTCGGAGTTTCTTGTTCTGCAAGCTGTGTGCGTTATACCCAATTGGGAGTCGTCTTATATGGTCTATGCGAACTTGTCTGCTTCGATAGTGTCAATGTAAGATGATCAGATAGAGAGATATAATGTGCACAACAATGAAGTCTATGTATCTCTAATTGCCTATTCTACTCATTATATACCCTTCGATGTCGTCTTCAACGGTCACTGCAATCGTATATGATTCAACTGTATGCATGTCAGATGCTAGACGGCAGAGTCACAGTGTGAACATAGTCGGAGTCGAGTTTTTTGTTGTGCAAGTTGTGTTTGTTATACCGCTCGAAAGTTGTCTCATATGGGCATCGCAAACTTGTCTGCTTTGATAGTATCCATGTGACATGAGAGGATAGAAAGATAAAGTGTGCACAACGATGAAGTCGATGTATCTTCATCTGCCTTTTGTTCTCATTATATACCCTCCAATGTCGTCTTTTAAGGTCACTGCCATCGTATCTGCTTCAATTGTATGCATGTCAGATGCTAGACTGCAGAGTTACAGTGTAAACATAGTCGAAGTCGGAGTTTCTTGACCTGCAAGCTGAGTGCGTTATTCCAGTTTGGAAGTCGTCTAATATGGTCAATTTAAACTCGTCTGCTCCGATATTGTCCATCTGAGATGATTGGATAGAGAGATATAGTGTACTGCAATCAGGTCAATAATAAATATTGTTTAATAACATATTCAACCGACTCAGCATATTCATTACTGAACAGGTATAGAAGGTTATTATGTAGGACAGATTGCATATAGCTACTGTGGTGTATGGCTCACTAACTAAATGCTATTATATTGGGTGTAGAAAATGTGACGAGTTTTACTAATCTATCCTTATCCCGATTGCTACATTACATGGCGATCCTGCCATAAACTCACACAGTGAAGGTATTTGAGTAGTTTGTTGGTGAAATAAGTGTGAAAATGGGAGGAAAATCATCGAAAGAAGAAGTAATCATAGCGCAGACAGCAAGTGGTGATGCTGATGCCAAGTTATCACACATCACAAGAACAGAATGGTTGCTGATTTGTTTGGTGGTATTAGGCTTCGTAGTCCTGGCCTATTTTATGATTAAAAAGTGGCGGAAAAATCTCAAGAAAATGGTCATTCATGAGGTCATCAGATGTCAGAGCAGAGACAATCTGAATGCTTCAGTTTAGTGCAAATCAGTGCAATTGGACAAATAAATAGACGACAAAGACGTGCTACAGTGTAAAGACAAAATTAAACTCAGTGGAAATGAAATTTTATAGAAGAAATGCTCCGGGTATAGAAGAAAATCTGTTATAGAAGAACATATGGTAACCGCATAGAAGAAAGAAGAGCTCCTGCTTGGCTATTTAAGTCCGAAACTATGAAGAATTCGAGGTAGTAAGAAGATATACCTTGGGTGAGCGAATTGTATCAATTGTCGCCACATATTTTATTATGCATTTTTGGGTTTTATCGATTACATAGGGACAATGTTGTATGCTATTATCATTTCTTTTTGATTTTGCGGATATTTGTGCACCATATAAGCTTGGAATGATTTTTTTTTCTTCATAAATGCCATCCTGGGAAGAGATCAAAACCGAACTTTCGATAAATAAAGAAAATCTATATAAAGAGTCTAAGCGAGCAATTAAAAAGAATACTCCCAAAAGTGAACATATTAGACAAGAAATTCGAGATAACCTAGTGAGATACTTTAATGAATACACTCGGATTGTCGCTATTTTCATTAATTCTTTAAATGATCAACAAAAACAGTGGGTTAAAAGGAATTTCCTTATAATCAGGGATCGAGTAGTTAGGTCATTCCAAATACTAGATACTAGATATAAGGTTCTACTGTCTTCAGTTGAATCAATAGATCCATCCATCTTAGAAGACGATAGCGAGGACGAAGAAGAAATAATGCCTCTATCCGCTGTAGAATTTTTCAATTAAGCCCATAAACTAGTGCCCAACGAATTAAATGGATCTCCCGATAAATTACAATCATTTTTAGATGCATTGACCCTGCTAGAAAATAATGTGGAAAGTCAGGAAGAAAATGCTGTTGCTTACGTAAAGACTCGATTGACAGGGAAAGCCCGAGATTTGATTTCTAATGAAAACACAATTTCAGATATTAGTAACGTTCTCAGAAACGGAATAAAAGGAGATAGTTCTAAATTTTTATCTGCTAAATTATCAAGTTTAAAACAAAATTCTAAAGACACGAACACGTACGCCACTGAGATAGAGTCACTGACGACTGACTTGAAAAGAGCATTCATTAGCGAAGGAGTCCCACATAGCGTAGCTGAGAATTATGCGACTGATATAGCCATTAAGACAATGAGTCGAAATGCTGCTTCCGAAAAAGCACGTTGGGTTATGGAAGCGAGTAACTATAATAATATTCAGGAAGCAATCGCAAAATTTGTAAACATCGACACCACACCCAGTACTTCTAATGTATTTTACGTTGGCGGTAACAATTATAATAATAATAGTAGAAATAGTTACCGCGGAAGAAGGGGTAACAATCATTTCGGATATAATCGTAGTAATCATTGGCATAGAGGTAACGGTAGCAGTCGTGGAAATTGGCGTGGAAATCAAAGACGCCAATACCAAAATTTTGCCCCGACAAGGTCATCGAATTCACAAAGTTACCCAAGATTTAATTCTCAGGCACGATATGTGAGGTCCTACGAATCAGAGCCAGCTCCGGAAAACCAATCGGACCCCCAACGGGTACGATTGGGGGAAATGTGAAAAATATATTTACTTTCAATTTATCACTATCCAATTTTGTTTTTCTTGAGAATGAAATGACAGGGACTGAAAATACTTATTTAGTTGACACTGGTGCTGACATATCCATTTTCAAAAGAACCAAAATCAATCCAGATCAGATGATAGACATTTCGAAACGCTATAGAATTAAGGGTATTACTGATGGTCTAACCGATTGTCTGGGATCAACAGAAACGAATATTTTCATTAACGGGTTTTCTCTGAAACATACTTTTCATATTGTGGATGAAAATTTTCCTGTCCCAGCCGACGGAATTCTTGGTCGAGATTTCATCTCAAAATATGCATGTATATTGGATTATAACGATTGGAGTCTAACAGTACGCTTAGGTCAGGGAAAAACTACTGTTCCGATTCATAACAGTCCAGAAGACGATACTATTGTAATACCATGTCGTTGTGAAGTTATACGAAAAATAAAATTAATAGACATTTCGAAAGATACATTAATAATGAATCAGGAAATAATTTTGTCGCAAGATGTATAGTTTCCAGTGAAAATCAATTCGTAAAAATAATTAATACAACAGCAGAAAATGTTATCTTGAAAAATATACGTTACGAAACAGCAGACCTAAATGATTTCGACATTTTCAATATAGAAATAGAAAAAACCGATAGGCAAGCTATTTTAATGAAACAATTAAACATGAAAGTACCGGAATTCGTGAAAGGCGATCTGTATAATTTATGTAGTGAATTTGCTGATGTTTTCGCTTTGAAATCGAATACACTTACGGTTAATAACTTTTATAAACAAAAATTGAAATTGCGAGACAACAGTCCTGTTTACACTAAAAATTATCGTACACCTGCACTTCGAAAAGAAAAGATTAGTAGACAAGTGAATAAAATGTTAGAAAATGAGGTTATAGAACCCTCAACATCAAACTATAATAGTCCGGTGTTGCTAGTGCCTAAAAAGGCTACTGATGGTCAAAAGAAATGGCGTTTGGTTATCGATTTTCGACAGCTCAACAAAAAACTAATCGCAGATAAGTTTCCTTTGCCAAGAATTGACGATATTTTTGATCAACTCGGTAGGACGAAATGGTTTTCGGTTCTTGACTTAATTTCTGGTTTTCATCAAATCCCACTAGATAATGAATCAAGAGATCTCACCTCCTTCAGTGTAGACTCAGGTTCTTATCGATTCACCAGACTACCTTTCGGGCTTTCGGTCAGCCCAAATAGCTTCATGCGAATGATTTCGATAGCTTTCGCAGGGATAACACCAGAAAAAGCATTTTTGTACATGGACGACCTAATTGTTTTGGGTTGTTCAGAAAAACATCATCTCAATAATCTCAAGAGTGTATTTGAAACTTGCCGGAAGTTCAATTTGGAATTGAATCCTGAAAAATGCCAGTTCTTTAAAAAGGAAGTAACTTATCTAGGTCACAAAATCACAGATAAGGGGATTCTTCCCGACGATTCAAAATTCGACGCTATTCACAAGTACCCGGTGCCTCATGATGCTGATGCTGTTAAAAGATTTGTTGCCTTTTGTAATTACTATCGGAGGTTTATTCCAAATTTTGCAGCGATTACATATCCTTTGAATAAATTGACAAGAAAGAACGCTGAATTTGTCTGGTCGCCCGATTGTCAAAAGTCATTCGACAAACTGAAAAACGCATTATTAAGTCCCGAAATTTTACAATATCCAGATTTTTCAAAAACTTTTATTGTTCATACAGATGCTTTTAATATAGGATGTGATGCTTTATTGAGTCAAAATTTCGATGGCCAAGAGTTACCTATTTCGTATGCATCTCGATCATTCACTAAAGGCGAATCAAACAAATCAACAATTGAAAAAGAACTGACCGCTATTCATTGGGCCATTAAGCATTTCAGACCTTACCTGTACGCTCAAAAGTTCATAGTCAAATCAGATCATAGGCCGCTTGTTTATTTATTCTCGATGAAAGATCCATCTTCTAAATTGACAAGAATGCGTCTAGACTTAGAAGAAGCCGATTTTGAAATAGAATATATAAAAGGGAAAGATAATTCTGGAGCCGATGCATTATCCAGAATTAATATCAAGGAACTGATTGATATTCAGGAAAATGTGTCACAAATACTTGCCATCACAAGGTCAAAAACAAACCTGCAAGAAAAAATGAATTTAAACCCAACTAATACGAAAAGAAATAAAGGAACCAAAAGTATATGAGACATTAGATAATATTGGAAACTTGAAAGTACCTACATTGAAATTTAAAATTGACCGGTCGTCAGTGAAGATAATAATTTTTGGAAATAGAAAAATGAGCGCTCATAATCAGATAATCCCTATCGTTAATGGTAAAATAGCTTTAGAGCAATTATTGCCTCGTCTAGAATCAATGGCGAACGATTGCGGTATTTCAAAATTGAAAATATATGTAGATGATGAAATATTCGAGAAGTGTAATATTAATCAATTCAAAGAGAAAGGTCAAACAATTCTGAAAAATTCAATCGTTATTCTTTGCAGGGTACCCAAAATAATAACGAAGAATAAAGAAAAACAAGATCTCATTGAAAAATACCATGATGATCCTCTCACAGGAGGTCATTGTGGTCAGAAAAGACTTTTGAAAAAACTGAAGTCGACATATAAATGGAAAAATATGTCTCGTGATGTCTCAAATTACATACAAACATGTAAAAAATGTCAAATCAATAAAAGTAAAGTAAAACACTTAGAACCAATGGTCATAACACCTACGCCCCAAACGGCATTCGACATAGTTTGTATCGACACGATTGGTCCATTTCCCAAAACAAACAATGATAATGTATATGCAGTAACTATACAATGTGAATTGACAAAATATGTAGTCATCTAACCCATTCCAAATAAAGAAGCTAAGACGGTGGCTAAAACTATTGTCGAAAACTTCATCCTAGTCTATGGTCCGGTAAGAGAAATCAGAACGGATATGGGTACCGAATATAGAAATCAAATTTTAGAAAACATCCTGAAGCTGTTAAATATTGATCATAAGATTACTACTGCATATCATAGTCAGAGTATTGGGGGGTGTGAACGCAATCATAGAGTCTTAAATGAATATATTCGTATGTACGTAAATGATACTCATAGTGATTGGGAAGACTGGATGAGGTATTATGCTTTCTGTTATAATACAACACCCAGTACATATCACAACTATACGCCGTTTGAATTAGTTTTCGCGAAAAAGGCCACTCTTTCTGAAAAACTGTCCGGTTCGTGTGTTGATCCACTTTACAATATAGATGCATATGACCAAGAAGTTCGTTTCAGATTGCAATCAGCACAAAAGCGCGTTAAAGAATTCTTGGAAAAAGCCAAACAATCGCGTAAGTGTGCGTATGATAAAAGTGCAACATCATCATTTAATTTCGAACCAGGTGATCTCGTAATGATAACGAACGAAGATCGTAAGAAATTTGACTCATGGTATGATGGTCCTTTCACAGTTATAGCTGACGACGGTCCAAATTGCACAATATCTAATAATAAAGGCAAAGCCACGATAGTGCACAAAAACCGTATTCAGAAATTCATTTCATGATATTATATTAAATAATTACGTAGGTACCTATAGGAATTTCACAATTGGCCAATTGATGACTAGAATAATAAAACAATATGTATAATTTCAATTTTATAAACACAAGACTATATCATAATATATAAGCTGTTATATTTCATTTTTGTGTATCAGCGATTTCAATATACGTATTCACTTTTGACATAGATTGAAACTTTTGTGTAGACAAATATCTAGGTTAATGGAATGATAACATTATATACAACAAATTAGGGAATTTTGTATTGTAATGAAATATCAACGTATTAGGGAATGTTTTATGTACTTGAGCCCCCGATTTTTTATCAGAAAGCTCTTCATTTATGCGCAGAATGAAGATCATTCTCTAAGAAAGGGAGGTGTACTGCAATCAGGTCAATAATAAATATTGTTTAATAACATATTCAACCGACTCAGCATATTCATTACTGAACAGGTATAGAAGGTAATTATGTAGGACAGATTGCATATAGCTACTGTGGTGTATGGCTCACTAACTAAATGCTATTATATTGGGTGTAGAAAATGTGACGAGTTTTACTAATCTACCCTTATCCCGATTGCTACATTACAATAGTGTGCACATTGATGAAGTCGATATATCATCATTCGCCTGTTGTACACGTCATATAATCTCCAAAGACGTCTCATACCGTCACTGCCATCTTATCTGCTTCAAAATTTCGCATGTAAGATGCTAGACTGCAGAGTTACAATGTAATCATAGTCAAAAGTCGGAGTTTCTTGACCTGCAAGCTGTGTGCGTTATACGTGCTTGGGAGTCGTCTAATATGGTCAACGTGAACAAGTCTGCTTCAATTTTGTCTATGTGAGATGATGAGATAGAAAGATATAGTGTGCACAACGATCACTGCAATCGTATCATCATCTCACTTGGAAACTATTGAAGCAGACGAGTTTGCAATGCCAATATGGGACGATTTCTGAGCGGGTATAACGCACACAACTTGCAGAACAAGAAATTTCGACTTCGAATATGTTGTCTACTGTAACTCTGCAATCTAGCATCTGACATACATACAGTTCATGCAGGAACGATTGCAGTCACCGTATAAGATGACTTTGGAGGGATTAGGAAGGGTACAATAGGCGAATGAAGATACATCGACTTCATCGTTGTGCACATTATATCTCTCCATCCTATGGTCCTTACATGGACAATATTGAAGCAGCCAAGTTCGCAATGACCATATAAGACGACTTCCAAGCAGGTATAACGTACACAGCTTGCAGAACAAGAAACTCCGACTATGTTAACATTGTAACTCTGCAGTATATAGTATATCCAATATCAATTGCAGAATATCCCGCTCTGTGCGGCATCGGCGTGTTTGAAGTTTCCTTTGAAGTGACTGCAGGTGCCGCACAAGATTCTGCAATTGTTTTTAGATGAACTATAACATCTGGCATGCATACAGTTGAAGCAGATACGACTGCAGTGACCATATAAGACGACTTTGGAGGGTATACAGGGTGTTTCATAATTGAATGTCAATATTCGAGGAGGCGATTCTTGGGCTCATTCTAAGAAGAAAGTTTCATATGAACGTATGACCTAAACGTCCCAACTTTTGAGATACAGGGTGGTAAAATTCTCGAAAATTAATATAGCCTACTACAATGAGAAGTTATAATTCGAAAATACCAAATACGAATACAAAGTTCATGAACTATGAATTGTATTTCTGAAATTTGATCTTAAAAATAAAAACTATTGTGATATTGTCATATTAACAATATTACTATAATCATGTAGTGAAAAGCTTTTTATTTTTAAGCGAAAACCGTGCATCAGATTGAAAAAATTGTAGTGATCAAATTTGCTTAGAAATGATCGGGAATTCCAGGAATGATTTCAATTTGGAGATTAATCAGTGGCGTACCATCAATGTCTGCCAAAATAGGTATGTGAAATTCCATACGAACGCCACTGGTGGCAACAACAAAAAATGTGGTACGCTAACTGATGCCTCTTGATACATAGTACATGTATGCCAAATTTCATCAGAATATCTGAAGTGGTATTACAGATATTAATAAAAAACTATTAATTTTTGAGAACTTTACCACCCTGTATCTCAAAAGTTAGGATGTTTAGGTCATACGTTCATATGAAACTTTCTTCTTAGAATGGGCCCAAGAATTGCGTCCCCAAATATTGACATTCAATTATGAAACACCCTGTATAGGGAGTACAACAGACAAATGGGGATATATCGACTTCATCGTTGTGCACACTATATCTCTCCATATTATCATCTAACATTGACACTATTGAAGCAGACAAGTTTGCATTGACCATATAAGACAACTCCCAAGAGGATATAACTCACACAACTTGCAGAAGAAGAAACTCTGACTTCGACTATGTTTACACTGTATTTCTGCAGTCCAGCATCTGACATGCATACAGTTGGAGCAGATACGATGGAAGTGACCGTATAAGACGGTTTTGGAGGGGATATAACGAGTACAATAGGCAAATGGGGATACAATGACTTCATCGTCGTACACATTATATATCTCTATCCTATCATCTCACATGGACACTATTGAAGCAGACAAGTTCGCATTGACTATATACGATGACTTTCAAGCGGGTATAACCTTACAGCTTGCAGAACCAGGAACGTCGACTTCGACTATGTTCACACTGAAACTCTGCAGTATGACATCTGACATGCATACAGTTGAAGCAGATACGACTGAAGTGACCATATAAGACGACTCTGGATGGTATATAGCAAGTACAACAGGCATATGGAGAAATATCGCACACTATATCTCCCTACCGTATCATCTCACATTGACACTATTGAGGCAGACAAGTTTGCATTGACCATATAAGACAACTCCCAAGAGGATATAACTCACACAGCTTGCAGAACAAGAAACTCTGACTTCGACTATGTTTACACTGTATTTCTGCAGTTCAGCATCTGACATGCATACAGTTGAAGCAGATACGATGGCAGTGACCATATGAGACGAATTTGAAGGGTATATAACGAGTACGATAGGCACATGAGGATACATCGACCTCATCGTTGTACACACTGGATATCTTCATCCTATCACCTCACATGGAGACTATTGAAGTAGACAAGTCCGCATTGACCATATAAGACGACTTCCAAGCGGGTGTAACGCACACAGCTCACAGAACGAGAAACTCTGACTGTGACGATGTTTACACTGTAAATCTGCACTTCAGCATCTGTCTTGTCGACAGTTGAAGCAGATACAATGGCAGTGAACATATAAGACAACTTTGGAGATTATATAACCCGTAAGATTGGCACATGGGGATACGTCGACTCCATCGTCGTACACACTATATATCTCTATCCTATCACCTCACATGAACAATTTTGAAGCAGATAAGATTGCATTGCCCATATAAGACGACTTTCAAGAGGGTATGATGCACACGATTTGCAGAACAAGAAACTTCGACTTCGACTATGTTCACACTTCAAATCAGCAGTCTAGCATCTGACATGCATACAGATGAAGCAGATAGGATTGCATTGACCGTATGAGACGACTCTGGAGGCAATATAACGAGTACTATAGGCAAAGGAAGATACATCGACTTCATCGTTGTGCACACTATATCTCTCTCTTCTATCATCTCACATGGAAACTATTCAAGCAGATAAATTCCACTATATATTTCTATCCTATAATCTCACATGGACACTATTGAAGCAGACAAAATCACAATGACCATACGAGACGACTTTCAAGCAGGTATAACGCACACAGCTAGCAAAACAAGAAACTACGACTTTGGGTATGTTCAAACTGTTACTCTGCAGTCTAGCATCTGAATGTATGAAGTTGACGCAGATACGATCGCAATGACCATATATGACGATATTGAAGGGTATATAGTGAATACAACAGGCAAATGGAGATACATTGACTCCATCGTCGTACACACTATATCTCTCTATCCTATCATCTTACATTAATACTTTAGAAGCAGACAAGTTTGCATTGACCATATAAGACGACTCATAAGCGGGTATCACGCACACAGCTTGCAGAAGAAGAAATTTCGTCTTTAGGTATGTCTACACTGTAACCCTGCAGTCTAGCATTTGACATGCATACAGTTGGAGCAGATACGATGGCAGTGACCGTAAGAGACGTTTTTGAAGGGTATATAACGAGTGCAATAGGCAAATGATGATACATCGACTTTATCGTCTTACACACTATATATTTCTATCCGATCTTCTCACATGGGCACTATTGAAGCAGACGAGCTCGCAATGACTATACAAGACGGCTTCCAAGCGAGTATAACGCACACAGCTTGCGAAACAAGAAATTTCGACTCTGACTATGTTCACACTTCAACTCTGCAGTCTTGAATCTGACATGCATACAGTTGATGGAGATACGTTTGCAGTGACCATATAAGACGACTGCGGAGGTATATAGCGAGTACATTAGGCAAATAGGGATACATCGACTTCATCGCCCTACACACTATATCTCTCTATTCTATCATCTCACATGGACACTATCAAAGCAGACAAGTTCGCATTGACCATATGAGACGATTTTCAAACGGGTATAACGCACACAGCTTATAGAACAGGAAACTTCAACATTGACTGTTGTAACACTGTAACTTTGCAGTCTTGAATCTAACATGCATTTAGTTGATGCTAATACGATTGCAGTGACCATTCAAGACGACTCTGGAGGGTATATAGCGAGTACAACAGGCAAATGGGGATACATTGACTTTATCGTCGTGCACACTATATCTCATTATCCTATCATCTCACATGGACACAATTGGAGCAGACATGTTCTCATTGACCATATAAGACAACTCTCAAGCGGGTATAACGCACACAGTTTGCAGAACAAGATACTCAGACTTTGACTATGTTTACACTGTAACTCTGCAGTTCAGCATCTGACATGCATACAGTTGGAGCAGATACGATGACAGTGACCGTATGAGACGCTTTTGAAGAATATATATCGAGTACAATAGGCAAAAGAAGATACATCGACTTCATCGTTGTGCACACTATATATGTCTCTATCCTATCATCTTACCTTGACACAATTGGGTAGACAAGTTTGCATTGACCATATAGGACGATTCCCAAACGGGTATATCGCACACAGCTTACAGAGCAAGAAACTTCGACTTTGTTCATGTTTACACTGTAACTCTGCAGTCCAGCATCTGACATGCATACAGTTGAAGCAGATACGATGACAGTTACCGTATAAGACGACTTGAAAGGGTATATAACGAAAACAATATCCAAATGGAGATACATCGACTTCATCGTTGTGCACAATATATTTCCCTATCCTATCATCTTTTCTTGACACTTTTGAGTAGACAAGTCTGCATCGACCATATGAGACGATTTCCAAGCGGGTTCAACGAACACAGCTTGCAGAGCAAGAAATTCTGACTTTGGCTATGTTTACACTGTAACTCTGCAGTCTAGCATCTGACATTCATACAGTTGAAGCATATACAATTGCAGTGACCGTATAAGAAGACATTGAAGGGTATATAACGACTACAATAGGCAAATGGGGATACATCGACTCCATCGTTGTGCACACTTCATCTCCCTATCTTATCATCTTACCTCGACACTATTGGGTAGACAAGTTTGCATTGACCATATAATACAATTCCCAAGCGGGTATATCGCACACAGCTTACAAAACGAGAAACTTCGACTATGTTTACACTGTAACTCTGTAGTCCAGCATCTGACATGCATACAGTTGGAGCAGAAACGATGGCATTAACCGTATAAGACGACTTTGAAGGAAATATAACGAGAACAATAGGCAAATGCGGATACATCGACTTCATCCTCGTACACACTATATATCTCTATCAGTAGTGTATCAGACGCGGTCCTGCGACAGTTTGGTGAGCTGTCCATCAAGTTCTCAAGCTGTCACAGCCAATAGGGGGGTCTAGTTGTGGTTTGTGCAGACATTCCGAGGTGCAGAAGTGTCGACAATGACCAGGAGGTGTTGTCACCGAAGATTTACCTTGTCACCTGTTTTTTCCTACCTGTCTTCCCTGTGTCACCTACTTAATTAATTGTTTTTTTGCTCAAATCACCTGTTTTGCCTAATTTACTGGTTTCACCTTCTCAACGTGTCCCCCTGTATTACCTCTTTTACCTGTATCACCTGTTTCTTTCATTCTACCTGTTTCACCTGTTTACCTGATCCCCCCCTCGGTTATGTATGTTCCATTTCTTGGAAAGTTCACCCTACAACCTGATATTGAAAATTCTAGATTGTCAGTCTGCAACCATGAGAATCATACTGATTATGTTGTTGATATAACAGAGATAAGTGTTTGAGATAATTCATCGAGTTTCTCGCTATTGGAATTGATTGCTTCAGTTTGATTGCTTCAGTTATCATTGAACCGGCATGACGTGGACACAAGTCTTCATTGATAAAAATAGATTTAAAAAATTTGCTGTATCATCAACTTGCAGAAGAATTGACCTAACTGCTATCCCCAAACAACTATTGACCAAGAGAAGAGAACATATAAAAAGTTTTGAAGTTATAAGCAGGATTGAAAGGGTTGAAGTTTTCAATAATAAATCACCAAAGACTCTTGAAGAGAGTGAATGATGAATTTTTCCTATACGTGCATGAGTTGTTGGCGAACAAAATGCATCTTCTTTGATCATTCACTCAATTGGCAGCAGCATATTAAGAAGAGGAGAATGGAATACTGTGATAATTGTAATCGTATAACACTTTGGGTAATAAACGAAGAGTGAAGAAACAAGTAGCTAGATTTCATTATACTATAAATTGATACCTTTGTTGAATAACCTCAATAAAATAAAAAACTTGAACAGATGGTTACATATATCTTTTATTCACTACTGAACACAGTTATTTCATTTCAATATTTTATATCGGGTGTAGATTCTCTTGATGGATAAGCCTGGCTCTCTCAGTTGTTGAGTTCTTGTTTGAGTTTCTTCAATCTAGGAGAAGGAGAAAAAAAAATTGAAAAAATGAAATAATATCTGTCATAAATTTTGTTTAATTGAAAATAATGTTTTCTCATATACCTGTTGAGTTCTTGAAGACAACTAGAATAATTCCATTCTAGAATGAGATATGCCGAATTTTTCAATGTGTTGTTGTTGTTGTTGTTGTTGTTGTGGTTTGTAGTTGGATGATTTTCTTTAGAAAATTTCAAATCTGCATACTTTGAAGCCCATACATCTGCCTCTATTTTGAATCCTGAACTCACTGTCATACATGCTGCCAAATCTGATCTGATTTTGAGTAATTCAGTGTTACCATGATTTATGTGAACCTTCAATTCTTGCGTACAATTATGAATCTCAGAGTTGCACTTGAATAATTCTTCCTTTGTTCTATTCCATCCATTTTCACATCGATCACAATTATTTTTTACAGCAGTTCCAGACATTGCTATTGTTCTATTGTTGAGACCATATAATCCACTAGTATCCATATGCTCAGAATACAATTTAATTCCAGGATATTTTGTCAAGAGATTGTTGTAGGTTATCTGTAGAGATGACATATTGGGCATCTCATGGTGTATATATAAACTTCCATTTTGCGGTTGATATTCAGAGTACAACTTTCCAGTTGATATTTCAGTGAGAAGTAGAAGTTGCAGTAGTAACATTTGATTCATTGTTTGACAGCTTAATGTCCCAGTCTATTTTTTATTCTGATCTGTTCACGCTGTCAAACCCGATATCCGTCAATGTCCTGAGCTCTGTGACACGTGTAGCACTGGCTGTAGGTCGTGTAGCTTCTGAATTGGTTGTTACATCTCGTGCACTTGTATCTCGAAGGACCATTGATATCAAGTGTCCCCTCTCTATCGTCAGAGCTATTGATGTAGTTCTCTTGTATCAGATTTCTTTGACTCATCTTTGTTTCTTATCTATTTATCCTATAATTTGAAACGGAAGTAGAGTACATATATTTTATATGAACTAAATATACCCCCAAGGTAATGTATCCGTATGAAGACAGTTGATCACTCTCTTATCATCATACGGATTCAATGCTGTTTTTTTCTGTTCTATTGTGTGTACTTCATGCTTATTAGATCTTATCATATATTGACATATTTGGGTTGAGGTATTATTCAACAGACAATTGCGATAGTCATCGAAAGTGATTGTTCGCAAGGCTGACTTTCGAATTCCTTTCGCTTTTTTGATTACACCAGAGTCAATGAGTTTGTTTTGATTTCGTAAAATTTTGAATGTGTATAATTTCGAGCGTAATCCAATAAATTCAGTCATTATTTCCCCAGCGTTCTCGTCTTTCATTATTCCCAAGACCTTTTTGTTCTTCAGAGGAATACCATAAATGTTGTCTGGTGGATAATCAGACGTGTCATACCTATCTATATCCGCTTTTATATGTTCATAAATATCTTCAGTGAAAATTTGATAAAGTAGAGAGTCGGTATCGGTATAGAGTAGTTTTGCATCTGATCCAAATTTGTGTTTTATGTAAGAGTAGTGAAAATCATATAAGAAAGTTTTGGAAATATCTGAAATACTGAATCCGACATAGATAGGTTTATTGAATTTCACTCTCAATCTTTTCATTTCAATGATGACCATATCATCATCGAAAATACTGCAACTGTGGAAATTTGGTTGAGAAATATAGTATTTCGCCCCGTATCTACCACCCCATTTTGAAACTAGTTTTATATCTTTGTACTTTCTCACGTTCTCCATAGTTTTACCAAAGACAGAATTAACCATGAGTTTATAAAAATTTTTGTCAAATTCATTTTTGCTTTGTTTTCGTAACTCAGTGTTCAAAGATATATATTTTTGTAACCAACAGGACTGTTTGAAAGTCAAAATTTTATGAATTTTTTCTATTTTAATACCTAAACTCAAAGCTTGCTTCAAATTTTCATAGTGAATAATGTAATTTTTCTTATCGTAAAAAGTTGTGAGTAATTTATTAATTTTTGATTTAGCAGTAGGCGGTTTCATACTTTCGGGGCAAAGAGGCAAATCTTCATGGTATTCGAAAAGGTCTCGAGGGTAATGAAGATCCACCTCAAAAATGTAACCATTTTCACTATCATCTGGTATATTCATTATATTGTCCACCGAATAAATATTCTCAACTTATTCGAATCCACCCGTAGGCAGGGGGGAGACTCATTGCAGCTCCATAAAGGTTGTAAACATCGAAATACATGAGGTATGATGTTGGATTTCCAGGATCATACTCATTCCCCATGTATTTATTGTTTGCTTTTGCATATCTATTAGAACACTGTGATACTCCTCCTCTAATGCCCTTTTCCACAAACATAATCATGTCAATATCAGAAAGAAGCTCCAATTCAATACCAGTAATTTTCAACATACTATCAAAGGCTAGTCCAGGCGCGGTGTAATAGTGGAGAGGATCTAGTTTATATGTAGACATACAAGTTATTCTAAAGTTCTCGAATATATCTGCAAGTAGTAAAATGTCTGTTTTGAGATATAATTCAACATATTGTTGTAACGTTTGTATGTTGAAAACTTGCCAGACCTTATGCGCATGTTCATAATCACCTCTTGATACTCCTTCTCCATTCAGTTTATTGAAGAAAGATTCAATCGATGGTAAATTAGTATCCCTCAATTTTTCCCAAGAATCTAAATAATCATAAGGGCAGACACCCTTCCGACACAGCAAACTGAATTGTTCCTCGTTGCGGTAACATCTCCGCGTGATTATTTTTCTATCATTATCTAAGTATAATGATAAGGTATCTAAACTGCTAGCCATAAACCTGTAGGAATCTAAAAATCTGAAACTCACTTTCGTCCCATCAACGTGTTTGGTAAATGAAATATATTTCTCTTTATTTATCGGTAGTAGAGATACCTTACCACTGCTTTCGGTACTCAATTTTTTGATGAGGAAATGGCTGTCATAACCTGACATATTGTGGAAAATTATGATGGATATCGATATTGCTGACGATTATCCCATGAATAAAAGATGTGCAAACAAGAGGAAATTGGATAACGATGATATCTCAGACATTATTCCTGATAAGAAGCCTAAAAATGTGGTCGGTAATATGATCAACCGTAGACAAGGGGTAAAGGTGAAAAGGAGATTGAGAACATTAGATGATAAGGGGGACACTCATTCAAGTGATATGAGTGAACCATTAGATATCACAACAACAAATTCTAGAAAGAGAAGTTTGGATACAGAGATAGAAGAGGAAGATAGCAACGATCTCGGAAATAAGAAACTCAAATTCACCTGATTTTCATAAGGATTAAAAGAAAAAGTCAGTATACGAGAGAGTTTCCTACAGTTCAGATGGCTCGCAAGAGATCCAAAGGGAATACTAAACGTAGGAATAATAAAAAGAGGAATATCAAGAAGAAACTAATAAAAAAGGGGGTATGCTTCGCCAAAGCAATCGGACAAATTAAAAAGCATATCATCTCCCAAAAACCTAAGACTGTAGGTGATGCAGTCAAGGTTGCTTTGAGGTCAACGAAAAAACTCAACATACAACCAACACGTATTGTTAAAATTCCAAAGAGGGGTGGCTTGTTACCCTTGATTCCGATTTTCGCGGGATTGAGTGCTCTCGGGGCAATCACAGGTGGCGCTGCAGGTGTAGCTGAGGCTGTCACTGATGCCAGATCAGCAAAAAATCAATTGGAAGAATCCCAACGACATAATAAAACAATGGAAGCTATTGCAATGGGAAAAGGAATGTATTTGAGACCATATAAAACTGGTTTGGGACTTTTTTTGAGATAACCATCCTAGTATTATCCTGATATCAACAAGATGAGGATGAATAAACATAGGGAATCTCGTAAGAGGATACCACTCAATTTCCCACTATCCAATTTGGATATTCTGAAGTACGTTAAAGAACTCAACATTCCCCATTTTAGGGGTGTATTTATGAGGAATGATCTTCCCAAGAGAATCAGAAGGAAAGAACGTGGCGTGATAAACTTGGATAACAAAGATGGACCAG
Source organism: Phaedon cochleariae (assembly GCA_918026855.4). Classification (NCBI taxonomy): domain Eukaryota; kingdom Metazoa; phylum Arthropoda; class Insecta; order Coleoptera; family Chrysomelidae; genus Phaedon; species Phaedon cochleariae. Next base: position 10,753,236 of record OU896722.1, on the reverse strand, counting down.
GGACGCATTGGACCGCCTACAAAAAAATTGGATCACAAATCGTCTATTTTGATAGCTATGGTAATCTGCGACCACCACTGGAAACGTTAGATTACTTCAATTCCAATGGACCTTGTAATATTTTATATAATCACACTGTATATCAAACTTTCAATTCTGTGAATTGCAGTCAGTTATGTTTGAAATTTCTCTCTCAATAAAATATAAGCGTAATTTATCTCATTCTTTCAATGACTCTATCACTATCATGACGTGTTCATATACTTTCACCTTATCAGCCAGAGATGCTGTATTATCAGCTAAAATCCATCCACCTATCATTTTAGATGATGATAAAACCCATGTCTTAGGTCTGATTGACTTCGTGACCTACAACACTATCCCCAATATTGATGGGAGAAATAACAGATTCTATGTTGGCAAACACACATTGGTTATTCCTGAAGGTTCCTATGAAATTGAAGACATTGAACGGAATATAATGATGCAATTGGATGAATTGCATGAAAAAGATAGAGAGAAGGAGGGAAAAAAAGCTCAAATTTCGAATACTATTATGAAAGAAGAGGAGAAAACTACCGAGATTCAGCTCAAATTGAATGCTAATCGTAATACTCTAAGGTATGAGATAACATGCAACAAACTCATACACTTTGATAAACCTAACTCGATAGCAACTCTGTTAGGTTTCAGCAAGAGGAAATTGGAAGCTAATAAAAAACATATATCAGATTTTCCCATTAATATTTCCAAGGTGAATTCAGTGTGTGTTGAATGTAATTTAACAACAAATTCATATAATAATAACTCTTCCGTTCACACATTGCACATGTTCTATCCATCAGTGCCTAGTGGATTTCGAATAGTGGAGAAAGTGTCAAATGTCATTTATCTACCAATCAATTCCAAATACATTGATGAAATAATTCTCAGAGTAGTAGATCAAACTGGAACCTTAATTAATTTCCAAAAGGAAGTCATAACAGTCAGGTTGCACTTGAAAGAGCTCTAGTGGATATGGTGTTTCGCTATAATATTCCAATGTCATCATCAACAATGGGTCAGGAAACGCGTTCTCCATCAATCAAAAGTATCAGTTCGAAAGGTGACATCAAACAGTTAACACCTGAGAATCAACAGTTCCTCATTTCACTCGGTTTCAAATTATTATAAAAGACAAAACGAAGACTTTTTACGAATTTTGGTATAACCTAAAATTGGACATCCACTCTGGTCTTAGAAGATTTCTCATTCTCCTAAGGTGTTTCTGTGGAAGAAAAAGTGAAACACAACAAACATGAGTTTCAATATTTTGAATATTGGTGAACATGTGATGATGGACAATGCGATAACGAATTGCGAAATGCACTCTCATCCACCATATGCCAATACAAGCCTAAATAAGTCATTCGAGAAACGTGTTCCGATTCAAACGCAGGATATTTACACATTACCATCACAAAGTTACATTTATCTAGAAGGTAGAATTACTGACAGTGAAGATAAAGTGAGTAATACACTGAACTTCATCAACAATGGTATTGCTTTTCTATTTGATGAAATCCGATATGAAATTGGTGGGTCCGTTGTGGATCGAGTTCGTAATCCTGGAATCACATCAGCTATGAAGGGCTACATTTCTTATACAAATAATGAATGCAATAGATATATAAATGCTGGTTGGAATCATCTTGGTCATCCGGAAATTGTTGATCTTCAAGGGAACTTTAGCGTTTGTCTACCACTCAAACATCTATTGGGATTTGGCGAAGATTTCAAGAAAATTCTGGTGAATATTCGGCAAGAACTTGTTCTCATCAGAAGTAGCAATGACATCAATCCTACGATAACCTCCAAGGCTGGAGAAAAACCAAAAATTGAATTGACGAAAATTCTATGGCGCATTCCACACGTTCAAACGGCAGATGTGGAGAAATTGCGGTTAATCAAGTATATTGAAAAGGGGAGAGATTTAGAGATAGCCTTCCGTTCCTGGGAACTCCACGAATTTCCCATGTTACAATCAACTATGCGTCACTCATGGAATGTCAAAGCATCTAGTCAAATGGTAAAACCGAGATTTGTTATTGTTGGTTTCCAAACAAACAGAAAAAATGACAGTCAAAAAAATATGAGTCAATTCGATCACTGTAATCTCGCCAATATGAAACTTTACCTGAACTCTGAAGTGTATCCCTATGACAATTTGAATCTAAATTTCAATAAATATCAATTTTCTGTTATATATGAGATGAATGCACGATTTCAAGAGTCATATTACTACAAAAACTCTGGTGAACCTTGTCTAACACTATCTAAATTCCATGACATAGCACCATTAATTGTAATAGATTGTAAGTAGTGTATCAGGGGCGGTCCTGCGACAGTTTGGTAAGCTGTCCATCAAGTTCTCAAGCTGTCACAGCCAATAGGGGGGTCTAGTTGTGGTTTGTGCAGACATTCCGAGGTGCAGAAGTGTCGACAATGACCAGGAGGTGTTGTCACCGAAGATTTACCTTGTCACCTGTTTTTTCCTACTTGTCTTCCCTGTGTCACCTACTTAATTAATTGTTTTTCGCTCAAATCACCTGTTTTGCCTAATTTACTGGTTTCACCTTCTCAACGTGTCCCCCTGTATTACCTCTTTCACCTGTATCACCTGTTTCTTTCATTTTACCTGTTTCACCTGTTTACCTGATCTTCCCCTCGGTTATATTTTCCAAGTTAGTCCTACTGAATATCCCTGTATAATTAAAGTTCCAATATCTTGCTAGCTGACCTAGAGGTCAACACTTTCATCATGTTTTGTTTGATATGACTGCAATCATTAGTTATGTTTATTTAGCTTCATGTTATATTTTTTTCATTATCATGCTGACAAAGTTGTCATGTTCAGATACTTTTACAAAATATTTGTTGATCCATCATCCTAGGATAGTATAAAAACTGTGATTTTATTATGCTTCAACATCAGGTGAATTGTGCAGTGGAAAAATGAAAATTGATTGGTAAGTGAGACTAATGATAACTCATAAAGATTGTGATTTGTTTATTGGTATAGGCTATGTGATTTATTATCAGAATAGCTATTATTTGTTTGGGTTTATGATCATGAAATGAATCCGAAACAGTGGGATAGGTCAATATTTATTTATTAACTATAATACAACACGGTATATGATTTTTGTTGGGAGAACATACAACTACACTACAATATTTTTATTACATTAGTGAGAGGGTTGTACCTTACTAAACGATCATGTAATATTAGACAATAGGCAGAAGTGTTTGCAGGAATATTTTGATTTGTTTCAAACTCAAGGCGAATATCCACACTACCTGCCTTTAAAGTTTCGTTTTGTCGACTACAATAGTAGTGTATCAGGGGCGGTCCTGCGACAGTTTGGTAAGCTGTCCATCAAGTTCTCAAGCTGTCACAGCCAATAGGGGGGTCTAGTTGTGGTTTGTGCAGACATTCCGAGGTGCAGAAGTGTCGACAATGACCAGGAGGTGTTGTCACCGAAGATTTACCTTGTCACCTGTTTTTTCCTACCTGTCTTCCCTGTGTCACCTACTTAATTAATTGTTTTTTTGCTCAGATCACCTGTTTTGCCTAATTTACTGGTTTCACCTTCTCAACGTGTCCCCCTGTATTACCTCTTTCACCTGTATCACCTGTTTCTTTCATTCTACCTGTTTCACCTGTTTACCTGATCCCCCCCTCGGTTATGTATGTAGCATTTCTTGGAAAGTTCACCCTACAACCTGATATTGAAAATTCTAGATTGTCAGTCTGCAACCATAAGAATCATACTGATTATGTTGTTGATATAACAGAGATAAGTGTTTGAGATAATTCATCGAGTTTCTCGCTATTGGAATTGATTGCTTCAGTTTGATTGCTTCAGTTATCATTGAACCGGCATGACGTGGACACAAGTCTTCATTGATAAAAATAGATTTAAAAAATTTGCTGTATCATCAACTTGCAGAAGAATTGACCTAACTGCTATCCCCAAACAACTATTGACCAAGAGAAGAGAACATATAAAAAGTTTTGAAGTTATAAGCAAGATTGAAAGGGTTGAAGTTTTCAATAATAAATCACCAAAGACTCTTGAAGAGAGTGAATGATGAATTTTTCCTATACGTGCATGGGTTGTTGGCGAACAAAATGCATCTTCTTTGATCATTCACTCAATTGGCAGCAGCATATTAAGAAGAGGAGAATGGAATACTGTGATAATTGTAATCGTATAACACTTTGGGTGATAAACGAAGAGTAAAGAAACAAGTAGCTAGATTTCATTATACTATAAATTGATACCTTTGTTGAATAACCTCAATAAAATAAAAAACTTGAACAGATGGTTACATATATCTTTTATTCACTACTGAACACAGTTATTTCATTTCAATATTTTATATCGGGTGTAGATTCTCTTGATGGATTAGCCTGGCTCTCTCAGTTGTTGAGTTCTTGTTTGAGTTTCTTCAATCTAGGAGAAGGAGAAAAAAAAATTGAAAAAATGAAATAATATCTGTCATGAATTTTGTTTAATTGAAAATAATGTTTTCTCATATACCTGTTGAGTTCTTGAAGACAACTAGAATAATTCCATTCTAGAATGAGATATGCCGAATTTTTCAATGTGTTGTTGTTGTTGTTGTTGTTGTTGTTGTGGTTTGTAGTTGGATGATTTTCTTTAAAAAATTTCAAATCTGCATACTTTGAAGCCCATACATCTGCCTCTATTTTGAATCCTGAACTCACTGTCATACATGCTGCCAAATCTGATCTGATTTTGAGTAATTCAGTGTTACCATGATTTATGTGAACCTTCAATTCTTGCGTACAATTATGAATCTCAGAGTTGCACTTGAATAATTCTTCCTTTGTTCTATTCCATCCATTTTCACATTGATCACAATTATTTTTTACAGCAGTTCCAGACATTGCTATTGTTCTATTGTTGAGACCATATAATCTAGTATCTAGTATCCATATGCTCAGAATACAATTTATTTCCAGGATATTTTGTCAAGAGATTGTTGTAGGTTATCTGTAGAGATGACATATTGGGCATCTCATGGTGTATATATAAACTCCCATTTTGCGGTTGATATTCACAGTACAACTTTCCAGTTGATATTTCAGTGAGAAGTAGAAGTTGCAGTAGTAACATTTGATTCATTGTTTGACAGCTTAATGTCCCAGTCTATTTTTTATTCTGATCTGTTCACGCTGTCGAACCCGATATCCGTCAATGTCCTGAGCTCTGTGACACGTGTAGCACTGGCTGTAGGTCGTGTAGCTTCTGAATTGGTTGTTACATCTCGTGCACTTGTATCTCGAAGGACCATTGATATCGGGTGTCCCCTCTCTATCGTCAGAGCTATTGATGTAGTTCTCTTGTATCAGATTCCTTTGACTCATCTTTGTTTCTTATCTATTTATCCTATAATTTGAAACGGAAGTAGAGTACATATATTTTATATGAACTAAATATACCCCCAAGGTAATGTAACCGTATGAAGACAGTTGATCACTCTCTTATCATCATACGGATTCAATGCTGTTTTCTTCTGTTCTATTGTGTGTACTTCATGCTTATTAGATCTTATCATATATTGACATATTTGGGTTGAGGTATTATTCAACAGACAATTGCGATAGTCATCGAAAGTGATTGTTCGCAAGGCTGACTTTCGAATTCCTTTCGCTTTTTTGATTACACCAGAGTCAATAAGTTTGTTTTGATTTCGTAAAATTTTGAATGTGTATAATTTCGAGCGTAATCCAATAAATTCAGTCATTATTTCCCCAGCGTTCTCGTCTTTCATCATTCCCAAGACCTTTTTGTTCTTCAGAGGAATACCATAAATGTTGTCTGGTGGATAATCAGACGTGTCATACCTATCTATATCCGCTTTTATATGTTCATAAATATCTTCAGTGAAAATTTGATAAAGTAGAGAGTCGGTATCGGTATAGAGTAGTTTGGCATCTGATCCAAATTTGTGTTTTATGTAAGAGTAGTGAAAATCATATAAGAAAGTTTTGGAAATATCTAAAATACTGAATCCGACATAGATAGGTTTATTGAATTTCACTCTCAATCTTTTCATTTCAATGATGACCATATCATCATCGAAAATACTGCAACTGTGGAAATTTGGTTGAGAAATATAGTATTCCGCCCCGTATCTACCACCCCATTTTGAAACTAGTTTTATATCTTTGTACTTTCTCACGTTCTCCATAGTTTTACCAAAGACAGAATTAACCATGAGTTTATAAAAATTTTTGTCAAATTCATTTTTGCTTTGTTTTCGTAACTCAGTGTTCACAATACGTGTTGGTTTTATGTTGAGTTTTTTCGTTGACCTCAAAGCAACCTTGACTGCATCACCTACAGTCTTAGGTTTTTGGGAGATGATATGCTTTTCAATTTGTCCGATTGCTTTGGCGAAGCATACCCCCTTTTTTATTAGTTTCTTCCTGATATTCCTCTTTTTATTATTCCTACGTTTAGTATTCCCTTTGGATCTCTTGCGAGCCATCTGAACTGTAGGAAACTCTCTCGTATACTGACTTTTTCTTTTAATCCTTATGAAAATTAGGTGAATTTGAGTTTCATATTTCCGAGATCGTTGCTATCTTCCTCTTCTATCTCTGTATCCAAACTTCTCTTTCTAGAATTTGTTGTTGTGATATCTAATGGTTCACTCATATCACTTGAATGAGTGTCCCCCTTATCATCTAATGTTCTCAATCTCCTTTTCGCCTTTACCCCTTGTCTACGGTTGATCATATCACCGACCACATTTTTAGGCTTCTTATCAGGAATAATGTCTGAGATATCATCGTTATCCAATTTCCTCTTGTTTGCACATCTTTTATTCATGGGATAATCGTCAGCAATATCGATATCCATCAAGTCCTTCTTTCCTTCATTATCGTCATCATCATTCTGTGATTTCTTCTTTTTATTGATCTTTTTATGTTGTGCTATCCGTTTAGTTTGTTTAACAATTCTATTTGTTGAAATTCCTTCCTTCAGGATTCGCATACTGCTTTCAATATTTCCTAGAGATTTTTCTAAAATAACCTTCGTTCTTCTTAGAACTACCAGACATTTGTTGACAGCTTGTTGTTTTCGTTTTTGATTTTGTTTTCGATTTCCTATTCCCATTCCCAATTTCACTTTAGCTTTCATAGCACCAGCAACGCCTAAAGCTGCTAATCTCTGTCCATAGGAATTATTCTTCAATCTGAATTGAGCCATTGCCTTGTCTGCCAGAATTCTATCTGCTTTATGACGATGTTTCAAATCTTTTTCTTTGGAATATGCTATATCATGTTCCTTGCAAGCTTCATCTAATTCATTTATACCTTTATCTCCTCGAGCGAGTCTTTTTTCCAATTTTGTTCCAGGACCACAGAATCTATATCCACCAGGTATATGTAACTCGAAAGGTAGTTTATTTATGGCAGTATTCAAAAGCCCATCACCTGAATAGTAGCGTGGCATTTGTGTGTGTGTGTGTTTATTCAGTGAAATACAGAAAGCAACTGATCATTAAATATCGGAGATAAACTATTTTTTATTCATGAAATGAAAGTTGTTCCACAAAAAACGACTCTGAATATTGAAAATAATATATTCGAGGGGGATGAGAAATTCAAAAAACATGGAATATTGTTTCCACATACAATGAGGTGTATTATTGTGGGTCCTTCGAACTGCGGTAAAACCAATGTTATGATCAATCTTCTCGAACATAAGAATGGATTGAAATTTGAGAATATTTATGTGTACTCTAAATCTTTATATCAACCGAAATATAAATATCTAGAGGAATTGATCAAACCAATAAAGGGTATGGGATATTATGCATTCAGTGCCAGTGATAGTATTATGCATCCGTCAGAGGCTAAACCGAATTCGATATTCATATTCGATGATGTTGCATGTGACAACCAAGAAGTAATTCGTGAATACTTTAGTATGTCTAGACATGCATTAGTAGACCCTTTTTACCTGAATCAGAGCTACGCTAAAATCCCTAAACACCTGATCAGAGACAACTGTAACTCCTTGATTTTATTCAAAATGGATGATATGAATTTACGTCACATTTATGCAGACCGTGTGGGGTCAGATATGACATTCGATAAATTCAAAAGTATGTGTTCGTTATGCTGGAAGGATCCATATGGTTTTCTATCAATATTCAAAGATTGTAAGGTCAATGAAGGTCGTTATCGGAAAGGAATTGATAATTTCATACTCATATAAAGGTGAAGTCTCAATATTGTACCCTCCAACCTGATCGATGCCGATCAGAGCTGATCAGATACTTGATCGAAGCTGATCAGGTACCCGATCGAAGCTGATCAGATACCCGATCGAAGCTGATCAGATACCTGATCGAAGCTGATCAGAGCTGATCAGATACCCGATCGGAGCTGATCAGAGCTGATCAGAAGCAGATGAGATACCTCATGCTCACCTGGTGAACAAACAAAGAAATGAAGTCGAATGAGAAGGAACCGTTCCTGGGAACTCCACGAATTTCCCATGTTACAATCAACTATGCGTCACTCATGGAATGTCAAAGCATCTAGTCAAATGGAAAAACCGAGATTTGTTATTGTTGGTTTCCAAACAAACAGAAAAAATGACAGTCAAAAAAATATGAGTCAATTCGATCACTGTAATCTCGCCAATATGAAACTTTACCTGAACTCTGAAGTGTATACCTATGACAATTTGAATCTAAATTTCAATAAATATCAATTTTCTGTTATATATGAGATGTATGCACGATTTCAAGAGTCATATTACTACAAAAACTCTGGTGAACCTTGTCTAACACTATCTAAATTCCATGACATAGCACCATTAATTGTAATAGATTGTAGTCGACAAAACGAAACTTTAAAGGCAGGTAGTGTGGATATTCGCCTTGAGTTTGAAACAAATCAAAATATTCCTGCAAACACTTCTGCCTATTGTCTAATATTACATGATCGTTTAGTAAGGTACAACCCTCTCACTAATGTAATAAAAATATTGTAGTGTAGTTGTATGTTCTCCCAACAAAAATCATATACCGTGTTGTATTATAGTTAATAAATAAATATTGACCTATCCCACTGTTTCGGATTCATTTCATGATCATAAACCCAAACAAATAATAGCTATTCTGATAATAAATCACATAGCCTATACCAATAAACAAATCACAATCTTTATGAGTTATCATTAGTCTCACTTACCAATCAATTTTCATTTTTCCACTGCACAATTCACCTGATGTTGAAGCATAATAAAATCACAGTTTTTATACTATCCTAGGATGATGGATCAACAAATATTTTGTAAGAATATCTGCACATGACTACTTTGTCAGCATGACATTGAAAAAAATATAATATGAAGCTGGATAAACATAATATTAATGATTGCACTCATATCAAACAAAACATGATAAAAGTGTTGACCTCTAGGTCAGCTAGCAAGATATTGGAACTTTAATTATACAGGGATATTCAGTAGGACTAACTTGGAAAATATAACCGAGGGGAAGATCAGGTAAACAGGTGAAACAGGTAAAATGAAAGAAACAGGTGATACAGGTGAAAGAGGTAATACAGGGGGACACGTTGAGAAGGTGAAACCAGTAAATTAGGCAAAACAGGTGATTTGAGCGAAAAACAATTAATTAAGTAGGTGACACAGGGAAGACAGGTAGGAAAAAACAGGTGACAAGGTAAATCTTCGGTGACAACACCTCCTGGTCATTGTCGACACTTCTGCACCTCGGAATGTCTGCACAAACCACAACTAGACCCCCCTATTGGCTGTGACAGCTTGAGAACTTGATGGACAGCTTACCAAACTGTCGCAGGACCGCCCCTGATACACTACTTCTATCCTATCATCTCACATGGACACTATTGGAGCAGACAAGTTCGCAATGACCATACGAGACGACTCCCAAGCAGATATAACGCACACAGCTTGCAGAACAAGGAACTCCGACTTTGACTATGTTTACACATACAGTGCGATCGATAGCAACGATTCTGAAACAAGAAACAGAAGAAGGTCAAATCCAGATGGAGCACTTCCAAGGAAAGTTCGAACGAAGATCCTTTCACCATCGAATCCATGTCAAAAAAAGTGATGATGAAGAAAAAAGCGACTCACGCTAATGTTTTATCAAAAAATTGGTCATTTCATCGATTTATTTATTTTCAAAAAAAATATTACTATTCAAAAGTATGTGATTGTGAACAGATATATTCAGACCCATTGCTCAGTATTCATTATGAAAATATATTCTAGTTGAAGCATATACAATTGCAGTGACCGTATAAGAAGACATTGAAGGGTATATAACGACTACAATAGGCGAATGGAGAAACATCGACTCTATCGTTATGCACACAATATCTCTCCATCCTATCATCCTACCTTGACACTATTGAGTAGACAAGTTTGCATTGACCATATATGACGACTTCCAAGCGGGTTATAACGCACACAGCTTTCATAAATAAACAATCCGACTTTGAGTATGTTCACACTGTATCTCTGCAGTATAGCATCTGACATGCATACAGTTGGAGCATATACTATTGCAGTGACCGTATGAGACGACATTGAAGGGTATATAACGAGTACAATAGGCAAATGAAGAAACATTGACTCCATTGTTGTGCACACAATATCTTTCCATTCTATCATCTTACCTTGACACTATCGAGTAGACAATTTTGCATTGACCATATAAGACGACTCTCAAGCGGGTATATCGCATACAGCTTGCAGAACGAGAAACTCCGACTTTGAATATGTTTACACTGTTACTCTGCAGTCCAACATCTGACATGCATACAGTTGGAGCAGACACGATGGCAGTGACCGTATAAAACGACTTTTGAGGGTATTCAACGAGAAGAATAGGCAAATGCGGATACATCGACTTCATACTCGTACACACTATATATCTCCATCCTATCATCTCACATTGACACTATCGAAGCAGACAAAATCGCAATGATCATACGAGACGTGTTTCCAGCAGGTTCAACGCAAACAGCTTGCAGAACAAGAAACTTCGACATCGACTATGTTTACGCTGTGACTCTGCAGTCTAGCATCTGAGATGCATACAGTTGAAGCATATACGATTGCAGTGACCGTATAAGACGACATTGAAGGGTATATAACGCGTACAATAGGCAAATGAAGATGCATCGACTTCATCGTTGTGAACACTACATCTGTCTATCCAATCATCTTACCTTGACACTATTGAAGCAGACAAGTTCGCAATGACCATACGAGACGACTCACACGCAGGTATAACGCACACAGCTTGCTGAACAAGAAACTCCGACTTTGACTATGTTTACACTGTAACTCTGCAGTCTAGCATCTGACATGCATTCAGTTGAAGCATATACGATTGCAGTGACCGTTCAAGACGACATTGAAGGATGTATAACCAGTACAATAGGCAAATGAAGATACATCGACTTCATCGTTGTGCACACTATATCTCTCCATCCTATCATCCTACCTTGACACTATCGAGTAGACAAGTTCGCATTGACCATATATGACGACTTTCAAGTGGGTTCAACGCACACAGCTTTCAGAACAAAAAAAATCCGACTTTGACTATGTTCACACTGTATTTCTGCAGTCTGGCATCTGACATGCATACAGTTGGAGCATATACTATTGCAGTGACCGTTTTAGACGACATTGAAGGGTATATAACGAGTACGATAGGCAGATGAAGAAACATCGACTCCATCGTTGTGCACACTATATCTTTTTATTCTATCTCTTACCTTGACACTATTGAGTAGACAAGTTTGCATTGACCATATAAGACGACTCTCAGGCGGGTATATCGCACACAGCTTGCAGAACGAGGAACTCCGACTTTGACTATGTTTACACTGTTACTCTGCAGTCCAGCATCTGACATGCATACAGTTGAAGCAGATATGATGACAGTGATCGTATAAGATTACTTTTGAGGAAATTCAACGAGAACAATAGGCAAATGCGGATACATCGACTTCATCCTCGTACACACTATATATTTCTATCCTATCATCTCACATGGACACTATTGAAGCAGACAAAATCGCAATGACCATACGAGACGACTTTCAAGCAGGTATAACGCACACAGCTAGCAGAACAAGAAACTTCGACATCGACTATGTTTACACTTTAACTCTGCAGTCTAGCATCTGACATGCATACAGTTGAAGCATATACGATTGCAGTGACCGTATAAGACGACATTGAAAAGTATATAACAAGTACAATAGACAAATGAAGATACATCAACTTCATCGTTGTGCACACTATATCTCTCTATCCCATCATCTTACCTTGACACTATTGAGTAGACAAGTTTGCAATGACCATTTAAGACGACTCCCGAGCGGGAATATCGCACACAGCTTGCAGAACAAGAAACCCAGACTCTGACTATGTTTACACGGTAACTCTGCAGTCCAGCATCTGACAAGTAAACAGTTGAATCAGATACGATCGCAGTGGCCGTATAAGACGACTTTGAAGGGAATATAATGAGTACAATAGGTAAATGGAGATACATCGACTTCATCGTCTCACACACTATATATCTTTATCCAATCACCTCACAGAAACACTATTGAAGCAGACAAGTTTGCATTGATCATATAAGACGACTTCCAAGTGGGTATAACGTACACGATTCGCAGAGCAGGAAACTTCGACTTCGGTTATGTTTACACTGTAACTTTGCAGTCTAGCATCTGACATGCATACAGTTGAAGCAGAAGAAATGCTTTTGGCACTATCACGTGGCGGTGTGAACAGTATTTCAAGCATTCTTGTCGTGTCGTGGTTCATACATCTTCTGATAAGAAGACAGGTACTTAATTGTTTCTCAGAAGTGCCTATATTTTTTTGCCTATTTCCATCACGTGTTATGTTGTGATTCGTGTTCTTTGAAGATCATTGTTGCAATTAAATCGTGGAGGCTGAATTTGGTCTGGGAGTTTGATTCTGATCCACTTATAGCATGGCGTCAGCTTACTGTGATCATTAATGTAGTGATTCGAGCTTTCAAGAATGTTTTTTCTTTCTCTCGAGTCCCGGAGAGAAGTGTTGTCGATAATAATGAGTTTTTCTATAAGCGATTGCGCATGCGTCCATAATGTATCACGTGACCAATCTGACAATGGTTTGGGAATGGTTCGAGAACTTAAGGTTCTCGTGTTTCTGTTTGTTGTAACTTTGCAGGTTAGGTCAAGTTCATGTTTTTTTTTATCTAATTAGGATCAATTGTTGGTGACCTAACCTAACCTAACCATCATCATTCTGCCCATGATTCTTTTATCGAGGCTGCCAAAGTCAAGGCAAATTTGAAGAAGCGTCCTAGGAAATGTGACGATCTGCCTAGTGTTTTGGTTGCCGAGTCATAGAAGAATGTTTCTGATTCTACTGCAGCTGAGATGCTTGATGAACCCGCCTTGAAGAGAGCCGTACAACGTGCGCGCCAAAAAGATAATCCGCAGTTAACATATCCTCCGTCACGTGGTGAGTTGGTCATTACAGATGACTATAAGATCACGGCTAAAGGAGAACCTTTTTTGTTGTTTGACAGTGGTGATTTTGTGATCAGTGGTTATGTGATGGTACGTTTCGTTTATTTCTATCCATTTTCTGCCAACTGATTACTATACATGGCTATAATGAACAGAAATATCTGCCTCTTGTTTTTGTGTTGGCTCCCAATGAGTCTGAAAAAACGTACTCTTCATTTTTGAAGCACATAAAACCGCTAGAAAAAACTTTAGAGCCTAAGTGGCTCATGATTGATTATGAGCTTGCCTTTGTGGATGCATTCAAAAAGCATTTTCTCAAAACGGATATCGCGGGGTGTCTGTTTCATTTCGGCTAATGTTTATGGCGTCACATTCGAAGATGTGGAATGCAGATTCAATACAACATCGATGATGAATTCTCGCTGAACGTGCGTAAGTTGGTGGCACTGGCCTTCGTTCCAGAGGAGGGCGTTATATCCACATGGACTTAAGTCCATATTGGAAGATAGAATCTGCACGAATAACAATATAGAGGGTTGACATAGAGGGTTTGATGAAAGAGTTGGATACAATCATGCACAGATTTCCATAAACGCGCTCAAGTTGTAGCAAAACTTGACCGAAATGGCCATCACCCAAATCAAAACTGGAGGTAATGTTGTTGTCGCGCAACGTCGTGCTCAACGTGTGAGAAATGCGAGACTGAAAACTATCGCTTGTAGTTAAGCTGAAGATAACATCATGGATTATTTGACTAATTTAGCCCATGTATTGTCTTTTGATTGTATGTGACATTATGAAATTATAATATTATATCGTTATTATTGTTGTATCTGTTGATGTTATTTCGAATATAATATTGTTATTTCTTATCGCTGTATATATCATTATGTATTGTATAGTGCCGCGGATATAATGTCGCGGATATAGCGTCGCGGATATATTGGCATGCGGATATAATGTCGCGGATTTGATGTCGCGAATATTATGTCTGCGGATAATGTGTCGTAGAACCGTTAGTTCTTTCACACTGGCATTGGAGAGGGTATTTGGTGGAGATTTTTCTCAGATTTCGTGATTACGTATGTGGCCGACGTGTAAGTGATGTCAGACAGTTATGCGGGACATTTGAATCATTTAGAAAAAGTTTTTCACTGTCTTCAAGAGGTCGGCGTAACTGTTAAAGATTCGAAATTCTATTCTTCACGAAATGAAATGTCGTTTTTGGGAAATGTGGTTAGCCCAATCGGGAAACTTCCTGATCCTGATCGGGTACAGGCGGCCACAAACTACAGCAGACCAAAGAATGTCAAAAAACTGCAACGCTTTTTAGGACTCTGCAACTATGACAGAATTTTTTCGCCCAAGTTTGCTATCCAATCCGATCCCCTTACTAGTTTGTTGTACAACAATCAACGCTGGAAGTGGGAGACAGATCATGAAAACGCGTCTCAACTTCAAAAACAGGAGTTACAAAATGGTACCTTACTGTATCATCCCGATTTTCCATCAGCTTTTTTTCTGGCCACGAACGCTAGTGATTCAAGAATAGCAGGACAACTATACCAAATCGTGAGTGACGAAAAACGCATCGTAGCGTGGGAAAGTTGTTTGTCACTGGAACGCGAATGTAGGTAGCACTCCGACGAAAAAAGATTCCTCGCGGCCCTTTGGGCTATTCAGCGCTGGCAAGTCAATTTCTTAGACAAATAATTCGTCCTGGTGACCGATAGTAAAATTTCGACCTATCTGAACTCATGCCGACTCCTGTCTCCGAGTATCACTCGCTGGGCGATTGCCCTTCAGGAGTTCCAAATCAAATTCGTCCACCGCGATAACGTCGTGGCGAATGCGCTTCTGCGCCACGCTTGAACTAGACTTTCCACTCCAGAAGATCAGTGTTGCCATTTGGCACTTCTAACCATCTTGTAGGAATTTGAAAACCTTGAGGAAATATCAACTGGGTGATGAAAATATCAACGAGATCAAAAACAAATTGAATTCTGACGATATAATAAAAAGAAATTTTGTGCTTCACAATGACCTGCTCTATAAAAGAGGTGACCGTGAAATCAAATTCCCCCTATATATTCCTCGAACTATGATCAGGGATTTTATCATGGACTATCATATTGCTTTGAGACATTCCGGGGTATACAAGGTATGTGTCGCCTTGAGAGACGAGGTTCATTTCCAAACTATGCAGCGCACTATCAAAAAAATTATTCGCGAATGTGAAATCTGTCAGAAGGCATAAATTCCAGTGTTATCCAAGCCGGCGCAGTTGCAAATATTTCCGTCGGGCGAGAATAATCTGCTATTGATGGATGTGCTCGGACCGCTAGTAAGAACCCAGTAAACATGAGACATTTATGAAATATTTCAAGATTCCCTAAAATGTTAATGATTGAAACATTTTTCAGGAACATTCCAGAGATATTTCAAAATCACTGTAACATTCCTGAAATATTTCAAAACAACTATAATTGATATATTCCGAAACATTTCGAAATTACTTGTGAAGTGAATGAATGAAACATTCCAAGATAACTTTGATTGTGAATAATTGAAACATATCATTTACTACCTATTCAGGAATGTTTCAATGAGTTCGAAATATGTTTGAAACGTTTCAAGGTACCTCAAACTATTGATATTTCGAAACATTTCAAATATACTCTCATTGCGAATTACTCGAATGTTTCAAGACAACTTGAATGGCTTGATTGAGGAATATTTCAAAATCACCTGAATTTTAAATGATTGGAACATTTCAATATGTCTCTCATTCTGAATGATGGAAACATTTTTCAGGAACATTCCAGGGATATTGCAAAATCACTGTAATATTCCTGAAATATTTCAAAACAACTGTAATTGATATATTCCAAAATATTTCGAAATTACTTGAGAAGTGAATGAATGAAACATTTCAAAATAACTTTGATAGTGAATAATTGAAACATATCATTCACTACTTATTCAGAAATGTTTCAATGCGTTCGAAATATGTATGAAACGTTTCAAGGTACCTCAAACTATTGAGATTTTGAAACATTTCAAATATACTCTCATTGCGAATTACTTCAATGTTTCAAGACAACTTGAATTGCTTGATTGTGGAACATTTCAAAATCACCTGAATTTTAAATGATTGGAACATTTCAATATGACTCTCATTCTGAATGATGGAAACATTTTTCAGGAACATTCCAGGAATGTTGCAAAATCACTGTAATATTCCTGAAATATTTCAAAACAACTATAATTGATATATCCCAAAACATGTCGAAATTACTTGAGAAGTGAATGAATGGAACATTTTAAAAAAAATTGGTAGTGAATAATTGAAACATATCATTTACTACTTATTCAGGAATGTTTCAATGCGTTCGAAATATGTATAAAACGTTTCAAGGTACCTCAAACTATTGAGATTTTGAAACATTTCAAATATACTCTCATTGCGAATTACTTCAATGTTTCAAGACAACTTGAATTGCTTGATTGAAGAACATTTCAAAATCACCTGAATTTTAAATGATTGGAACATTTCGATATGACTCTCATCCTGAATGATGGAAACATTTTTCAGGAACATTCCAGGAATATTTCAAAATCTTTGTACCATTTCTGAAACATTTCAAGACAACTTCAACTGATATATTCCGAAACATTTCAAAATTTCTTAGATAATTAATAAATGAAACGTTTCAAAATTTCTTCAATTGTGAATAATTGAAACATATCATTTTCTACTTATTCAGGAATGTTCCTATGCGTTCGGAATATGTTTGGAACATTTCAAGGTTCATCAAACTATAGAAATTTTGAAATATACTCTTATTGCGAATTACTGCAATATCAAAAGACAACTGAAATTGGTTGATTATGGAACATTTCAAAATCACCTGAATTTCAAATGGTTGGAACATTTCGATATTACTCTCATTCTGAATAATGGAAACATTCATCAGGAACATTCCAGGGATATTTCAATATCATTGCAACATTTCTGAAACATTTCAAGACAACTTTAATTGATATATTCCGAAACATTCCAAAATTACTTGAATGATTAATTAATGAAACGTTTCAAAATCACTTCAATTGAAACATATCATTCAATACTGATTCAGGAATGTTCCAATGCGTTAGGAATATGTTTGAAAAATGCCAAGGCTCTTCAAATTATTGACATTTTGACACATTTATTAGGAATTACTTACCTACTACAATATTCCAAGACATGCAACTTGAATTGGTTAATTTAAGAATATTTCAAAATAACCCGAATTTTAATAAATTAATTAGACTATTTTGACCAAGCATTTTATCATATTATGATGCAATTCAGCATTTCCCCTCTACAGCCGCCGCTTTCGTGGCTTCGGTAATCGATCGCGGGTTCCCGTCTTCGGCTCTAAGCGTTCGCGCACGCGCATTCAGTTTCCTTCTCCTTGGTGAAAGGCTTCGCAGTTTTCGCTTTCCGACTGTTGTCTCAAGCCAAGCAAAGCAAAAGACATCTAATATCTTATAATAGTGATGAAATATAATTATTCCACTCAAGTCAAACACATTTTTGAGTGTTTACTATTTAATCGTACCGGTAGACCTCTTAGGTGAGTTAGGCCATGTGAAGTAACATCAAAACTTGCAACCAAACAAACAACACAAACGACTCCATTTTTTTTATCATCACCTGGTGTGGCTGGACTTTGAAATGTATTCAACGGCTCCATGGACAAGGCCGAGGTACGTATAGATATAGAAAAACCATAATTTCAGATGAAATATCAAATATTATTAGATATCATGATGGGTATATTCATAATGATACATTTTGTTCTAGGATGGAGTGTGAAAATTTCATCATGACTTAGAAGCTGCAGAAGAATAGTGCTTTCAATTACGATGTAACCGAAGAAAAATATTGAAGCACTCAACATATGTGAATAACGATGTTGAATTACTTGATATATATGTACATACCTAATACGTCGTGATTATGTGAAATATCTGATGATACTTTTTTAACTGCTTTTTTCACATATCATTATATAAGCAATATAATCCATTTTTTTATGTCTATTATCTTTCATTTCACCAGCTATATGAATATATTCCAGCGATATTGGTAGGTATTTTTCATTCTGAAACATTCAATGGGAATGTTTCATAAACAGTAATATTGTTGAATGAAAAACATTCATGAAATGTTTCATGAAACATTCCCGAAAGTTCTACAATGAATGTTCCCAGGATGTTTCTATATATATGTATTTGAAACATTATTTATGAAACATCTCTGGTGGCGAAAATTTTTCGTTTCAAAAATATTCATGGAATGTACCAAGAAACATTCCTTAAGATCTAATCTTATTGGAAATGTTTCCAGAATGTTTCAAGCATTTGTATTCGAAACATCATTGAAGAAACAGTTTTGAGGGCAAGTATCTTTGGTTTCATGAATATTTCTGAAACATTTCATGTAATATAACGAAAGAAATATTTATGAAATATTGCATGGAACATTCCTACAGGATATGATCATGGTAGAAATGTTTCCAAAATGTTTCAATTTGCGTATTCGACACATCATTTAGGAACATTACCATGAAACATTCCTGAGGGCGGACATCTCTAGTTTCTGGAATGTTTCTGGAACATGTAGGCAAGTTTGAATGCAATGTTTCATGCATCAATAGAACGTTTCTGAAACATTTCAGAAACAGAAAATTGTTTACTGGGAAGTCGTGGAGACGGCACCTACCTTCCAGTCATTGTGAATTGTAACGACCGAAGTATTCTTCTAGAGCCCGGCATCATCTGAATAATTATTATCATCAGTGAAATATCATTATTTCTGTCATTCTTATCATTATGAATTATTTTTATTATTATTATTAATTCTATTATCATTATTACTATCATTGTTATCGTTATTATAATCATATTATATTCACACGCTGTATATTAGTATTGGAGCGGTTTCCTGGCCAGAAATCGTTACTGACTCATATTATGTTCTTAGGTCATAACTTGTGATAGAGATAGGATGAATAATGTGAGGTAGTTCTGACTGATTCGTGCTATCAAACGGTTGTCGAATAAAGTGATTGAAGTAGTTGTGCGTGTTCTTCCAAATAATAGAGTGAAATACTCCTCAGTCGTAACAATTTAGAAGTGGTGATACCATCCAGACGTTCTACATCATTATGAACAGCGAAATGGAGAATGTAGACGATGGAAGAGTGGGAAAAAAGAAGCTGAACCGAAAGCATGCTGTAGAACGGCGAGTTGTGGAAGACGACTACGCGAATCTTAATGCTGAGAATAGCGCATCTTCTTCTGATGAAAGTGTCCTGGAGGGAACAAGTCGTTCATCAAAAGATGCTAGAGGGTTGGAGAAAGCCAGAATAGAATAAATAATTGCCAAAAAAGTGGGCGAAATACTGAGCCGACACCAACCAACGCCAAATAGAGTTGAAAATCTTCCATCAACAAGTTTTCAGACCCCTATGAAGAATGATATTGTACCGATATTCGATCCTGAAGCTGGTGACGTTACTTCATCTAACTGGCTCAATAAAATAGACCAACTTGGCATGATTCATCGTTGGGACGATGGAACTAAATCCTATTATATGCAGTCGAAACTCAGTGGAATAGCCAAACGACGGTATAATGGGCTACAGGATTATAATATGACATGGAAAGAATGGAAACGAGCCGTACAAAATGCCTTCCCATCACATGAACACTTTGTGGATAATCTGAAGAGAATGATGGAAAGAAAGAAAATGCCGAACGAATCGATGGTTCACTATTATTACACAAAGACTCTGCTAGTACGTAAATGTGAAATTTCTGATACAAATGCTGTGTCGTGCATAATCGATGGCCTGCCGCTTGAGCACCAACGTACAGCAAAGTCTGGAAACTTCAATAACCCAGAAGAACTGTTCCAAGGTTTTTTATGCAAAATGGATCGAGATGAACCATCTATCAAAAGCGAACGATTCATTGCAAAAAGGGAGGTAACCAAGTGCCACATCTGTGGGAAAATAGGCCATTTTGCAAAAAACTGCTATTTCAAGAATGCTCAAAAGCCTACTGGACCCTCAGGATACAATTCGATCAAGGAATGCACGCATTGTGGAAAAAGAGGACATCTCAAAGAAGACTGCTACCACCTGAATCCTGCTGGAGTTCGTCTATTACAAAGGCAAGTACACAACCATATTTACAATATTAATGTAGCACTCAAAGGGGTTTTGTGTCGGGGCTACCTGGATACAGGTAGCCAGATAAATGTGGCGCATTCCTCTCTTATTGAAAAGATAGGAGTAGAGCTGAAAAGCTCCCAAATTGTTGTCAGGGGTTTTGGAGGTGATACTATTCTTCCAAAAGGTATGAGTTTGGTCACTTTTGATTTTCAGAACTTTCCGGTTGATTCTGAGCTACATTTTATGGAAACTGATATGGGTGACATCGAAGTAATTATAGGTCAGCATATCATCAATAATGTAGATATCATAATGAGCATTTATGGAGAGCAGGTAGTGATTGAGAGAAGAGATATAAACAAAAAGTATCCAGTCATTCTTGAACAAGATGTAATGATAGCACCTTTTTGTACATCTGTGATTCAAGTGACATTCGATGCCAATCACAATTCCTTGTTGGTGTCCGCTGAAAGTCACGAATATCCTGAACACTATTCTTTCAACAGCTCTGTCTCAACTGAATCTGATAATGTGCTAAGCGTCACTAATACAGGCCCCACTCATATATCTTGGTCGAATGGTCGAATTATTGCCAGAGCGACAGTGATTGACTATTATTGCCCTTCTATGATGCACCTGAACGCAGGGATCACACAATATATGCCATAAAAAAATCGGATATCAAGGTTGATCATGAATCCAATCGAGCACGTTTTTTCAGAATTTTCAATAAATTTGAAGGCTGTTTCGCCAAAAATAACAGCGAATTGGGTAGAACGAATTCAGTAGAATTCGAAATTAACTTATCAAGAAATAAACCGATATTCTACAGGCCTTACCGTTATTCAGAATATGAAAAAAAATGTCATTCGAAGCAAAATCAAAGATCTTTTAGAAAATGGAATGATTCGCGAATCTAAATCTCCATTTGTGAGCCCGGCTGTGCTAGTCAAAAAAAAAATGGAGATCACCGTCTCTGCGTCGATTACAGAAAGTTAAACTCGATAACGATCAAGGACAGATATCCCCTGCCACATATCGAGGACCAAATCGGCCGTCTTCGAGGTAATAAGTTTTTCTGCAGTTCAGATATGACACAAGGTTATTACCAGATACCTGTGGCATCGAAGTCTGTCGATAAAACAGCCCTCGTTACGCAAGATGGACAATATAAATTTTGTACTTACATGATATACTTATACCTCCGGAGACGGTAGAAAAGGGCCTCAATATATAAGAAAATGTCTTGGAATTATTAGAATCTGCAAATCTGAAACTGAATATAGAAAAATGTTTTTTCTTCGAGAATACTGTTGATTATTTAGGATATGAAGTAAACGAACAAGGTATACGCCCTGGCCAATGTAAAATGATAGCTGTGTCCAATTTTTCGATACTCAAGAATCTACACCAACTCCGACAATTCTTGGGACTCAGCTCATATTTTAGAAAGTTCATAAAAAATCATGCTCTCATTGTAGCTCCGTTGAGTGACCTCCTCAAAAAACATATTGCTTGAAAGTGGACCTCAGAACAGGAGTTGGCTTTCAATATCATAAAGGAAAAACTAACATCGAGGCCTTGCTTAGCATTTATGATCCCACCCTGTGTACTGAATTACATACGGATGCAAGTAGTAAAGAAATCGCAGGAATTCTATTACAAAAACACGGCGATCACTTCAAGCCAGTTATGTATTACAGCAGAACAACAAATAAAGACAAAAACATCTATCATTCATACGAGCTGGAAACTCTAGCCGTGGTCGATTCGATGAAACGGTTTAGAGTCTATTGAACTGGGATTCATTTCACGGTTGTCACTGATTGTTCCGCCGTACGTTCAACATTCACGAAACGAGATTTGTTACCTCGTATTGCTCGATGGTGGCTTAGCATTCAAGACTTTGATTTCGAAGTTCATCATAGACCAGGGGCAAAAATGAAGCATGTCGACGCACTCAGTCGAAACATTGCAAACCCCAATATATTAATGATCGATATAGATGACTGGATCGTATGTATTCAAATACAGGATGATACCCTCAGAACAATCAGAGAAAAATTGAAAATGAAAAATGTTGACAAGCAACTGAAAAACACATATGTTCTTGAGAATGAAAGACTCTTCAGAAAAACAGCAGACGAAAACAATAAGTTGGTCATACCCAAATCAGCAAGATTCAATATTTTGTGAAAATACCATGATGAAGTAGGCCATATTGGACTACGTAAATGTGAAAGCATTATAAAAGAAAAGTTTTGGTTTCAGGGCATGACAGAGTTCATAAAAAAATATGTTCACGCCTGTCTTGATTGCGCATACAAAAGAGGTCAATATGGAAAAAAAACTGGTTTTCTTTTTCCAATTGACAAGTCGACAGAACCGCTTCATACTTGGCACATCGACCATTCAGGTCCCTATTCGAAAAGTCCAGGAAATTTCAGTTATAAACTAATGATCGTGGACTCGTTTTCCAAATTTCTATTTGCTAGGCCTACGAGAATCACTAACTCTAAAGAAGTTATTCACAACCTTAGAGACCTATTCAGTATGTTTGGAGTACCAAAACGGATAATTTCCGATTGTGGAAAAGCATTCACAAGTAAACTGTAACGGTCCACTAGTGGATCGTTCATAACTCCTGTCCATCATAGGTAATACACTCATGTTATGCTGCGGGATGCATTGTTTTCAGAGACTTGATCGCTGAAAATCCTACTTAGAAACTACTTTGGGATACTAACCATGTCAGTTTCAACACCCAGTAATAATCAAAATGAATCGTACTTACATTGAACCCTCGTCAAACTGTTTTCTCATTGTAATTAAATCAGGCTACCTACCTGTACTCTGTAAAAGATTTCATCTGATGTGTTTTCGATTCCATATATTAATTCTTCAAGGGGTTATGTTCATTTTGCAAATAAATATTAGCGAACAGCTGTTTAGACTATCACGTCTTATTCTTCCCGTTTTATATTCGTTTGGCACATCTGTGACCTAGTCGTGAGAAGCGTGAAATCTAATTATATATTGCCAGTAAGGGACTTAGCAAGCAGGGTCTTCAAGGCAAAGCACTACTAACACCACACTCGGCACCTGTCACGGTTTCCGAAGTGTCCTGTGAGCGAGCAGCCTGATGTAAATAGGGTTTTTGGAAACGTCAGAGTACCTCTGGGAAGAACGACGATTCTCTCTCTCTCTCTAGGGGCCATTTTTCTGAAATGCCACGAAAAGTTCGTGCTGTAGAAATTTTATACAAAATAATGAAGATTTTGGTGATGAAGGCCGATTAACACCTTTAGGCAAGTATAATAAAACTCCTGCAATAAAGTGCACTGAAAATTATATATTGAACAATAACAAAATACATCGAAAAACACATGCATCATGATGACTTCTATTCAGGCCTTCATGGTATAGGTATACCGCCATTTTGGTATAATAGTCGTGTCGTTGTAATACACGACGCCATAATGATGGTGAACAAGGTTTAAAACCCTTGTGATTTCAACCATAATTGCTACTGTTGCAATATTATGTTTATCCTTTGTTCCTGTTTCTAAAAAATATTTTTCTGGACCCATGCTGATATGCCACTGAGAACAGTTCCCCCGAATTTGGTATATTCCTGATGGATGATGAGATCCGTTTGGTAAAAGCTACGTTACACTTATAGGGATGACCTACTGTAAGTAGATTTTTCACTTAATTTTGCCAACCTGATGAGAAGATGGACTGCACCAGTTGATTTGGATTTAATACTTTTACTTATCATTGTCTGCCTTTATATACCCTCTCCTTTGTGAGAAAGGGAGTATTAGCGCTGATAGTCCGTTTCATAGGACTTGGTTATATTTTCCAGAATTTATATCACACCTGTGGACCATTTATTCAGTTTTTAATGTTTCCTTTTGAAGCCACAGTGAGGCTAAGTTTAAGATTTAAGTATACTGCTTATCTTAGTATATATTTGTACTAACGAATTCTGACTAATACAGTTTTGTAAACTATTGGATCATTAAAGATAACGAAACTGTTGCAACTAGTCATAAGATTATATTATTATACTAACAGATTATTCACTCTCAGTAATTTCTTAAGCTAAAGTTAATTCTTCAAATACTCCAGGTGTTGGGTCCAATTTGAATATGAATATTACATATGATATTATTGTGACTTTGAGGTAATTCGATCATTATAGCATAGATTTAGAAAAACTTCAGTACTGTTGATATTTTTGTTTTGTCTCACCCTATTCCTTCCCAGATAATACTGGGTGGCGCCCACATTTACCTATTTTTATGAAATTAAATCCACGACCATCTCTACCACTAAAAAGCAACCGTGTAGCGAGGCCATAATTTCATCTCTTGTTGAAATTACATCACATAAAATTGGCGCACAACGTGGAAGGCCTCGATAGTTTTCTTTTAGTTTTTTATATAAAAAAAAGTTCTCTCATTAAAATTTCATAGCCGGAGCAAGGTAAATTTCCCCATAACCCTTTCTTATTCTTCCTGGACAAAACAAGAATATTACAGTTTTTTGTAAATTTTTCAAATTACCTGATATTTTTTTTATTTGGAAAATATCATATACAGGGTGAAGGCAGTGAGCCAGATTGTTCAATGTACATACTTTGGTAAGTAATTTATTCAACTGAGCACTGAAATTTCTTGTTTCTTGACATATTTTCTGGTTGTTGAATAAGTCTCAAGAATTTGCATTATACAGGGTGATCAAAGTTAATTGGGTAAGTTAACCTCATTAATTGATTTTCTTCACAAATTTCATATTTCTGATTTCATGAAATAATTATTCCAGTACTTCCTGATTAGGTACACTTAGCATTGAGGCACTGATTATACAGGGCGTTGCGCAAATTAGCATGTTGTGATCCAGTGGCATCATTCTGCAAATAAATCCACCTGGTTTTCAATTTTCCACAAGTCTTACTGAGTTTCCTTGTCAACAAGAAACTCTACGCTTTAGTACTTGTACAGGGTGTTGTCCCGAGTGATTAACTTCAGAATTTTTTGGTCATTTCATACTTTGAATATTTGAACCATGAGGGTTAACTACAACATAGATCCTGTTCATCTTAGGACTAGAGAACTAAACTATGAGCTTTTTATACGGGGCGTTGCAGTTGATAGAGCTGATACCGATCAGAAAAAAAAATTTCTGAGAAGGGAAATTAGACGTGATCTTTCTAGATCTGATGTTGAATATACCACTCCTAACTTCAATTTTGAGAATGAACGGGAAGCAATCGATGAAAGTATTGAATCTATCACGGATGTAGTGAATAACTTTGATGGTATGAATGAGGAAGTCTTTAAGAGAGTGGGAAGTCGTATTAATCACATTTTCGGCCGTCTTTATAGAATCCCAAATGATACAGAGAACTTAGAAATTTCAAATTATCGAGGAGATAATATTATTTTGATTAGTACACTTGAAGAAGACTTAGTCGAAATACGTGAACAATTTCTCGAAGGACAAGCTGCTAACCTCCCTAACTTGCACTTAGGTCCACAAGCTGATAACCTTCCAAAAGCGGTACCTGCATATAAGTGGGGAATAACATTTGATGGTACACTAAGAAAAGGATCACTTAGGTCATTCTTACAGCGTGTGGAGGGGTTGAGAGTTGCGAGAAGTTGTACGAAAGAGGACTTGTTCCAGTCTGCTTCTGATTTGTTTGAGGGTGTTGCCAGGGAATGGTTCGGATCTCAGTCTAGACAAAATCGTTTCAATTCCTGGGATTCATTAGTAGACGCGCTGAAAAGAGATTTTTTACCTTCTGATTATAATGATCAGCTTTGGGAAGAAATACGTCACCAAACTCAAGGTCAAGATGAGCGTATTGTTGTTTATTTATCTTTAATGGAAAATTTATTCAGCTGCTTAATTAATGAACCGCCAGAACATGATAAACTGAAAATTATTAAGAAAAATATTTTGCCTAGTTCTCAATCATATATTGCCTTACAGCAGATAAATGATGTTAATAAACTTCTAGAAGTATGTAGAGCTTTAGAGGACGCAAATATAGTCCAACTAAAATATCAACCTCCTCCAAAAAGGAATATTTCGACTCTTGAACCAGGATTAGCATATTCTTCGGCTGCTGATTCAACCTCTGATAATTCTTGCCCAAATTGTCATAATCATTTCGATAACAATCACCGTGAACCGAGAGCTACCACGAGTAATGTCTATAACAGAGTGTATAGGAATAATAGGTATAGAAGTTCAAATTCTTATAGGAATGATTCAAGAAATAATAGACAACAATATTCAGATAACTTTTCTAGAAATTTTTCACACAATAGTAGACAAGTGGCTACTCTTCAGAATAATAATCAGTCATTTCAACCTATAAATAATAATAATAATCGATCAAGTACTCCTAACCAAAGAAATGATATTAATGGACAACGAAAAGAACCCTTCTGTTTTGGTTGCGGTAAGCCAGGAGTGATTCGCCCAAACTGTCCGTCCTGATCAAAAAACGAGCACAGGGGAAACACAAGGTAGGTCGGTGTGCCCCCTATGTAGTTTCAAAGACCTTTCATAACCAAATGAGAAATTCGGAAATGAATCTTGCTGGACTTGAAACTCGCCATGTTTCAAATAATTTTAAAATGAAGTCACCATTTTCTACAGAATGGAAACTCTGGTTAGACAAGGTGCGCCAGATGTATAAAACCAAAGTAACCATACAGCATTCTTCTAACTGTAATGAAGCTGATACGATTTTTGTTTATAAAGAAAATGATTATAGGTTTTTTATTGATGTTAAAATACTTGGAAAGCAAATAACTTGTCTAGTTGATAGTGGTACAAGTCATAGTGTTATTGGAGGAAGCGGAATGCACTTATTAGAAATTTTTGGATTAACAATTTTGGATTGTTCAGATTCGAGCATCAACACAGCTGATGGAGTTGCTCAACAAATTGTGGGTTATGTCAATTTGCCCGTGGAGGTTGACAATACTGTCAAACTCTTGGGAATTTTGGTAGTGCCAACTGTCTCACATAATCTTATATTGGGGTCAGATTTTTGTAGGATTTTCAATGTTTCTTTGGACTTTAATAGCGACTCATGTCATATCGGGAAAAATCATCTAACCGTAGCGAAGTCTGGCGTGGGCGAAATAAATGTTATTTATCGAATTCAGTCCAAATCAGAGCTAGTTGAAGAGCAACTGTCACAACTCGAAGCAGTCATTGATGAATTTAGGAAACTGTCGACTTCAAAACTAGGTAGGACAAACAAACTAGTTCACAAAATAGATACGGGCATGGCAGATCCAATTAAACAACGACATCACTTGATGAGCCCCTACAAGTTAGAAATACTTAATAAAGAGTTAGACAAAATGCTGCAACTTGGTGTAGTACGTCCTTCAAAGAGTCCCTGGTCGAGTCCAGTACTCATAGTTGAGAAATCCAATGGTGAACCGAGATTCTGTTTCGATGGCAGAAAATTATTTTCAGTCACTTGGAAGTGCGCTTACCCTCTACCAATCGTCGACCACATATTTAGGAAATTATCCGGTGCACAGTATTTAACTAGCATAGATCTTAAATCTGCGTTTTGGCAGGTCCCTCTGGACCCTGAGTCCTGTGAAAAAACTGCTTTCGTTGTTCCTGGTCGAGGATTGTTCGAATTTGTAGTTATGCCGTTTGGGCTTTTTAATGCTGCACAGACCCAGCAGAAATTAATGGATAGTATTCTCGGGCCCGAACTAGACCTTTTTTGTTTTGTTTATCTGGACGATGTGATAATCGCCACTCCTACCTTTGATAAGCATATCGAAATTCTTAATAATGTTTTTGAAAGACTTCGTGAAGCTAAGCTCACAATTAACTTGGAAAAATGCTCTTTTTGCCGTCCAAGTCTGAAATATCTAGGATTCATGGTAGATCGAGACGGACTTCGAACTGATCCAGATAAAATGAAATCTATGTTGGAATACCCAGTACCCAAAACAGCTACTGAGGTGAAGCGTTTCATTGGACTCATCAGTTATTATCGTCGTTTTGTGAAAGACCACTCTTCTTTAACTGCGCCTATTACCGCCTTACTTGAAGGACGTCGCAAATCTCGAAAAATCGAATGGACTGAGGAAGCCAACACCGCTTTTTGCAGAGTAAAAGAAGCATTAATATCCGCTCCCATCTTAGCCTCACCCGACTTCTCTAAGGAATTCATTCTACAGTGCGATGCGTCAAATGTTGGCGTTGGCAGCGTTCTTACTCAAAATATTAACGGTAATGAATTTATCATCGCGTTCGCTTCCAGATCTCTTTCAGAATCTGAGAAAAAATTTACTACAACAGAAAAGGAGTGTCTCAGTATCCTGTTCGCAGTTGACAAATTTCGCCCGTATATTGACGGAGTACACTTCAAGGTCATTACTGATCACGGATCATTATTGTGGCTGAGTAATTTGAAGAACCCAACTGGTCGTCTTGCTCGCTGGGCGATGCGCCTTAGCATGTTCGACATGGAGATTGTCTACAGACGTGGTGCTTTGAACACGGTTCCCGACGCACTTTCGAGAGCACCTTTAGAGGTCAATGTTATTGCCATTTCGCAGACAGATGTCGAGGCAGATACTTGGTATGCAACACTGATTCAAAAGGTCCTGAAGTCTCCTGAAAATTACCCGGATTTTGATGTTCGCGGCGGTGTTTTGTATAAACATATCCCAGTAGAATTTGGTTTGTCTACAAATTTTCCTGATTGGAAAATCGTGGTTCCTAAAAAACAAAGGCTGTCGGTATTTAGATTAGATTAGATTTAGAATGGGGCCTTCGGGCTATCTGCCTCCACACCGCGACCTTTTCAGATCTATTGTGTCTGCCCTCAAAATCGATTAGAGTTCTTCGGCTAGCCCCGTCTTCTCTATGAGACTCCATAGGCTAGCTTCCAGATCCCCTGTGTATCTCTGGGCTTCTGGTTTTTCCTCACCCAGCGTAAGGAACCTTAGTCTTGACAAGCCCTCACAGTGGCAAAGTATGTGTACTGCTGTTTCCTCCTCTTCCTGACAGAACCTGCACAGCAGTTCTTCAGTCAGACCTATCGTACTCATGTGTTTGTTGAGCCTACAATGCCCTGTGAGAAGTCCCACTAGTATTCTAGTTGAACTTCGTTTCTGGCTTAGTAGATATTCTGTGAATGTTGGCGATGGTTTTTTAATAAACTCTTTTGCCTGTCTCATTCCTGGCGATTTGTTCCACCATTCTTGAGATTTGGTTTGCATCCATGATTTGATACTAGTCTTTTGTATAGCTTTCGCAATACCACAGAAGGGTTCTGGGCCATTCAGAGCTTTGTTTGCTCCTGCTCGGGCAAGTGAGTCTGCCTCTTCATTGCCCTCGTACCCTGTATGTGCTGGTACCCATGCTAGAGTCAGTCTGTTCTGACTGCCCAGTGCATTTAGGGTTTCTAAGCAGTCCCATACTAGTTTTGAGTTAACTTGCATAGAGTTGACTGCTTTGATTGCCGCCTGGCTATCTGAATAGATTGCAATGGTTTTGCCTTTAAACTCTTGCCTTATCAATTCTTTCACGCAATGATGTATTGCAATAATTTCTGCCTGAAACACCGTCGCGTATTTACCTAAGCTCAGTGAGATTCTTGTCTTTGGCTTGGCCCCATAAATACCGGCTCCTGATCCAAACTCAGTTTTGGAGCCGTCCGTATAGACAGCAATGTCTGCATTGATAGGAGGTCCTTCCTTCCATGCCTCTCTGTCCGTTATACTTATTTTAAAAGTTTTTTCAAAGCTATATTTTGGAATTATGCCATCCGTTGGCATTCCCATGATGGGGTCGCTTTCCAACTCTTCATATAGCTTTCTATAGTCTTTACCGTGCGCGTTGCTTATGGGTGCTTGACCCCTTGACAATCTACTCACGACTGCTCTGGCTTCGCCTTGAATATATATTTGTAGTGGTGGTAGGTTCAAGAGGACCTCTAAAGCGGCTGTTGGAGTGGTTTTCATTGCACCAGTGGCACTCAGGCAAGCTTGCCTTTGAATAGCACTGAGCCTTCGAATCACTCCAGCCTGTTGTGTTTTTGGCCACCAAACTACTGACCCATATGCTATCATAGGCCTGATGACGCTGGCATAGAGCCATGTGGTCATTTTTGGTTGCAGTCCCCAATTTTTCCCGCACATTCGTCTGCACAGATTGAAGGCTACTGTACTTTTTTGAACAATTTTTTATAGGTGTTGATTCTATGTTAACTTATGGTCAAAGATGACTCCTAAGTATTTTGCCTCTAGGGCGAACGGAATTTCTACCCCGTTGAGTACTGGTGACTTTAATCCTTCCAGTACTCTCTTTTTCGTGAAATTCACTATAGTGGTTTTATGAGGGTTCACGGTGAGTTCCTCCTCTTTACACCAATTGTCAATTATGTTTAGAGCGATTTGTGTGAGCTCCGAGACCGTACTTGCGAATCTACCTCTAGCGATAACCGCCAGGTCGTCGGCATATCCTAAGCAATAATACCCTTTGGATGTTAGCCTTTTGATCAGTTCGTCCATTAGAATGGCCCATAGTAGGGGTGATAATACTCCTCCCTGTGGGCATCCCCTATCTGCTCTAGCTGTCAGAGTTGTCTCGCCAATTGTGGATATGATAACCCTATTTTTCAAATTGACATTTATCCACTGGCACAGGAGTAGCGGTACTCCTTTCCTTGCTAGGGCATTAATTATAGAATTTGTTGATGCGTTATTGAAAGCACCTTCTATGTCTAAGAATGTTGTTATAGCTATTTCTTTGTCCTCTATCGACTTTGCGAGTAGCCTGTTCAGATCATCCAGTGCTAAGTCAGTTGACTTGCCTGGCTGATACGCATATTGGCGTTCGTTGAGCGGGTTTCTTTGTAATACCTCGTCTCTTATGTATCTGTCTATCAGTCTTTCCAGCGTTTTGAGCAGGAACGACATTAGACTTATTGGGCGGTATGATTTTGGCGTTTTGTCACCCACCCTTCCCACTTTGGGAAGGTAGATGACTGTCACCTTCTGCCATACTATGGGTATATATCGTATTGCTATACAAGCCTTGAATATATGACACAAGTGTGGAATTAGTATTTCCTACCCCTTTTGAAGCAGGATGGGGTATATTCCATCTACTCCAGGGGATTTATAAGGTTTAAATTTATTAATAGCCCACCTAATTCTGTTTGGCCTCGATATCTCTGTAGCTAGCCTCCATTCTATGGCAGTTGGCCTATTCGGCCTGCCAATGGTGCTGTCTGCCACTATCGGCTCATTTAGAATTACTGAGGCCGGAAAGTGTGCTTCAGTGAGCATTTTCAGACTCTCCTCAAAAGTTGCTGTGTAGGTATTGTCATTCTTCTCCAGAAAACCTACTTGGTTTACAGTACCTTCTTTGGCTAGCACTTTGTGGATCCTTGAACATGTGGGGGTTTCTGTGACCTCCTCACAGAACTTTTTCCACGATTGCCTTTTCGATTTCCTAATCTCTTTGTTGTACTGCGTGAGTTTAACCTTATATGTGGTCCAATTCTGGTCGAGTTTTGCTTTGTTGAATAGCCTTCGCACCTCCCCTCGTAGGGTTTCGAGATGCTTGTTCCACCAGATTGTTTTATTGCTTTGTTGTCTTGTTTTTTCCGGGCAGTTACCTTCGTAGGCGGCAACTATTGCCTTGCTTACTTGGTCTACTGACCTTTCAAGACTGTGGCTGTCCCTTATGTCAGCCGTGGTCCTTTGTAGAGATTCTCTGAGTGATGTTGCGTATCCTTCCCAGTTGGTCTCTCTGGGGTTTCTGTACTTTGTTAAGGTACGAGGTGGGGTAATTATATCAAATCTTATTTGTCTATGGTCAGAACACGAAGGTTCATCTGACACATGCCAGTTGACGATATTATCACATGCTTTTTCTGACGAGAGAGTTATATCTAGAACTTCTTTCCTCGCTGCCGTGACAAATGTTGGTTCGCATCCTACATTAGCTATTAATAACCTTTCTGTTAGTATGAATTGCAAAAGTGACTCACCTCTTCGGTATTTAAGGAATGTCATGATGATGCACAGGCTGCACATCTAGGAGTTTACAAGACTGTT
Organism: Phaedon cochleariae; assembly: GCA_918026855.4. NCBI lineage: Eukaryota > Metazoa > Arthropoda > Insecta > Coleoptera > Chrysomelidae > Phaedon > Phaedon cochleariae. The sequence goes on along the minus strand of OU896722.1, from coordinate 10,720,240 downwards.
AATAGAATTCGCGAGTTGTATTTCTGGCCCAGATTATTACAAGACGTTAGGAAGTATGTCAAACATTGTTATGTTTGTAGTGAGCAAAAGGTAAGCTCGTCTGCTCGCCCAGGTTTCATGGGACAGCCCAAGAAAGTGAGTTTTCCTTGGCAATATGTGTCGGTGGATTTGCTTGGACCTTTGCCACGCTCAAAAAATGGATTTTCATACGTGTTATTAGTCTCAGACTATTTTTCAAAATTTTGTCTTGTTCATCCTCTGAGACAGGCGACAGCACCTCAGATTGTGAAGTTCATTGAGGAACAAGTTATATTAATATATGGCTCGCCACAATTATTGGCTTGCGACAATGGTGTGCAGTTCACCAGCAATATCTTCAAGCAATTAGCTGATAGGTATAATATTAGGATTTATTATAATGCGCGGTATCACGCACAGGTCAATGCTGTTGAACGTGTTAACCGAGTACTCGAAACTGCTATTCGTTCCTATTTGAAGGATAATGACCACCGTGAGTGGGATAAGGAAATCCACAAAATAGAGTTCGCTTTGAGGACAGCCGTTCATGAAGCAACTGGCGTTAGTCCTACGACTTTGAATTTTGGTAGGTACGTTCCTGCTAAAGGAGATTACTATGGAAAGGTTGGATCTTCTGCGGATTTTGACCTGAATAATATTAACCAGATAGATTATTGTGAGGAGATTGAGCAACTTCCTCAGATGTACCTTGATGTTCGACGAAAACTTTCCGAGGCTTACGCTAAGAATTCGAGAACCTATAATCTACGTAAAAGACCCAGTGACGTCTACCACCTTGGTGACCGCGTCTGGAAGAGAAACTTTGTACTTTCCAACAAAGGTGAACACTTTGCATCAAAACTAGCACCAAAATTCACTCTTTGCACGGTTAAAAGGGTTATTTCTGAATTGGTGTATGAGCTGAGTGATTCTGAGGGTAAAAATCTAGGCAAATTTCACGTCAAGGACCTAAAGCCTTACCAGGGACCTGAATAGACATTAGTGTGTATGTGTAGTATGAATGTGGCAGCGAATGTTGAATGAATCAATGAATGAATGAAACCCAGGTTCTGAAAAGACTAGTCTCACATGACCAATTTCATTATTGTAGAATTTGCAGTATCCTTTAATACCCTTTATGAAGTCTAGTTCAGTTTTTCTTTGAAGTATCGACTTCCGGAATTTTTGTTGTTTGTCATGAGGGACAACTTTAACTGTTGTCGAGTACCTGAACAAGGCAAAGCAACTCGTATCCGATTGGAGTATCTCACGCATTTGCGGGGAGATATTCACCCTTAGGATTGGTGAGTTTGCCAGTGATGGCAAATGAACTAATCTGGCGGTTGTCTGGTCTGACCAGATTAATTGCACCTGTATATGGTCCTTTTGTGTCGCGTCAGATGTGAGTCTACCGATCATTTAAACTACTTGAAGGTACAGGTTGATATTGTGTGGAAAATATTGTCACTGCGCTAAATATTTCCTGTGAGGAGGGGGAATGTGTAACGGTCCACTAGTGGATCGTTCATAACTCCTGTCCATCATAGGTAATACACTCATGTCATGCTGCGGGACGCATTGTTTTCAGAGACTTGATCGCTGAAAATCCTACTTAGAAACTACTTTGGGATACTAACCATGTCAGTTTCAACACCCAGTAATAATCAAAATGAATCGTACTTACATTGAACCCTCGTCAAACTGTTTTCTCATTGTAATTAAATCAGTCTACCTACCTGTACTCTGTAAAAGATTTCATCTGATGTGTTTTCGATTCCATATATTATTTCTCCAAGGGGTTATGTTTATTTTGCAAAGAAATATTAGCGAACAGCTGTTTAGACTATCACGTCTTATTCTTCCCGTTTTATATTCGTTTGGCACATCTGTGACCTAGTCGTAAGAAGCGTAAAACCTAATTATATTGTAACGACCCAAGCCAGTTCGCTTGGTAGAATATTTCATCATGATCAAGAGTATTGATTCATTTTGGAAGTCATTATCTCATTTCTGATATTTGAGGATCATAGTTAGTGATTCAGTTCATGACTCCATTAATGAAGGTTCAATTTCTATGAGTAGTTGCATTTTTATCAGAGGAATAAGTAACAAATCATCACGAGATCATAAATTCTATCACTCAAACTTTGGATTGTATCCCAGGTATGGTAAGACCTTGTTGGATACTGAATTATGCAGTGTTGTGCTTTGTTACAACATCAGGAAGCTTGGTGAGTAATCTGGACTTCGATTCGTATCGATTTATTCCAGCTACAAAGGCAGGAAGAGTCTGTTTTGTGGAAAAAACTCTACCAATTCACGAACGTTTGACGCTGTCAGACGTTCATAAATTCATTTCAAATCTGGAGCAAAACCACAGGGACAGACTTATAAGTATGTGAAAACAGCTACCTGATCTTTGGACATCGTGTGTTCACAGCTAGAAGCCTCATAATGCAAGGGAGCACCCATAAATGGGGCCAAAAAGGGGCCAAATCCAGGTTTGTTTCAATAAAAGAACATCAGTAACCATGGAAGTGGTCCTAGTGACAATCACAACAAACGGTTTCCCTATAAATAGCAGCCCGAGCCGCGATCTCGAGAGAACATTTCCAACCTTCGAAGAAGCAACATCTCCAGAAATAAAAGGTAAGAATCCATCATAACAAAACTGTTTGCATTTGTATATGTTTATTTGTTGATCTGAATTTATTTGACATGGACATGACAATGACATTAGTGACCTAGTGACCGTCCGCTTGGTGCTAGAAATGACTAGAGCACCGACGACCGTTACAGATAGAGCGATATGGAGTATTCTTTTGGAATGAACTGTGTTGAGTTGCGATTGAGTTGCAATTCTGTTTATCATTGCTTATTATACTGAGTTATGGTATATTATTGCTATGGTTAGGCATATATGATGAATATTTGTTGTCTTTCTTCACAGTTATATGACTTCACATATGTTCTTTTAGCTTACACTTACACTACAATCCGACCGACACCTGATCGTAGTCGGACCCTACACTTTTTACAATCCGACCGACTCCTGATCGTAGTCGGAACTTACACTTACACTACTATCCGATCGACTTGGTCGCAGTCGGACCCAACACTTCACCACTAATAGGCTTGTACTTTTGAAATGTACTGGGTGTAGTACATTTGAATTTGAAATGATGGTTTAATTTATTTATGTGTGATGATATATAATTTACACCTGAGTTCACATATGTTCGTTTAGCTCACATTTACACTACTCTCCGACCGACACCTGATCGTAGTCGGACCCTACACTTTTTACAATCCGACCGACACCTGATCGTAGTCGGAACTTACACTTACACTACTATCCGATCGACTTGGTCGCAGTCGGACCCAACACTTCACCACAAATAGGTTTGTTCCTTTGAACATCTGCGACTTCTAGAAATAATAAAGATTTGCCTAAACATTGTTATGTGTTTTCCCTCAGAGCCAATGGGCAAAAATAATATTATTTCAGAAACTAATTCCTTATCTTGTAACGAGTTCTAGGCAACATGGAAGATGACCAAACCTCTACCTCCTTTATAGCCGAAGGAACGGGTTGAAGGATTAGGTCCCAGTCTGAGTACTATCTCAGCACTTACTCAGCACTTACTCAGCACTCAGTCTCTGATAGATAACGTCAATTCCAAATAGAGTAAACTCATCACATGATCTCTTTTGGGTAGTATTGTATACTTTGCTGTTGCTTAACCTTGACCAGTTTATCTACGTAACTCGAAGTGCTTATAGATGACAATGAGTGGTCAAATTGCTTGATGGTACTGTGGGAGCGTCCTCTCCTTACTTTCATATTAACAGTAGGCATACTGATTTGGACGTCCCTGTAGTTGGTGTACACCGCGGAGGTGGCTTGCAACCACTCTTATTTTATCCCGGCAGGAGACACGATCCTTCTACTGAAAAAAGCCATAAGGCAACCCGAAAGGAATGCAAGCATAGTCCATCTGAGCAATTGATCAGATAATACCAACATAAACTTTTGATACTGAGTCTTGGTTGGCGCAGTGAACAGGGTTTGATTGCTTTTTGCTAATTCACTCAACTTCACATCGTACAGTTTGCATTGTAAAAAGATGCGTTGCCAATAAATACTCTTTGAGTCATACTAGATTTTCATTTCTTTTCTACCTTCACAGAACTCTGTATCCACGAACTGGGTCCATATACATCATCAGAACGTATCGACACAGACCGTCGATTAGTAGGAATTTATTTGACTAGAATAGTAAGAAATCAGAATAGCAAATCATCAGAACCATATTTCAGCGACTGCAATATGTACAACCCGTAATTTGTCGAACCGTACTTTGACAGACTGCATTATGTCAGAATGCATAAATCACAATAGTATATCAAAAGACTGCCATATATTCAGAAGTGTACTTTGCCAAACCAGTAAATAAAATACTCTTCATGTCGTCAGAATCATAAAAATATATAATCGTAAAGTCATAGAACCGTAAAAGCACAGACTGTAATTCAGCGACCCGTACTCTGTAGACCACCATTTCATCAGAATGAACATTCCCGACCAGCAAACTGGCAGAATTGTGATGTACAGAATCTGAAAATGGCAGAATGCGAAAAGTTCATACCCGTAAAAAGACAGACTGTCGATTTTTGATACCCGTAAAATGAAAGATCCGTACAATGACAGACTCGTAAAAGCACAGACTGCCAATACTCTAGATCCGTAAAATGCAAGAACCGTACATCGACAGACTCATAATCCATCGGACTACCGGAATTTCCAATCCATAATTCATCAAAACCGTAAAACGACAGACCCGTAAAACAGCAGAATCGTAAAATGACAGACTCGTACAATGGCAGAATCGTGCAGCTACCAAACCCGTAAATTTTCAGAATTTTTTGGATTAAGACCCGTAAAATAGCAGAACCGTAAAATGGCAGAACCGTACATTGACAGACCCGTAAAACGTCAGAACCGTACATCGACAGACCGTCAATATACCAGAATGTGTGAGACGCGTGGAGACTCGGAACAAGCGGTAGCGCATTGTTGCCAAGTTGAATCGATAGAAATTCCTTGCTATACCTACTCAAATCTGATTCAAACTGTTTTATGAAGAATTCTAGAATCCTGAGATAGGTTCGTACATTGTAGTATTTGTGTTTGATAATCTGTTTGATCCGAATCAGGAAGATATTGACATGATAATTTGATTGTATCAAGATAAAGAAGTATATATCATTCTTTTTGTTGTAAAATTAAATAACAAAACATCAGACATGTGAATATAACGATGTTTTCTATGTATAATAGGTGAATCCATTCTCGGAGATTCTATAAGGCAGAAATGGAATCATTGTATGTCCATTCCTGAATATATAAATATTGGAGAAAAACATCAAACTTTCAAACTTTCCTATAGTCATGGTCTGAGATTCGGATCAGAGTGTATACCTTTCAATTTGATTCTCCAATTAAATAGTAGATAATATAAATAAAGAACTTGTAGCATTTGTATATCGCTATTTCGTTTCGGGAAACCTACTCCCCAAGAGTTTTCGAATCTAGTGATTTCTTATTGTCAATTGTGCTTAAATCCCTCACATGACTTCAGTTATAGATTATATATAGGGTGTCCCAAAATTGCTCTACTTGAAGTAGAGGTCAAAATAAGTTGATTGGACCCAATTCGTTTATATACCAAAATGTTCCGTTCGTCAATGGGGTACTTTGTATGTGATCAATGAGGTACTTTGTATGTGATCAATTTCATTTGCGTTTCGGATATCATAATGACTTCATTCATCTTCCATGAAATGTCGAATCTCAAGCAATGGCGGCTCGAAATACCGCCTGTTGGTTCATCGAGGAGGTGTTACATACATTTTTATTTGGGATTTTCCCTCCTCGCTTTCACAAAATAATAATATGAGCATAATTTCAATATACAGTGTGGTCATTAAAGTGTGCAACATATGGGAATCTTCTTAATGAATTGCACAACCAAAATACAGATAGTGCCAAGAGTTGGTGCATGTTCGATCATCATTTCAGGTGCACTCAGAATAGTTGCAAGTCAAACAGCATACAGGGTAGGTAAAAAGATATAAAAAGTGCTCAGGAGTAAAGTACCTACCCGTATATCAAAAAATTCAGCAGAATGTTATTGAGAAAAGTTGTTCACAATTAAAATTCATACCTAAATACCAGAGCATGGCTTCCTAAGACATTCTTCAGCTCTTCAATTCCTTTCGTTAATAAATTCCCATTTTTTTTTTCAAATTCAAGCATATTTTTGCATTCAACTTGGATTTCAATTTTTATAGGAAATCACAAACTTCATGTTTGTTGCAACGATATTCAGCTCAACTTTGAAATTTTGCGAACCCTATTTTCAACAAGGTAAAACATCATTAATGATAATATGCATATTCGAAAACCTTCATTTAATGTGAACATTTTGTATTTGAAATGTTTATGAAAAAGCTGAACAAATTGATCGACAACCATGATATCTTTTGAAAAATCACGGACACCCATCAAGGAACAGAACAAATGAGGGTTGACAGTAAATATTGAGGCAGTTTGGTGACATACTGCTTATCTAATGATGTTTTACCTTGTTGAAAATATGGTTTGCGAAATCTCAAAATCAAGCTGTATATCGTTGCAACAAACATCAAGTTTGTGATTCCCTAAGAAAATAAAATCCAAGTTGATTGCACAAAAGTGCATTAATTTCAACAAAAGTATGATCAACTGATTTTGTTATGATCAAATTATGAAAGTGTTTAGGGTGAATATAAAAAAAAAATACAAATTGGGAAGTTATCAATGGAACAAATCGAAACACTAAAATATGTCTTAGGAGGCCATGTTTTGGTATTCAGGAAAAACTTTCAATTGTAAAGAACTCATTTCCATAACAGTTTGCTGAATTTTCTGAAATAAGGGTACTTTACTCCTGAGCATTTTTTATATTTTTTGACCTACCCTGTATGCTGTTTGACTGTATTTTGGTTGTGCAATTCATCAAAAAAATTTCCATATGTTGCACACTGTACAAGTACAGAGGATTTGCCTCAAAATTTTACTGAAATTCAAATGGCACTCTGTATGAATAATTTTACGTAAGTCGATAGAGCGAAAAAATACCTTCCAAATGACATTTGTTTTCAAAATGGCGGATCATGCAGGAACCTTTTTGTCTGCAATCATCATGGACACATTGTGACGTCATCCGTCGAATTTTTGGAAAGCATCCTTATAAAATAAAAAATTTACGAAGCACTTGGATTAGTTATTGATGGAACATATTTTTCAACGCTTGTAGCGCACGAAAGGAAATACCTATGATAATTTGTTTTTATTAAGTCATAATTTCAAACAATTTTCTTAGTCTTAAATTCCCCCAAGAATGTGAAATAGGAATGGTACTTTATTCAAGGAAAGTTCAGTATAAAGAGGTCATTATGTTGTTTTTATAGGAATATTGAGGAATGTTGAATGAAAAAGTTGTTTGAAACCAACCAAACTTTTATTTCGTGTAGTTGTTTTATATACAGTGTCATTCGTTTTTTTCGGGTAGGCTAATAGCTTTGTGTTTTTTTTTTCAATGGAACACCCTGAATTCAGCTTTCCATGAAGATTTCGAGAATTCAATAGTTGATAGGATGTTCCATTCGAAAAATTGTCTATTTTAAATGTGGAAATTGAGAATGAAAATCAACCTGTTTCAGGATATCCCTTGGAAATATTGAGTTTGGCTCGAAATTCTTTTTTATTTAATTTGACATGTGATGTGGAACTTCTCAAAACTACGGAAATATTGAAACTTCTCACTTTTCGTATAATCCGTGGTGTAAAGTGAAATATAACATAACTGGTTTAACTGGTGATGAAATATTATCCACTACAGCACCAGTTACGTTATTGAATATGTGGTTGGACGAAAAGAATAATGTATTTCAAGCTGCTTTCTCAATATCAGTTGGAAAAACTGAACTTGAATCAGCCATTTTTCATTGATGGAAGTATCGAACGAGTCTTTTTCGTGAATTTGGTCACTAATTTGCGACCATATTATTTTATGACGGATACTTCGAAGTGACGGGCGGAGTCGACTTGCCTATACTCAATTTTTGTACATAATCGGTAGAATTCATGTAGAAATGATGGTCATTATATTATCTGTTCGAGCGAAAATTTCTAGCAAAATTAGAAAAAAAATTACACGTAATACGTTCGTTCGTCTCGCATAATCCCGTCGTCAAACAAAATGACGCGTTTCCTAACCGGTTACGTATAAAGCACTGTACATTTCACACTTTGTCGACCATCTCCATATCAACGAAGTTCCTCAGTGATGAAAAATGCGATAATGACTAATTGAAATTTCATCTCATAGAGAATGTCACTCAGAAACTAGTGGCGCACTCATTTTTTTTTTTTTTTTCGGGGTAAGTATATGATTTTGGAGATAAGTACGCATCAAACTTATGATTTTTTCAGTAGAACACCCTGTATTTCATCCGCTCATCAAATTCCTTGTTTTCTTTCCTTTCGAATTATGTATAATGTTATGAATATAAAATTTTCAAAGATGCTCCAAAATCAATGAAGCATGGACTTTCATAGTGATATAGATTTTTTAAATAAAAAAGTTCCACTCGAACTTTTGATTTTACCATGAAGAGAAAAAAACAATTCCAACACTGAATAACTAACACAAAACAAAACGTAGGTACCTAATAGCAACAAATAAATAGTGATAAGAAGTATACATAATGTTGAATAAGCAGCTGTTTCAATATTTACTAAAACAATTGAATTTCGAGATCATTCAGTAACTTATTCATTGAATTATTCGAATTGATGTCTCTTTTCTCTATCACACAATTGACACAATTCCTCAACAGGTACAAGTACACTGGTATGCAGAAATCATGTCGCAGTTGGACGGTGTAACCGCTTTTATTGTAGCGGTGATTTAGAGCGCTTACATCGTCCAACTGCGACATGTTTTCTGAATACGAGTGTACGTCTTAATACACTAGGAAGCACAACAGTCTCGAAGAAATTCGTGCAAAATGGTGTAACAACAGAGGCAGTTTTTTAGGAATTACAAAGATATCCTTCAATGATTTTTGATGCGTCTTCAGGTTAGGTGTGTCAATTGTGTCAATTGTGGCAATTGTGTGGAAAACTGGGCAACAATCAAGTTACTGTATAATTTCGAAATTCAACTGTTTCGGTGAATATTCAATCAGGTACCTCTTTTACATCATGAATTTATTCTTATTACTATTTATTTGTTGCTATTCGGTACGCCTAGGTACGTTTTGTGTTCTGTTAGGTAATTAGTGTCAGTATATCGTTTCTGTCCTCATCAAAAAAATATCAGAAGTAATATTCCTCCAATTAGACTTTTTTATATGAAAAATCAATAGTCCACTATTGAAATACAATGTTTGAGTGATTTTTGAGCATCTTTGAATTTATCTATACAATATGTATAATAAGTTATAGGCAAAATCTGAGTTTCACAAAAAAGTGGCACAGAACCGCAAAAACCGCAAGGTTCCATGCTCCACAACAACAGAGATACCTCAGATGTCTGAACCAAAATGGAATACACTGTACAGGGTGATTCAAACTCCCCGCCCTTGGCTCATAACAAGGAAAGGAAAACTGCAGATGGAAATCTCTCAGAGGGGATATATTTATCCTTATTTGAAAATATCTCAGCTCCTTTCAAAATGGCAGAAATGACGTCTGCAAAATTATTTTTTCCACAGAGTCACAATTTTTCCTCATATTCTGAAAAAACATATATTTTTTTAAACATCTTCCATCGTGAAACTTTCTTTCTTTCTTCATTAAGTATGATAGCTATGATGTGATATATGATTGGCATTTTCAAATAAACTTCAACTGACCCCGCCGTGATAAAAATCAAGTCGACTGGAAAACAAATAGTAAGTAATTTGATATATTTTGCATTCATCATTTAGAACCGATTAAAGCTGAAACCAGCTGACTCGATTTTTGATTACGGCAGTTGATATTCATTCGAAAATATTCTTTGCATAAAGTCATAATTTTTTTCTCATGTTCTGAAAGAAAATATTTCATTCAACAACTTTCAGAAAGGAAATTTTCTCCTATCATCATTTGGTTGATAGCTATCGGGACTTTGATGTTAGCAGTTTTGAATAAATCTTAACTGACCCCGTTGTAATGAAAATCAAGGCAAATCGTTTTGCAAGCAATATGGATTGGGATACATTTTGCATTCATATTTGAACCGATTGAAACGTAAACCTGGCGACTTGTTACGGCGGGGTCAGTTGAGATTCATTTAAAATACCAAAGATTATTGAAATGGAAATACTAAATCCAGAGTCCCACGGCTTTTAACCAAATGGAGATAGGAGAATCTTGTCATGATGAAAGTTGTTAAAAAAATATGTTCTTTCGGAATATGAGGAAAAAATAGTGGCTTCGTGAAAAAAAAAATTATCTGACGCTATCTCGGGAAAAGTTGAAATATACGAGAACATATACTTTACACGACACATCCATTCTAATCCTCTCTGTCGTATTTGCATTTGCAGTTTTCCTTTTCCTGTTATGAGCCAAGGGCGGAAAGTTTGAATCACCCTGTACATAATGGTTTCATACTCACATAGGTCATCTTTTGATCAGAAAATCATTCCGGACATATAAGTATTATTCAGTGTTGCGCTTTAGCGCTACAGGGGCTAAGTTTTCCTCTCATAATTTTTTTATGCACTGTTATGCACATAAGAGCAGGGTACCTAATTTCAATCTTTCATTTGAGGAACTTGGTAGCACTTTCAATATTTGAGGGATCAAAAGTAAATACTGGCGTTTTTTCTCAAACGCTATAACAATAATGCTTCCGAAGCAATATGATAACCACGGCCTTTCTTTATTTTCTTGCATATTTAATCAATTTTTCCACTCCTCAGGTGCATAATAGTTATTAATACACCAAGGTAGTGAAGAATATTAGTATTACCCAGGGACAGCAATACATTACAATCATTACATTTTTGTGGAACTCAGATATGAACCTATTGCTACTATGAAAGCACTTCTTTTCAATTTAAAAAAAAATCTAGTAGTAAATACCTATAACAGATTCAAATGCCATCAGAACAGTGAGTTCGGGTTATTATATCAGAGGTGGGTGGCTATGTCTTTATTGACTAGTGGTAATAAAATGACGAAAACTACCTTGGTAGTAAAAGTACACTTCACGCCTCGGGAAGGAGTAAATAATGGTAGGTTTTATAGCTAGTGGTGGAAAAAATAGTATACATACCACGGGACTGATATTAGGATAATAAGGAATACGAACAAACTGAAAGAAGATCAGGAAGGAAAGAAATTTGTTTCATCATTCGTAGACCGATGACATTCGATATTCTCTGGTTCTTTCAATACGTGTATGAATGAAGGTAGGTGTACCAGATTTGTACCTGTTCAGTTTCTGAATTCAATGAATATGTTTTCCATTTGAATTTTTTGACTCATGATTTTGGTGAAAATAATCACTTATTCGAAGAGTAGGAGAAAATCCAATTCTCATTTGACCTTGAATAAGGAAAAAAATCGCCTACGGCACTCTCCTTATTTATTATATCACTCAATACTGAATGTAATCTTTTTTTTATTTTCGAAATCTATAGCCGGCCTACTCCGGTCGAGCTACCAACTTTTCGCATCGGGATCAAAAGTACTACAATTTTGGTTTCATCCAATTTCTCGAAATCCTTGTTCAATTCTGTTGAAAAAACGAGTGACACCTTGTTTTGAAGAATGTTTGAAAAAGGAAGAATACCATGGAAATATTAGGTACATTTTCACATTCACGTTTCCGTAGCGAATTTGCTTCCGTATTCAACATAAAAATGGAACATGTTTTAGTACGGCAGACGGTGCGGTCTATCGTTCAATAACCCAATCATGAGGTATAACTTAATTGAACATGAAGGACATTTTTTGTCATCATCATCCACATATATAATGAGAAATTACGACATCGCCCCATGGTCGAGAGATTTTCTACAGGGAAAAATGTACGAAGATCGCGTTTTTCAATATGTCTGAAAAATAGCAGTCTAACAATAATGGGGATGAAGCTAAAAAAACATATGAGGGCTCATTTTGTAGCCTGAAGTATAACCAATCGAATGGTGTATTAACAATTCATATTTTATCATCCGAATATCTAAAAATTTCACCACTTTCAAAAAATATCCTATATAATTTTTCAATATTTCATTAATCTTCAACAAGCAAGAACTCGATTATTTTCCGAATGAACTAAATCATATTTTCCCATCAAAAACTGCGTAATTTTATGAGGAACATTTCATCTCGATCAATGGTATGGATATTCCTAACAGTTTTTGTTCTGCAATTAAATTTTTAGGACAGCGCACCACAGTCGAGGCGTTTCTTCGGAGCAAAAATGTAAAATCAATAAACCATTCTAAGCGTAACGATCGATGAAACTTTCACTCGTCGCGCGCTTAGACCGTATTCTTCATTAAAATATGCTCATTTTGTCGAAATGGAAGATATGGTGAGCAATTTATATTTAACTAGATATCTTCGAATGTATAGTTGATTGTCACAAATGCAAATTAGGCGGTTTTTAACAAGAAACATCTTACAGAAAAGTAAACAATGTACATTTATTGATGGTCTTCGTCATCGGACTTTTCAATATTCTTACAATGAGCGTTACATTTACATTCAGTACAACAAAATACATCCTCTGTTTTGCAAATGCAGTTCTGTGTTCTGTGTTGAACATGTATTTTCTGTACGCAGTAAATTCATACACCCAAATGGTCTACTGGTTAGCGCTGTGTGGCGCTGTCGACTTTCAGTCTGAAGGTCCATGGTTCGAATCGCTGTGAACTTGAACTGTTTTTTGCAACTTTTTTGTTTTTTCACTTCATTCTGGTTTTCCTTTTTCATAAAATATTTGAAGTCAAATAGGTTAGTGCGTTTAGGATAAACAGTCTCATTTTATTCAATTTTGTTGTGTTTCTACACTCCATTCGGTTTTCCTTCCACAAAAATATTGCAATCAGGGATAGGTTAGTTCGTTAAGGATAAATAGTTTCTGAGTTTTGCCTAAGTACTTCGAAGATGAGATATTACGGTCGGCGTGGTTTGTGCTAGCGTACAGTATATTTAGTAAAATCGCAACCAGGAAAGTAGTTGTTTTCTGTTGAATATACTGAGAAAGAATTGATAATTTCATCACATACCGAATGCGAATTCTCTATGTATTTCTTTATATCTAAATAAACAGGTGCGGAAAAGTATGACTTTCGGCATTTGTTAGGTAAACTACATTTTCGTCTAAACTCGACAATGCGAAGATCAATTATTGTTTTATTGATTGTTCTATCTCAGATTCACAGAGGCTGTTCAAAAAACTGCTTAGGAACTGGTGATGGGTTCAGTTTTGACGAGTGGATATGGTCAATATCATGGAAAATTAGTCTTCAAGTTCTGAATGGTTGGAGATGACATTTCGAGAATTACACAGATTAATATTAGCTTTGAGTATTCACACTCAGTTTTCATTCGTAGGTTACCCGATTTCATCTTCGAATTTTGTCCGCCCTATATCCTATTTTTATCTGGTGGCGCCTATAGTCCAAGGTCACCTGATATAGATCAGAATCAGAATCAGATAGACAAGAACGTTTATTTAATAGCTTCCATAGTGAGTTTTACAAGAACGTTTATTCAATGGCTTCCATGTGTATGTATGTATGTATAAGCATTTTTTCATCAATCCCTATCTACAGCACCGCACTAATTATCGTTAATAAAGAATTCTCGAAACTAAATTCCGTAGCTGAACTTCGATTTCAATCTAGTTTCGTATCACCTTCTTCCTTTTTCTAGAAATATGGGTACAAAATACAAAATGAATGAATTTGGGTATGACATAGATTCATATAAAGAACATCCAATATCTTGTATCTATAATCAAACTTTGAAAACTCCAAAGTTTGTTGTAAAAAAAATTGTAAAATTGTTTTATCCGTCATTTGGTTGCTCCCTTACGAGCAACCCTCAGAAGTCTTCGAAAGTCTTGTGCGAGCAAGAAATGACGGGGGCCTTAACTTTTAACGTGTGATCCCAAACACTTGTAACATGCCAAACACCTATTTCTCGTACCCTTCTCCCAACTGACTTCAAGGAATTGTAGTTTTTAAGAAAATACTTCAAATAAACACTTTCTTCTCCATATAGCAAAAAAGTTGGGTGACGTTCATATATTTCATATTGAAATGTGGTCATTCATCACTTCATTTCATATGAACGATCTCATTCTCGAGTGTACAAGAGCAATAGGAACATAAAAGCAGGTCGAACTGAAAGTGTACGTAGAATCCCCACATGACATGAGAGCAGGCAACACTGTGACCGGCGTTCGCTCTGCGCGTGGCTGGTAGGCCTCTCTGCAGTCTGTCAATTTACGGTTCTGCTGCATTACATTCTGATGAATTCCGATTCTGCCAATGTACGGTTTTGATTTTTTACGGTTCTGCTGACGTACAGTTCCTATATTTCACGATTCTGTCGATGTACGGTTCTGAATTTTTACGATTCTGTTATTTTACGGATCTAACATTTTACTATTCTGCTGAATTACGGTTCTGATAGTTTACGATTCTATCACAATACAGTATATGACATTACAGTCTGATGAAGTACATTCTGTCATTGTACGTTCTGATATAATATGATTCTGATGGAATACGGTCTGTTGTATTACGAGTCTGTCGATGTACGGTTTTAGCATTTTACGATTCTTTCAATTTACAGTTCTGATATTTTGAGATTCTGTGAATATGCTGTTCTGATTTTTTGCTATTCTGTCAATGTACGGTTCTGACATTTTACTATTCTGTCGATAAACGGTCTGTTGTATTTCGATTCTGACAAAGTACGGTCTGCTAATGTGCGGTCTGTCATTCTGCGATTCTGACGAATTACGGTCTGTGTTGTTATGATTCTGACGAAATATCATTCCGCTGTGATGTTGGTTTGTTAGTTTTCGATTCTGTATATTTGCGGATCTGCGATATTGCTATTATAGAAAAATACACATCTGCGCATTTGCAATCTGTTATTGTCTGGTATGCTCATGTATAGTATACAAAATACGGTTTGAGGAATTGCGGTTCTGTGCATCTACAGTAGAGACAAATACGATTCCTATAAAATATTGTTCTGTTAAGTTACTGGTTTGAAAATGTATATTCTGATGGATTACGGATCTGCGATTTTACATGGTGATTTTTGTGTTCCCCACGAACTTATATAAAAAAATTACACAAAGTGGGAACATGTTTGAGAGGTGTCGAGTTGAATCTCGATACTTCTCGAACATGATAAATACTAGACGATCACATGAAATATGGTTTTATAGTTCCATATTTAGCTAAGACCCGGGTGGGTTTGGTTACAATATATTGCCAGTAAGGGACTTAGCAAGCAAGGTCTTCAAGGCAAAGCACTACTCACACCACACTCGGCACCTGTCACGGTTTCCGAAGTGTCCTGTGAGCGAGCAGCCTGATGTAAATAGGGTTTTTGGAAACGTCAGAGTATCTCTGGGAAGAACGACGATTCTCTCTCTCTCTCTAGGGGCCATTTTCCTGAAATGCCACGAAAAGTTCGTGCTGTAGAAATTCTATACAAAATAATAAAGATTTTGGTGATGAAGGCCGATTAACACATTTAGGCAAGTATAATATAACTTCTGCAATAAAGTGCACTGAAAATTATATATTGAACAATAACAAAATACATCGAAAAACACATGCATCATGATGACTTCTTTTCAGGCCTTCATGGTATAGGTATACCGCCATTTTGGTATAATAGTCGTGTCGTTGTAATACACGACGCCATAATGATGGTGAACAAGGTTTAGAACCCTTGTGATTTCAACCATAATTGCTACTGGTGCAATATTATGATTATCCTTTGTTCCTGTTTCTAAAAAATATTTTTCTGGACCCATGCTGATATGCCACTGAGAACAGTTCCCCCAAATTTGGTATATTCCTGATGGATGATGAGATCCGTTTGGTAAAAGCTACGTTACACTTATAGGGATGACCTACTGTAAGTAGATTTTTCACTTAATTTTGCCAACCTGATGAGAAGATGGACTGCACCAGTTGATTTGGATTTAATACTTTTACTTATTATTGTCCGCCTTTATATACCCTCTACTTTGTGAGAAAGGGAGTATCAGCGCTGATAGTCCGTTTCATAGGACTTGGTTATATTTTCCAGAATTTATATCACACCTGTGGACCATTTATCCAGTTTTTAATGTTTCTATTTGAAGCCACAGTGAGGCTAAGTTTAAGATTTAAGTATACTGCTTATCTTAGTATATATTTGTACTAACGAATTTTGACTAATACAGTTTTGTATACTATTGGATCATGAAAGATAACAAAACTGTTGCAACTATTCATAAGATTATATACTAACAGATTATTCACTCTCAGTTATTTCTTAAGCTAAAGTTAATTCTTCAAATACTCCAGGTGTTGGGTCCAATTTAAATTTGAATATTACAATTTATAGGATTGAGGCAACTTTACGGAACGAATAGGTAGGTATATTTCAACATAAATACCGCTAAAATACAACAAATAACACACATATCTTCTTGACACGTCGTACTCTCGTCTTTCTACTATCACACGTCATACATTATTTCTTTCATTCATCTCATTTATATACAGGATGCTATCCTACAACTCGGCCATCCTAAAATTCGTCCGTCTCGGATGAATCTTCTTCATTCCACTTCTTCATGTACTCGGCGCATGTAGATGTGTTGACTGGTCCCTCGTGATATCCTTCTTTCTTGACGTCATATGTATCATGGCCCTTTACTTTCGTAACTCGATAAGGTCCCAAGTATTTCGACTTCAGTTTTAGTCCTGGGCCTTGTTGAACTCGTTTAATAGCTACAAAATCACCAACTCCATATTTGTTAGGATCTTTCCTTCTCAAATTGTATGTCTTCCTATTTTCGTCCTGGACTTTGAGTATCTGCTTCTTAGCTTCTCTTCGCAAGTCTTCTCTTGTTTCTTCGAACAAAACTTGTGCTTCTTCTTCTATCGCTTTCTTAATTTCAGTTTCCATCTTATTTCGCATCTTCACCCCTAATAATAATTCAAATGGTGTGGTGTTGATACATCTTTGAAATGAGGCATTCACAACTCTCTGCACCTGATCTACGTATTTGTACCACTTGGTAGGATCTTCGTTTGACAATTTGGTCAAAACTGAAATTATTATTGAGTTCACTCTCTCAATTTGTCCATTTGCCCTCGGAAGACCGGTAGTTATCATGAAATGTTTGATTCCTTCATTTTTACAATAGTCTTGGAACTCTTGAGAATTGAATGCTGACCCTCTGTCTGAAATTATATTTAATGGATTCCCAAAATTCTTCTTCTGTACTTCTAGCTTTGCTATTACTTCTTTACTAGTAGTCGACTTCGTCGGATAGAGCCATATATATTTCGTAAATGAGTCCACAACAGCGAAAATATGGTTGTAGTTTTCATTGGTAGATTCCAGTGGTCCCAAATGGTCAACATGATAAGTTTGTAAAGGAATATCATCTTTTTGCAATGGTTGTGAGAATCCTTCCTGTTTTCCACGTTTTCGGTTCGCTAATAGACATATAACACATGACTGAATACATCTTTCAACCTTCTCTTTCATTTTCGGTATGAAATAATTTCTATGAAGAATTTCTTCTGTTTTTCTTGCAGCGGAGTGTCCTTCCTCATGAGCTTCCTTGATAATCTTTGATTGTATGCTTCTGGGTATAACCAATAATTCATTTCCTTTCACAGCTTTGTAAATTACATCATTCTTCAATAGATAGTTCTCGTATGGCTTCTCTTTCAATATTTCCTTAATAGCTCTTAACTCTGGATCATTATCTTGTGCTTTTCTCATTTGGATCGACGCAATATCACTTGTGATAACCATAATCGGGTACCTGCTAAGAGCATCAACATGGCGCATACGATCTCCTGACCGATGCTCTATGGTATAATCAAATTCTTCCAGGAGTAGTGCCCATCTGGCGACTTGTGGAGTGAGATCTTTCTTGTACATCGTTTTCTGGAACGCAGAACAGTCTGTTATTATTTTAAATTTGGTTCCTAAGAGATAAACTCTAAATTTCTTCAAAGCTTCTATAATTGCCAAACATTCTAATTGGTAAGAGCTGTATTTCTTCTCGGCGTCTGTCGTCTTTTTGCTCATATAATATATGGGATGTAAACTATTATCTTCGTAGGATCTTTGCATTAAAATAGCTCCATATCCTTCTTGTGCTGCATCTGTGTGCAACTCCAATTCAGCACCTCTTCGATAAATATTCAATACAGGTTTACTCGATAATATTTGTTTCAGTTTATTGAATGCTACTCTTTCGCAATCATTGAATCGAAGTGTTCGATCTTTCTTCGTGAGATCACTCAACGGTCTTGCAATCAAGGAATATGACTGGATGAATTTCCTAAAGTATCCTGTTAAACCTAGAAAACTTTGAACTTGTTTGATGTTCGTAGGTTCTGGGTACTTCAGTACCGCTTCAGTTTTAGTTTTAGAAGGAAATATCTGTCCATTTTCTATCAAATGACCCAAAAATTCAACTCTTAGTTTCAAAAACTGACATTTTTTCTTATTTATTTCGAGTCCATAATCACTGGCCACCTTCAAAACCATTTTCAATTTCTTCATCGCCTCAAATTCATTTTCTGCAGGAATTATCAAATCGTCCAAATATAACATAACAATTCCTTGTTTTTCAAGATCACTAAAAATTCGATTTATGTAACGTTGGAATATTGCTGGAGACTTGCAAAGTCCGAAAGGTGTCTTCAGAAATTGATATTGTCCATTATGGGTTACGAAAGATGTATACTTCCTACTATTCTCTTCGACTGCAACATGGAAAAATCCATTTTTCAAATCCATGGTAGTGAAAATTCGAGCGTCTTGCAATTTGTCGAGTTGATCCTCTATTAGTGGTAGTGGAAATCTATCTTTCACTATTATTTTATTGATTCTCCTATAATCAACACATAGTCTATAGGATCCACATTTTTTCTTCACCAAAACTACTGGACTTGCATATTCTGAGCTACATGGTTCCACAATCCCTTCCTCAATCCATTCTTCTATCTGTTTGTCCACAACTTCTCTCTCTGCATAAGGTAATCGTCTTGGATTTGAATATATCGGTTGGTCATCTTTGACAGTTATTTTCATTTCCACATCTGTATATTTAATCTTTTCAGGCTTATAATTATTCACTACTTCTAATATATTTTCTTTCAGTTCTGAACTTATGTCTTCTCCTACATTCAATTCTTCAGTTTCATTTATCTGGATATTCAATAACCATTGATTTTCTTGGCGTTTTCTTATAATAATTCCATTTTCATCAATAGAAATTTCGGCTTCATTCAGTAACTCAGTTCCTATGATAGCTTGCATCGATATTGTTTCATTAGGTACAACATGAACTGTAGACACAAAATTGCTACCATCAACTTCAATATATCCTTCAAATTTCCCTAAAGTATTAACAGATGATCTTTCAAATCCGGTCAGCTTGATAGTTGAGTTAGTAAGTGGTGGAGAACCAATGGAGAAGTGAGTATTTTCAGTAATGATATTTACATGACTGCCTGTATCAATCAGCACATTGATAAGGTGTTCGTTCAATCTTACCATCTTATACATTGTCTGAAGATGATTCTGTGTAATTTCATTGACCGAAGGTTCTGCACGGGTCGTCATTGGGGTAAATTCCTGATTTCTTCGTGGCATATTAGGTTCTGTGCGATTAGTACTATTCACCGACGAACATTCAAATGATTTGTGTCCATACCTATTACATTTGAAACATTTTGCGCCTAATGTTTTGCTTCGACAATCTTGGGATTTGTGTCCATTCATTCCACAATTGAAACAACGGATTCTTGTGTGATTATGGTATTTTTCTTCTGTCCTTTCATCTCTTCTATTCTGTCTATCATTTTTCCATGTATCTCTGTTGGAAGAATAACCAGAATATTTAATTTTATTTTTCATCTCCCCATATATTTTCAGCTTATCTTTGAATTCTTTAAGATTTCTCGCTCCATAAAGTAAAATCTTGTTGGTTTGTTCATCATGGATACCATCGATAACATATTGGATCAATGCATCAGATTCAATTGTACCTCGATTAGCAATTTCTTTCATAACAAGAAAATATTCATGCACATCTTCATTTTTTCTCATTCTTCGTTCAGTCAACATACGATGAACCTTCGCGCTATTCATTTTTGATGAAAATTCACTCAAAAGTGCATATTTCAAGGATTTCCAGGATGTTATACCGGTTTCACCTTGTATAAATAATTTTGCTAAACCAACTATTGATTTTTTGGCGAAAACAAAGGTGCATAAATCGGTCCAACTGAATATTGAACTCATTTCTTCTACATCATTGATCCATTTTTCAACAGAATATGAATTTGTTCCATCAAATTTTTTGATAGAATCTTCCACGTCTCGAAAATTCATGGCGAATGGTAGATTACGCGAAGTTGAATGGAAAGCGGAATCACCCTGTATACTTCCTTGTTTATTTTGTATATAATCTGCTGAACAACCCTGTATACTTCCTTGTTCATTTATCTCTTTATTTGTTGAATCACCCTGTATGCTTTTCGAATTACTCCGATCTCGATCGCCTTCCCTCATTCTATTTCTCAGTATCAAAGTATTTTCGTCATTTTCTTCTTCCTCGTCTTCATCTTCATCTTCATCTTCTTCGTCTTTTTCTAGCTGTGTCTTCAAGTTTTCCAAATCCATAAGATTACCAATGATATCGATAATGAGGTTACTTTTATCGGTATTGTAATCTAAACCCAAAATATTTGCTATCAAAGTTAAATCGCTGATTGAAAAATTATCATCAATGCATTTTAATTTGTGTTCATATTCAACAGATTTCAAATCAAAATTAAAACCGAAAAAAGCTCGTAGTCTTTTCCTGTTATTTCTATCACCCTCAATATCGAAAACAAGTTTATGGAAAGTTTTTATCACTTTGACTGGAGCAACGTTTATGCCGCTCAAAATATTGTCAATGTCACCAAGTGTCACCATTTTCGTTAAAATATCTGATATGAAAATTCGCAAAAAGTCTGTGATTTCAGAACAACAGTGTTTAAAACAAAACGGAATAGAGTTCGTTAGATACCGAAATAGTTCATACAGTGATATACTTCACACTGAAAGTAGTATAGTTCCATAAAATGTCCACTCAAAGTGTCTGTTTCAAACTCAAACGATGATTTGAATCATCTAGTTCAGAAATAACAACTATACTTCTGAATGTCTTTCAAATAGCTTAAGCAATAGTCTTTTCAAATCTGCTAAAATGCAATTCGAAATGCTCACCTCGTATCTTCCTTATGTTACCTGATATTTAATAGTATATGTTGGATGTCTGTTACACCAAAATCATCTTCACTTGGTCTATAGTTCAGATCAGCCCGAAAATGTTACGAATAGTTCTTGAATAACACGCACTTCTACCGAATGATGAAATGATTCTCGTTCTTGACCCCTCTTTCGTCTTTACCGTCTTCAATTCCGTCTCTACCGTCTTCAATTCCGTCTCTTTTGTATTTCCCTCCTTACGTCTTGGTATTCGATTTTTTTGTCGTCTTTTTGTTATTTCGTCTTCTCGTCTTCGTGTGTTATCGTTTTCTCGTCTTCTTATCCAATAGTCTTCCCGTCTTCTTTGATTCTTTTCGTCTTCACGTCTTCGAATTATCCCGTCGTCAAATTGTGAAATTTTTGTCGTCTTTTTTCACTTCACTGTCACTCTGACAGGCTTGAACTTATTCGCTCCAAAAAAATGCCAATCCCGGTTGAGCCCCCAAATTTATAGGATTGAGGCAACTTTACGGAACGAATAGGTATATTTCAACATAAATACCGCTGAAATACAACAAATAACACACATATCTTCTTGACACGTCGTACTCTCGTCTTTCTACTATCACACGTCATACATTATTTCTTTCATTCATCTCATTTATATACAGGATGCTATCCTACAATATGATATTATTGTAACTTTGAGGTAATCCGGTCATTATAGCATGGATTTAGAAAAACTCCAGTACTGTTGATATTTTTGTTTTGTCTCACCCTATTCCTTCCCAGATAATACTGGGTGGCGCCCACATTTACCTATTTTTATGAAATTAAATCCACGACCATCTCTACCACTAAAGAGCAACCGTGTAGTGAGGCCATAATTTCATCTCTTGTTGAAATTACGTCACAAAACATTTCAGAGAATTGTCCTTAGGATACCAATTCCAACACATACCTGATAGTGTCTCATCACCAAGGTCAAACGGCCAGGTTGAACGGTACAATTTAACACTAAAAACAGCCATTAACACAAGTGTGAGCGACGAAAGCGATTGGTATGAAGTATTACCGGACGTCGTTTGGGGAATCAATAATACTATCAATGCCAGCACGGGTTTAACGCCACATAGATTAATGTATGGTTGTGACCAGGGTGAACATTCTGGGTTAGTAGGCAGGAAAATGTCAACAAATCGAGAAAGTGACAGAGAAAAGGCTAAAAATAACATGGATAAACAAGCAACGAAAATGAAAGAAAGAGTTGACTCTAAACGTAAACCAGCTAATACCTACAAGATAAATGACTTAGTTCTATGGTGTGGATCTGAAACAAGTCAAAGGGAGGTATCTCGAAAAACAGGGCTCAAATTCGGAGGCCCATATAAAATCATTAAAGTTAAGAAAAATGACCGGTACGAGATTGCGGCATTGAAGGGTATGAAAGGTAACAAGAAATATAGAGTTATTATAACCATAGATCAATTGAGAGAATATACAGGGGGCGTGATAGAGGAAACTGAATCAGAAAGTGAGTTGGATAGTACAGATGAGTTGATAGACCTATCAGAAGGTTAATAACCATAAAATGCATATAATGAATTGGCTATCAATATTGGAATGAATGGAATGAAAATAAATAAAAATTGCTCGGGCAGCACAGTCTGTCTGGATGCGCTCGCTAAAGCGCCGAGCCTGAAACAAAAATGAAACGATAAATTGCTCGGGCAGTACCGTCTGTCTGAATGCGCTCGCTGAAGCGCCGAGCCTAAAAAAAAAAAATAATGAAACAATAAGAAAATGTGTTTGCTCGGGCAGCATTCTCTGTCTGGAAGCGCTTCTTGAAGCGACGAGCTTATAGAAAAAATAGGACAGCAAGGTCCGTTGTCATTTGAAAATATTCATCTGCCCACCTCATCTTTTTTTACAGATCGTCTAGAAGCGGGCACCATAACGAGCCCAAGCAAGGTAGACGAGGGCGTCTAGAATAAGTCAGGATGGCCGAGTGTAACGACCGAAGTATTCTCCTGGAGCCCGGCATTATCTTGTGGCCTACTTTTTTATATTTATTGAAATAAACCAAAACTGCATAAAAATATAAGACACATTTGCGAACGGCAGCTCTTCGCCAGAGAACAGATAAGTGGATTCGTTGTGATTGCAGATAGTTAAATTTCAAGTTTAGAGGGCGCCACTCAATTCATAAAACAATTACTGATACTTGGATAATTGAGAAAACCAATTAGTTGGATACTTACAGTATTTTCCAAAACTTAATCCTGAAATAGAAATATGAAAAAAATCTTCTTAAATGGCAGTGTCAACACAAATAGATGAATAAAACCATATCAAATTTCAGACCTATTTATTATCACCATAACAGACAGGGTTTATGAAGACCAGTGTAGAGACCAAATGAGTGTCAGAATATGTAGCATATGTTATCATGAAATATCTTAAAGTAATATGACCGTAAAATATCATAACCATAAATTGTCATAACCATGAAATGATTGTTTCTAGGGGAATTCAAAATTATTGTACAAAATCAAAACTTATCAACCTACACCATGACAATTACCACCTCTTTATATGACTAGCGTTTTAGGTATAGCAATCATCATATTCCAACTATAAAATGGGATGTATAAATCTCAAAAATAATTGATTAAACAATAATCTGTAAAAAACCTGAAACCGCTGTCACATAGTACTATGGGAGAGCTTCACAAGAGCTTCATACATGTTAGATATGGTAATGATCAAAATGTTGAAATATTAAATTCAGATTAAAAAAAAATGATGGAATAAAAAAAACCTGGTCTATTGGAGGGTCCTCTCCAATGGTCTGATCACCCCTATCCAAGGTCCACTATGGTGAGTAGGCATGCTTGAGAAGATGAAGATGGAGACAGGAACGAAGACAGGAACGAAGAAGTTGATGGACCTCCACAGTCCACAGTAGGGCTCAGTGGTGTGGCTCAGCCGGTCAGCTTGACCGGTTACTACTGGGCTTGATCTGGGCCACCTGTCGACTCTGGTCAGGATGAAATAAGCGACCTGGTCCTCTTGGGAATCATGACCAAGGTCGAGAGATTATCCCCTCAGCTGTTCGCTACTAGAAACCGAAGGCAGCTAAGCCATACCCTAACATCCTGTTAAAAAATTAACAGGTTGATATAACCTCTTGACAGACACGTGGAGAACAGAAAAATAACTGATATTAAAGGGAAATATTGCTCACCAAGTTGATAGTCATTGCTCTGCATATGACTTACCTTCTGAGAAGGGAGGAAGGACTTGAAGAACTATTAGTTTGGAGTCTTCATACGCTGAAAAAAGCCGGCTGCAGGGCTTCCTGGGGACATCAGGCAGTCTCCGAAAAGTGGGAACAAATCCTACACACTAGAAAAACTAGGTCCAAACTAACAGAAGAAGTACCGAAGAAAGAAGAGAAAAAGAAGAGTCTTCTTTTTCTTCGGTAGTACTATGTCACAACATTGTAAGATTGTGCTTAAGTCCTACTCACAGAAGATGAGTGACATACTGGACAATGACGTTTGGATGACAATATTGACTATTATAACCCTAAAATAAATTCCAGAAAATAAAGAAAATAATTCTTCTAACACCGAAAATACCATTTCAGATCGAAAAATCACCTTGAATAATCCCTGAAATAAACCAGCGACATGGGCTTTATCACACCTGCGAACACACTGGTAAGTCGCTTGTTCACTCTCGGAAGGGACAACAACATTGAACTATTTCTTCGAATTCTAGGCCTCTAGGATCAGAACGCCAGAAATCAAAGACTCCTGCAGCTTATATCATCACCTCTTATCGGCACATAGAAATTCAGAAGACATTACTAATCATGACTGTTATTATTTCTATGCTGTTATTCAAAACTGTGTGATAAAGTGGTTCATTAAAAGTTACATTCAAGTACTTCAGGATTATTCACCAAGTATCAGACTGAATGTTCTCTGTAAGTATGACTTCTTGTCTAGATCTGAAAGGTTAATATTTACAAAATGGTAATGTATGAAACAAAAAAATGAAAATGATTCTTTGCAACTCCAAATGTTGCACTAAAGCAAATTCGCTTGAATTTTCATGCAAACGATACTAAACATTATTTTGTAGTAATTCCAAATGCTACAATCTGAATAATTATTATCAGTCGTTCGTGTCTAGCGAGTACAGGTATTAAAATTAAGCTCCACTAAAATCATAATTTTCACCTAGTTTAACTAAACACAAATATTTCAATCTTATATGCAAGTGCTGGTAATAGTGCAATAATTAATATAAATCAATAAGCTTCTTGATTTTTATTCCGTATAAGGAGATGGCAGATAAACTTTGTAAGGTGTGCAATAAGGCGGTTAATCGAAAAAACCCCGGCCTGCAGTGTGGAAGTTTTTGTGCTCGATTTTATCACGGACAGTGTATAAACATAGTTGGGAACCAGCTCGATAGTCTCCGAACCGAAGGTGTATCGTGAAAATGTCTCGATTGCCGAAGTCGTTCCCGGACCTCAGTTGGAGCATCGCTGTCGACGGAGTTACTAGCTGTGAATGATGCACTGCCAGGTGATTCAGCGTCGAATGCTCTGGGGGAAATCCGCGCAGAGCTAAGGCAGATTCGAGAACAACAAGCCCTACTTCTAGAGTCGGTAAATTTTTGCAGCAATAAAATCTCGGATTTCAAAAATGAAATTCACAAATTGAATGATTATATACGAAAAACAGATCAACTGTTTACTGAGAACAAAAAATTGAAGAGCGATCTAGACGGCCTACAGTCCAAGATGAATGACTTGGAACAGGTATCTCGCTCGAATAATATCGAAATACAGGGTGTTCCTGAAAGGAACAACGAAGACCTCTACAACATTCTCGAGAAAATAGGAACTTACATTGATTGTAAAATCAATCCTATTTCTATCGATTATGTACACAGGGTTCAAAGTGATCACAACTCCACTGATAACAAAACGAAAAATATAATTGTTAAATTCATATCAAAAAGAGAAAAAGATCGCTTCTTGTTATCTGCTGAAACCAAACGTATTGGAAATAACAGTTCACCAAAAATGTCTCTGGATGGAGTATCTGATGCATTTTATATTAATGAACATCTGACGCTAACCAATAAGATCCTATATAGGGAAGTTAGGCTAGCTGCAAAGGAGAAACAATATAAGTTTGTTTGGGTTAAAAATGGGACAATTTTTTGTAGGAAATCCGACTCCTCCAAAATAATTGCCATAAAGAATCATGATTCCATGAGCAAAATGTAACATTTCACACGCATATCCATACACTATATTACACTAGATACCTTTACTTCCAATGGATAAATTGTTAATCTATGGACAAAATGTCAACGGACTACGTTCTAAATTAACTGAATTCAAAATAAACACACTTAGCATCAACGCAGACGTTTATTCACCTTTTCAACGAAATTTGTGACTTGACCTATCGCATTACAACATCTTTCGTCGGGATCGCGAAAGTGCCGCGAGTGCTGATGATAAAAAATCCGGGGGTGGCGTACTGATTGGTGTTCGAAATAATTTCGGTGCTATACATCAAAAGCACTTTGAAAGCGACGCAGAAGATTTATGGATTACCCTGTATAATGACAACAATAGCTCCAAGGTACATATTTGCTGTGTTTATCTACCTCCCAGGGATGACTACGCTAGATCTTGCTATACTACTAAACTCCAAGAAAATCTTATTGAACTCGCAGGTGAACATATCTTGGTATTTGGTGATTTCAACTTTCCACACATCAATTGGATATCCAGTGAGTGTGAAACTTTTTTGTCTCCAACAAACATTGACAACACAAACTCCCAGTTAATCGATCTTTTATCATTTGACGAATTCTCACAGCACAATTATGTTAAAAATGCTGATGATAGAATATTAGATTTGGTGTTTTGTTCATAAATCGAATGTACTGATTTGGAAACTAGTGATATACCTTTAGTGACCCCTGACTCTTATCATCCTCCTATTGAGTTCTATATTGGCTTTTCAAAACCGAAATCTCTCAACAAGACTTTGACGAGTTTTTACAATTTTAGAAAATGCAATTACAACTAAATCAATAATCACTTTCTCAATCTCGATTGGGATGAACTCCTTGGTAATTTACCAGTCAATCAAAAAACTGCTATATTATATGAAACTCTAGAGGAAGGTGCCAGACTTCATGTCCCTAAAGTCGAGATAAAAAATAAAAGATTCCCCACTTATTTCTCATTTGACACAATAAAATGCATAAAGCAAAAAATTCGGATGCACAAGCAATGGAAAAATATCGGAAACAAATATTACTATGAAAAATTTAAAATTTTGAGGCGTAAAAGTAAAAATCTTATCTTGAATGACTACAAAACCTACATGAGTAATATTCAGGCGAACATTTCGACATGCCCCAAGAAATTCTGGAAATATGTGAGCAGCTGTAAAAATGAGGTGAATATACCTACCAAAATGAACTATGAGTAGTAAAGATTGGCCGGTTCTGGCTCTCCGCCCTAGGTCACCGTCCTCCGACCTTGGGCGGAGTGACCTTGGGCGGGAGTGACCTAGGGCGGGAGTGACCTTGAACGGGTCTGACCTTGGGCGGGAGTAACCTCGTATAGTGAAGTGTCGACAGCACGCCCTTGAACGCGGAGGTGACCTTGAGGGCGAGACAAAGTGACCTTGAAGGAAGGTTGTACGAGTAACCTTCGCATATGTGACCTTGGGAACGAGTGACCTTGAGTTGTAGAGAGAGAGAGAGACCTCGACCTTGGAGAGGGAGGTGAAAGCGTGTGCGACCTTGAAAATGGGAGTAGGCTGGTCGAGGTCGTTTTGGTAGAAGTGGGGTGCTGTGTTACGTCATGACTCCCTCCTATATAAACCCAATAGTTGTGTCCATGAGAGCACAGTTCTCTCTCAATACTATCATCAAACATCAAGTTGAATAGTTCTTTGTGAGTGATAAATCATCTAAACAAAATGTTAGTTTGCAGTGTGTGCGCTAAACCTTTCACACGTAGTGACAATCTACGACGTCATCAAAGGGTTGCATGTGTGGGAAATTTCAACCCATCTATTGCAAAGAAGCCTCGACTGGAAGATGGCACTCAGCAAGCAGCAACTTCTGCAAATGTGCAGACATGTACTGTTTGCAATAAGACCATTCCAACCGATAAAATGGGTGCGCATAAAAGGACATTGGAGCATCGGACAAACGCTTGCGTCAATTATAGGGACGGAGTATATGTGATTGAAAATGCGTTCAAATGCCGCATTGTGAGCTATCGATTGGAATGCAGAACTGATGTATTGGATTACAATACGTTTTTTAATGAGAATAAGGCAACCATTATATCTTTATTGGATAATATAATCTCGATTCACCACTCCATCAAGGTGAATATGGAAGTGTTTGGAAGATACATTTTACAATCCCAAGATCTTCATGACATCAAATCCTTCATGACGCCAAATCACATCATGGATTCATCGCTGGATTTGGAGGCCGTGGTTGACACATTCAAGGACATCTTATTGAATCAAACGACCGAATTCGAGGAGCGTGATTCTGGTGAGTTGGTATGATTTTTGAAATATTTCTGATTATTAACAGATGTTACTATTGTTATAGGTTGGGCTTTAGAAAAAATAATGTTCCTGGAAATCAATATCAACAAGTACAGCCCTCTGCGTGGATGCTCTTACATGAAGCTACCTAGCTTCATAGAGAATAAAAAGGCCGTTGTAAACATAGTGAATCAGGACGAGTGCTGTTTCGCTTGGGCTGTGACGTCTGCACTGTATCCGGCAAGGGCTAATGTTTGCGAAACCTCTTCATATCCGCACTATTCTACAGTTCTGAATTTGGTGGGTATAGAGTTCCCTGTTAAAGTGAGTAGCATTCCAAAATTCGAAATTCTCAATGATTGTTCCATCAACGTTTACGGGTTAGAGAGTGTATTTGAAGATCATCAAGTGAAATATCATGTAGTCGGCCCACTGTATTACTCCAAGAAAAGAATGAGTAAACATGTGAATTTACTTTTGACCACAGATGATGAAACTGGAAATAGCCACTATTGCTGGATAAAGAATTCATCAAGGCTGGTATCTAGCCAGATATCTGCCAAAGCGCATAAGAAATTTTTTTGCGACGGTTGTTTGATATATTTCTCAGATGAAACAAAGTTGTTACGCCATCAGCTGAATGATTGTAATCATACATATACTACAACTCCGTCCACAGAGATCAAAGTCGATAAATTTGGAAATTCAGTACCTGAAAACATTTTGAAATTCGAGAAATTTGAGAAACAGATGAAAGTACCATTCGTTATTTATGCAGATTTCGAATCAGTTCTGAAACCGATACATACTAGTCAGCCAGATCCGAATAAACCCTTTACTAATAGAACATTCGCACATGAACCTTATTCATTTGCATACCTTATCAAATGCTCTTTCGATAATTCTATCACGAAATATGTTACATTCCGTGGAAAAGATGCTGCGAAAAAATTCGTATCCAATTTAGTCAATGACTGCAAAATAATATACAACTTGTTTCTAAAACGTGTAGTTCCTATGGAAAAATTAACTCCGGCAGAAGAAGTTGAATTCGCTAATGCCACGGAGTGCGGTATTTGCGATAAAGCTTTTATATATGGCGACGTCAAAGTGAGAGACCACTGCCATCTAACGGGAAAAAAAAGATTCGGTGCCGCACATTCAATATGTAATTTGAACTTTAAAATTCCAAATTTCATCCCCATATTTTTTCATAATATGAGTGGCTACGAAAGCCACCTTTTCATCAAGCAATTATTCGATAGAGAAGAGAGAGTTGATTGTATCGCGCAAACTAAGGAAAAATATATTTCATTTACCAAACATATTTTAGTAGACGAATATTTGGGAAAAAACGGTGTGAATCAGAATGTCTTCGTGAAACTGCGATTCTTGGATAGCTACAAATTCCTTGCCCAACCCCTGCAATCCTTGGCCGAAAATTTGAATGAATCTCAATTTGTAGAAACTGCTAGATATTTTCGCGACCCTGAAGAATTCAAATACATGACGCAGAAGGGAGTTTTTCCATATAGTTTCATAACGTCTATGGATAAATTGGATAATGAAGATCTGCCATCAAAAAGTGATTTTTTCGATAATTTATCTAATACACATATTTCGGACGAGGATTATCGAAGAGCTGAGCATGTTTGGAATTTATTCCAATGTAAATCACTCGGTGATTACTCCGACCTTTATTTAAAATCAGATGTTTTATTATTATGTGATGTTTTCGAGAACTTCCGGAATGTTTGTTTGAAAACGTACAAGTTAGATCCGTGCCAATACTTCACTGCACCCGGTTTATCGTGGGATGCTATGTTGAGGTACACAAAAATCGAATTGGAATTGTTAACCGACATCGATATGATTCATTTTTTCAAAAAAGGTATAAGAGGCGGGATTAGTCAATGTAGTCTGAGGAGTCATGTTGCGAATAATAAGTTCATCCCAAACTTCAATCCAAATGAACCATCAACATTTATCATGTATTTAGATGCAACTAACTTGTACGGTCATAGTATGTCACAGCCGCTACCAACATCCGATTTTAGGTGGTTGACCAACCAAGAAATTATAGAGTTAGATGTCATGAGCGTTGAAAACGATAGCCCATATGGGTATGTCCTTGAAGTTGATGTGTACTATCCTGAAGAATTACATGATGCACACTCAGATCTACCCTTCCTCGTGGAATCCATTGCTCCACCCGGATCGAAATCTAAGCTGAAAAAACTGATTCCTAATTTGTCGAATAAAATTAAATATATTGTTCATTACAGAAATCTCAAACAGGCTATGGAAAACGGTTTGACCTTGATAAAAACACATAGAGTTCTCAAATTTAAGCAATCCCCGTGGTTAAAAAAGTATGTTGACCTCAATACAGAAATGCGTAATAAGAGTACAAATAAAGCTGATAAAAGTTTATACAAGAATATGGTCAACTCAGTTTATGGCAAAACCATGGAGAATGTTGATAAAAGAAGCGATATCAAACTTGTGACTCATTGGGAAAGTATCACAAAGAGGAAGGGTGCTAATGCATTGATAGCACTCCCCAATTATAAAACCTGTAAAGTATTCCATGAAAATTTCGTAGCAATCCATATGGGAAAAGTTAAAGTGCATTATGATAAACCGCTGTATTTAGGTTTCAGCATATTAGATGTATCAAAAGTCGTTATATATAACTTTCTGTATGAATGCATTAAGAAACATTTCTCTGGTAAATCGTGGCTATTGTATACTGATACGGATTCTTTGATATTGAAAATAGAAACAGAAAATTTTTATAATTTCATGAAGGAGAATATAAGGTATTTCGACACATCTAATTACCCCGTAGATAACAAATTCAATATTCCAATAACGAAATCAGTAGTGGGAAATATGAAGGACGAATTTCCAAATGATCCTATTGTGAGCTTCTATGGGACGGGTGCCAAAGCGTATTACGTTCAATCTTCGAATTCCGAATTGAAAAAAGCGAAGGGTGTTTCAAGGCCAGTTGTTAGAAGTGAATTATCGATGGATGATTATAAGAAAATCGTAGAAAATGGTGGCTTGATATTCAGAATAATTAATACTTTTCGTAGCGATCGACACGATATTTATACTGAAATGAAAAACAAAGTCGCCCTTTCATACCATGACGATAAACGGTTTATCATACCTAATACTGTTAAAACTTTACCTTGGGGGCACAATGATATCGAATTTTATCAAACGAGTCCTGAACGTAATATGCTTTGGGTACAACAAGCAATATCTGCCACAATGCAAACAGCTGAGAAATCAAATTCTAGCGATAATTTAGATGACCTGATAAAAATGTTGATGGAACACTCAGAGCCTCGATAATAATAATAATAATGCGAACTCTGTACCCAACCTCATACGCTTATAATCATATTTATTGTTTAATCTAGTCTCCATATGATGTGATACGAGTTCTGTACACTCTTCATCTAGTCTACATATTATATTATTTATATATATTATATACACGTATTTTTGAATAAATTATTCCTTAGATTATTTGAGATGTGTTTTATTCATATTATAACGTATATCAGCCAGCTGATGCCGCACCACAATAATATTGAATATCGAATGAAATTTTGGTTCGCATTGAATAATGCAGCCTTGTGTGGAGGTCGACCTTGAGCTACGCACACATTTTCGATAAGGTTCGTTTTGGTGAAAAGAGGCTAGGCGGGGGAGGAAGGGGAGATGTAGGCGGATATTAGCGGTGGAAGGAGAATAGGTGGAGCTTAGCAGATAAAACTCATTGAATACACGGAGACTCCTCATTCTGTTAGCAGATATCATCCACTAGCTCCACTACCAGAGTACTCTCGATATACCATCTTTTTTGTGCCAATCCAACTACATCGTCGATTAACCAATTGTAAGTACAAGTTTTGTTGCCATATGGATCATTGCTAGTGAATTGTATTTCGATTCACAGTTTTTCATCAAATAGTCTACGTTGATCTGAAATGATTTTTTTCTTCAGATGCCTAGCACCGATTCAACCACAGCTTTCGCAGCAGAAGAAGAAGACATTGGATCTCTCCCTAATCTGAGTGAGTTTTCTCGATAACTTGACGGTAGTTCATTTTATAGATTTCATAATTTGTATTTCAGGCATTGATGGGTCTATCAGCAATTTGAATGTGGATCAAGAAGACCTGGATATCAGCTTCAATAGTGAATTGCTGGCAACCGATGAGGCTTGGGCAGGCGTGTCAGCAACATTATTAGATATGCCCCTACTTGAAGGATCACCATCCGGCCCTACCCCATCTACAAGTGCTGGTCCCGCAACTGGGGTATTCAAAAGGCCTTCGAAATGTCTCAAGATGAGCCGAAACCAATTTGAGGCATCATCACGGTTGGAGGTTGGCGCCAAGGTTCGAGATCCCAATGATGGCGACGTCGAAAATGGTGGTGTCTTGATGCGGAAAGGAAAGAAACTCTTTTTCGGCAAGAAGACTCCTTCACCTTCGTCTTCACCATCACTGACGCCGTCATCGTTGGATAAGCCTGAAATCGATTGCCGGAAACCTTCGCCTAAGAAAAAGAATTTGGGGATGAGAGGTGGGAGTCCATCAATTCTTCGAAAGTTTCTGGGAAATCGAGGCAAATCTAACCCCTACCGAAGTGGCAAGGCTGGCATGTGGTATAATGCCGGCAGAGATCATGCTGTATCAACCACATCGAAACAGCAGGAACAGGAGCAGGAGCAGGAGCAGGAGCAGGAGCAGGAGCAGGAGCAGGAGCAGGAGCAGGAGCAGGAGCAGGAGCAGGAGCAGGAGCAGGAGCAGGAGCAGGAGCAGGAGCAGGAGCAGGAGCAGGAGCAGGAGCAGGAGCAGGAGCAGGAGCAGGAGCAGGAGCAGGAGCAGGAGCAGGAGCAGGAGCAGGAGCAGGAGCAGGAGCAGGAGCAGGAGCAGGAGCAGGAGCAGGAGCAGGAGCAGGAGCAGGAGCAGGAGCAGGAGCAGGAGCAGGAGCAGGAGCAGGAGCAGGAGCAGGAGCAGAAGCAAGCGCAGGAGCAGGAGCAGGAGCAGCCGGAGCGGGTCAGAATTATAAGTGTGGATATTATACGTCCGGCTGTCCAACTGCCGAATCTTCAAGAGGCGTTCAACGGGCTTGCTGCTGCTGCTGACAATAATGGTACCGATTGTAATGCTCCCATCCACATGCGCATTCCATCGCCTCCAATAGCACCTATCGAAGCCATAAGGCCATATGATGGTGAATTGAAGCGATGGTATGCGAACGTCAATGCACTGATCACAGATAGTGAAAGCAAAACTACTCGTTTATCATCAGAAAGAGATGAATTGCTTTCACGACTGGCTGAGATAGGTCGACAATTGACGACAGAAGGAAAATTTTGCCAAGTCTGTGAAGTGGAGAAGTCTCGCCTCGAACATTTCAATCGGATGAATGAGGAATATTTGGAGCGAACTTAGATGTGTTTGTTTCATGTTAATATGTTTTATATATAAGTTGTATATTATAGTGTTGATGTATAAATTGTATATGTGTGTAGAATTAGTAATGGACAATGATGTATTTATTGATTTGGATAATATATGAATAAATTCAATTGACGATTTATTTCTTACTACCTATCGCTACCCTAATTCCCTCTCTACTCTCCCCCCTACTACTTTAACCATCTCCACTCATTGATTCCCCAGCGACTACGACCTCCTACTTTTTCTTCCCTACTCTTTCCCCTACTACTTCTATTACCCCCCTCCTCCAACCGCTGCATATAAATACTTGCTTCCTCCTCGAGATAGTCAGTTCGAAATCAACTCTCGGAGATGGAAAGCAACTACCAGCCCGACACCACCACCAACCACAACGGAGCCAGCTATCGACTTGCGGTTGGAAACTGGCGAGGAGAAGAAGAAGATGATGGACCCTGCGATTCGTCCTCGGATGCTGTCCATCAACCATGGGAAGCACCTGCAGCTGATGGACCCTGCGATTCTACTGGCGACGCTTCATTCCCATTCCCCTGGGTATTGGATGTCATCTTCGGAGACGAAGACAGCGACAGCGATGGGGCATTTGACAGAAGTAGTATCAGTATGGACCTCATGGGGAATGGAGATGACTCCGATTCCGATGCCACCCTCATCTTAGGAGGCATCGGAAGAGCGGAGAGCGACGTCGAGGAGGAGGAGGATGACCGTCCAGTAGCAAGGGGTGCTTACCTGGATCCATTCATCATGGAGGACATGGAGATGGACGCGTTCGACGAGCTCGAGATGGTACAGATTCTCGAGGATGCCATCATCTTCGACTGATTTTTGTTTTTGTTTGTACATAGTCATTAGTCATATAGTTTTTTGTATATATAGTCATGATTGTAGTTTCATCAATAAATGTATTAAAAAATATCAGGTTCTTAATTTCTTGATACATTCCTTCAATTCCACTCATATATGTACATGTTGGATGAGAAAAGTAATCAGTATATGAACGGGGTTCAAAGTGGTCACAACTACTTGAAGATGAAAGTATGGAAATAAGTCCAATCAAAAGACAAATTGTTGAAGAATTGCACAAGCCTGCAAGGCGCAATTTCAAAAGAAGAAGAACCATAATAAAAGGTTTTGCAGACTTGTGGCAGATAGATTTAGCCGAAATGCAGACGTATGCAAAACGAAATAAAGGATACCGATATATATTATTCGTTATTGACTGCTATTCCAAATATCTATGGACAAAACCTATCGGAAGTAAAACCGGTCAAGAAGTGACACAAGCTATGAAACATATATTGAGAGTGGCCGAGTATTCACCGAAAAACATGCAAAGCGATCTTGGAAAAGAATTCTATAATTCTCATTTCAGTAATCTGATGAAGGAATATAAAATAAACCATTATTCAACATATAGTACTATGAAGGCGGCGATTGTGGAACGAGTAATCAGAACAGTGAAGAATTGGATTTACCGAGAATTTTCTGCCAGAGGGGAATATAAGTGGTACGATATCTTACCGCACTTAACCAACTCGTACAATGATAAAAAACATAGGACAATTGGTATGAAGCCCTCTGAAGTAACTCCCACTACAATACTGAAAGCTTATAGTCACCCAAAAATAGCGCCGAAACCAAAATATAAAGTTGGTGATGTTGTAAGAATAAGCAAGTTCAAAGGTGTGTTCGAAAAAGGTTATTCAGCAAATTTCTCCACGGAATTATTCACGATAACCAAAGTGAATATTACTAATCCGACAACTTACAATCTGGACGATATTGAAGGCAATCCAATCAAGGGTTGTTTCTATGAGATGGAATTGTTGAAAACTAAGAATCCAAAAGTGTACTTGGTGGAGAAAGTCTTGAAGAAAGACAAAAGTGGAAAGAACGTATATGTCAAATGGCTTGGATATCCTAAGGAGCACAATTCTTGGATTAAGAAATCTGCTATTACTTGAAGTGTAGTGTGTGTGTTTTTTTTTTTTCAATAATAAATAATTCGAACATATTCGGTAATATCTATTCTTTTTTTCTACCCTCCCACCAAACCCATGAAGAATGAAATCGAGAAATGTTTTCAAGTTGAAATATATATATTTGCTGTGTTGAAGAATATTCACATAATAAATGTACAAAAAAATAATAAAGTATAAAAAAACGAAATAACTCGTCTTCATCGGAGCTACCATGCTCACGCACGAAATATGGCTCCACCGGCGGCATATTAAGGCTTCTGCGGAACACCCGACGCTCATAAGGGAGGCACCAGCAAGCCTTGAAATGTTTGTTGGAATTTTCAAACATGTGGCCGAGTATCTCACAAAAATATGCCCCATTCGAACAACCGTGGCAAACACCATTCCAACAATCATTTCGGTATTGGCTACAGCTGATACATCGCTGGTACCGTAGTCGCCGCTCCATGCTACACTCCCTGCACACATTCCTACAAATCCCCATATTGGTGTTCCGCAACAGCTTGGCACATTTTATACATTTTGCTCCGACAACGTTGGCCGCCGTAGAGGTCGATCGTGATGGTGGTTCCGGTGACGCCTGGCGATTGGCATTGATGCAGCGCTGACACACTCCAGTGCACGGGTTAATCTCGTTTGCAGCCCACCCAATGTCACAATTGTGACAGATTGTCAATCCGTCCACAACAGTAGGGTAAGCGACTGCCAGAGGTTTCGAATCCCACGATTTCGGGTACGTCATGATATTGGCGGAGGCGATATTGGTTGGAAATTCACTGCTGCTTCTACTTCTTCTCCTGTTTCTTCTTCGACTTACTCGTTGGTAGTTTGTGAAACACTGTGGTGATAACACTCGCATCCTCCTCTTTTCAATAGTCGGATTTTCACCCTCCTCCATTCGATAATCAAGTCCCACCCCACTCCCACTCGCAAAACGCATACGCACCACTAAAGCTAAGGGTTGGTGGGGGTAGCGCCACCCACTCCCTACCTCTCTCCCAGTATGGTGGTGAGAGTTCTACGATTTTATAACACCGCCCACTCCCTCACCTCGTTTCAATGACATAAAAGATGTGGAAATCCTATCAGAGCATCATTCGAAACAGTTTCTACAGTTCTGAACATTGTATCGATCGTATTAGTCACAGAAACGATGGCACTTGAATTCAGCGTAATCTGCAAGAAGCTCCGAGAACTATCCCTCATTGACGAGAACGTTCTGGAAGCGGTGGTAAGTACATAACCCATACACTCATGTAGCGGCCATACATTATTCACCATCTATCGCACCATTTACTGATTCGTGTCTTTTTTTTGTTTCAGAATCACGATGGTGTGAATGGAGGCGACGTCGAGCAGGTAGACCTCGTCACCGATGAAGGGTTTGACGACGTGTGCGATGAGGGGGACCAGCAGATTAGGTTCCAATCTAAGTGGATAGATGTGTCAGTTGCCAGGGCCCGCCATGAGCAGATGTTGTTCTGCACAACGATATCAATGGTCACAATCATGACGACGACGCAGGGGATGACAAATCTTTGCTATAGATGCTTCTCCATATATCTAAGGCAGCCTAATACTGTTGGAGCATATCAGCACACCTCATCGCATTCTACAACGAGGTTCGATGAGGCACCTAGGTCGTTCTCCTGTGCCGTATGTTCAGCCGATCTACACCAGATCCGCATGTCGGATGTGTGCCCCACATGCTGTAGCGTGAAAATCAAAACTTATCGTTTCTAGTTATTAGTTTAGCAAAGTAAGTTCTTATTCATAAGTATTTAAGTGTATAAATAAAAATATTAACAATATAATTGATTGATGTTTAACTAATTGATGAGTATATGAAACATGTGAATTGAAGAAAAAAAAAAAAAAAAAAAAAACACCTACAAAATAAAATTAAATGAAATCAAATCCTTAAAACAGGGTTATGGGGAGTAGGTAGTTGAAAAAAAAAAAAAAAAAATTCAAAAAAAGGACTTAGCAAATTTTCCCCCCCTCCCGGGGGGATATATATTCCACAAATCAGACAATTATACAATTTTCATTGAATGATAAAGTATGTGCATAAAGTGTGATGTCATTGGTTGTACCCTCAGTTTCCACATCGTTTGCAGCATATTGGTATTTTTTATGATCTTTCTCTCATATTCGTATTTGGTTTGGTTTTACTGGGTAAAGACTTTCCCCTTCCCGAATGCTACTTCTACTTCCAATTTCAATAATCTTTCGGCAAAACCCTGGATTTTGTTGTTGTATTCCGACATTATTTCATCGATTTCTTTTGACATGGTGCCCATCTTCTCGATTGCTTCGTTGACCTTAGGTGCCATCATGAGAACCTTCTGGGTAATCTGAGGATAATCTTTGATGCGTATCTTCATATTATTCAGAGATTCCCTCATCTCAGACAAATGTTGGTTGAAGAACTCCAGTGATACACTATCTCCACCACTCGACAAATTACCGATATTTGTTAATCGTTTACCCTGCACATCATAATCTCCATTGCTATCAAGCTTGAATCCGATACCAGGCCGCCCTTGTATAAAACTCATGGATTTGCTCCTTTTACGACCAAATTTATCGATAGTTTCATAAGACATCTTCTACCTGCGGCGACTATATTGGTACTGGCTAGACCATCGACAAGTAACGGACTTTATCAATCCTTAATATATTATGATGTTATATATATATATATACATTAATAACATTAATAAACGATGCCTTCTTCGCGCAACTCCTCTATTATTGACATTATCTCATTATCGTGTCCAGTGTGGCCAGCCATTTTAGAACCCCACAGTAGTCGGAGGCGGTCAACCAGCTCTTTTGCTTCATTCCAATAAGCATACTCTTTGTGTTGTTTACTCACGACTTTTCTGTATGGTAATGATTTGCTCATTCCTCTACCACCTTCAACTTCATTTAACATGAGTTGACTCCTCATTTTATGCGGTGTGCCGATTAATGGCTTTATGACTAGCTGATATTTCTTCCTCGCACTATTATTCAAACCTTCTCTGATGTCATAATTCTTATATGGCGCTCGTGTAGTCTCCAACAAAGTGGTGTATATTCTTTTATCTTGATCATCGATAGTTCTTGGCACATGTTTCATAAAGATCAAATCGTATAATCCAGTTGTTGCTGGAAACGCTACGCTTCTCTTATTACCGCGCCATAATTCGATTTGGTCTGCAGGAAATCGGATATCCATATTACCCATTTTCAATTCCCCTGTTTTGGAATCGATGTGAACGCCATATGTTGTATCATAATTCGAGTTATTTTCTTTCAAATTCCTCAAATGCTCCATTATTTTGCCCTGTAAGTCGCTCGCGGTTGTTCCATCTACAGAAGGATACACTGTAATATCACTGCTTGAAATTTGAGACGAAGATGTTGGTGGTGTTTCCAATAGAGTTGTATACTTAGGTCCTCCGTTATGAGGCGATGATGGTAGCGGTTGAAAGCTATTGCTGAAATTCCCAGACTCCCCATGTTTCTTGAACGGCTTCGTCGCTACAGCATTCGCCTCATTACTCGATATTGGTGTGGAATAATATGTCGGGTGTGCTATTGTCAACGTTGAAGGTTTGCTATAACTCTTCGGAGTAGCTGCTGGCATTAGATTTTGCTTGGCTACTGCCGCCGTTGCTGCCGCGGTGATAACCTTCAATGGTTTTGTCAGCGGCTCATAAGCTTTTTCTAACATCATTTGGTTACTGGTGAGTTCGCTCTTGAGACTTTTAAATTTATTCCTTACCGCATCGGTTGCTTCAACAAGTTGGCGTTTGAGGTGTATTTCTGAAGCGATTTCACTACTAGGTGTGCTCATTGTGCTATCCAAAGGTTGAATGAAGTCCATGCAGTTGCTGTTTTAGGGGTATATGAAGCAGTCGAACCCTTTCCTATAACGGCCCTCATGAATTTCACTATCCTTATCTATAACGAGAAACCCGTATCTATCTGTCCAACTTTGTGCACACATTTCTTGAAATTGTTTAAATGTTACATCTGGAGATACATGATCGGAATAAATGTGGTGTAGATTCATATCATCCTGCCTAAACATGATTATGAAGTTGGAATTATCGCGAATCAGCTGTTTCGGCACTCTCGAATACGTTTGTGCTAGATAAAAGCAATCCACATTTTTATGGCGCCCCATTGAGAAATATGATCTGATTACATCTTGTTTTTCACATATCACATCGTCGAATATGAAAATACTGTGTGGCTTCGCATCTTCCGGTTCAACAATGTCCACATTATTACTATATGTATAAAACCCCAGTCCCTTTATCGGTTCCAATACTTTCCGCAAGTACTCATACTTGGGTTGATACAACGATTTTGAATAGAGATAAACATTGGCGAATCGTAAACCATTATCGTTGGTGAGGAGGGATATCATAACATTCGTTTTGCCGCAATTTGATGGGCCGATAATGAGACTGCGTATAGTATTAGGTAGTAGGAATCCATGCCGACGTTGTGTAATTATACCATTTCCTAACCCTACTTTTTCATCGAAGTTGTCAACTCGCAATGTTTCTTGCTGCTGAACAATCTGCATTGTATGATGGTCAAATGCTATATAATGAATCGCAAACTCTGTGAATGTCATTTATATTATGAAGCTGAAGCGATACACATCGGCAAGCGATAACGGTGAAAAAAGTTTTCGAGGAAAGAGGACTGGCAGAGGATTTGTTAATACTTCAATTAATAAATTACCGGTCGAATTACATATTCCCGGCGGCTATCAGTATTGTGGTCCTGGAACAAAGTTACAGAAACGATTATCTCGAGGTGATCCAGGCATTAACCAATTAGATAGAGCGTGCAAGGAACACGATATCGCATATTTCAAGCATCCGAACGATTTATCTGCAAGGCATTCTGCCGATAAGGAATTGGAAGAATCCGCGTGGAAACGTGTTAAATCAAAGGACGCATCTGCAGGAGAGAGGGCCGCATCTTGGCTTGTTACCAATATAATGAAGGGAAAGAGGCGTTTTGGTATGGGATGCAGCAGCGGAGTGAAGAAACGTCGAGTGTCGAGGAAGAAGAAGAATACTACCAAGAGTGGGAGAAAAATTGCTTTTGGGTCCGGCATAGTGCACAAAGTTCGCAATGTGTTGCGACAAGTGGGAAAGAAGGGGGCACTCGCCAAAAACTTGGCCAAGACTTCTCTTATGGCGATTGGAGCTGCTAGAAAATTCGTCAAGATGGCTGGTGGAAAGAATAATATCCGAACACCTCGCATTATACCAATTCCTAAAGTTGGAGGAATTCTTCCACTCATACCCATTTTTGCGGGATTATCGGCATTGGGGAGTTTGGCTGCAGGTAGTGCTGGTATAGCTCGAGCTATTAATTCAGCTAAAGAGGGTAGGGAGCAACTCTCTGAAGCGAATCGTCATAATAGACATTTGGAGGCGATCGCTCTAGGAAAGATCGGTAAAGGAGTATATTTGAAGCCGTACCGAAAAGGACTGGGCATTTACTTGAAGCCGCAAAGTTCAAAAAACTAGCAGGGTTACCTCGAAGGGCGTTGACGGACATCGATTTATCACAATACATAGAGAAAATGGGTGTTCCAAACTTTCGAGGTATATTTATGAGAGATAATCTACCAAATTCTCCAACGCGCCACATAGAATCAGCCATTCTGAATCTCGATGGTATTCGAGGTAAAGGGACACATTGGGTTGCTTATGAAAAACGTGGTGGGGTAGTCGAATATTATGATAGTTATGGCGATTTGCCGCCACCCGAAGAGTTGGTGAAATATTTAAGGAGGGGATCAAAAGCTATCAAAATCGTATATAACTATGACCGTCAACAGGATTACAACACAGTCTGGTGTGGTCATTTGTGCTTGAAATTTCTCTCGTCGAAGAGTGGAAACTACGTATTATAATATGGATAGAAAAAGCATCAAACAAATGGGGCACGCATTATTGGCTTACTCGAGATTACGATCTTTGCTGAAGATGAGTGAGAAACAGCTCGCTGATATGCCGAAAGAGGTTTTAATCGGATGCGCTTCACATGAGATAGCTCTAGTGTGGGATAAATTACCTGAACAATTACGCAACGATCAAGATGTATCAAAATATCGATTTTGTGAGGAGCACCACGAACACCGCCGCCAAGAGGATAGTGACCATTCCAGCGCAGATGTCAATGATGGGCCGATACCAAGAAAAATATTATGCTGCTTTTGTCAAATAGAATATGTAAATGTGGCAACTAACAATAAATTCGATATTAATGCTTCGCCGAACGAAAACAAGAACATTCTTCATTGTTGCAGGCAGCAATAAGGTTGATACTTCTTACTACTGCTGCTGTATACACTGAAGCTTGTTGTTTGGTTTTTGCTGTGTTTTGCTTTTCCAATTGTAAAAAGTTATGTCGCAAACATTCACCATTTCTGGAGATCGCAGTATCTTGAGTGCAGATTTTTTTCCACCAATCGAACTCGATGTGAGGAATACTTACGGCTTGGGGTTACACGGTTTCTATTCATACAACTCTATACTCAATATAGATGAGACAAATAACAAATTAGGTATTTGGTTCGAAGAGGGAAGCGTTGTTCTTCAGATACCACCAGGCGCCTATGAGATAGATGAAATCAATAGAGCAATACAAAAGGCTATAGAGAGTTGGACTCCGCTGAATGGGCGAAATATTGATGATGTATTCTCCCTTCGAGCTAACAATAATACGCTCAAATGTGAACTCAAGTCCGAAATTATGTTAATTTTGAGTATTAACGATTCTATAGCCAAAGTCTTGGGCTTTGAACCGAAATATTACAAGCCCAATGTTTTGCATGAATCCACTTTACCTGTGAACATCATAAAGGTACGATTGATACGGGTTGATTGTAATATCACTACTGGAGCGTACCTCAATGGTGAGGAGGTTCACACGCTTTACGAGTTCGATGTCGATGTGGAGCCTGGATACAAACTCTCAAAGGAGCCGA
This sequence comes from Phaedon cochleariae, assembly GCA_918026855.4. Lineage (NCBI taxonomy): Eukaryota > Metazoa > Arthropoda > Insecta > Coleoptera > Chrysomelidae > Phaedon > Phaedon cochleariae. Next base: position 10,676,510 of record OU896722.1, on the reverse strand, counting down.
AAAATATTATATATCTACCAATCAGTCCGACAGGGCGTCAGTCTATCGACAACATCACACTGAGAATTTTGGATGATAATGACCGATTAGTTGACTTTCGCGGAGAGAAGATTATAGTAAAATTGGAATTGAAACAGCTCGATTAATTATTACAACGGTTTGGAAAAATGGGTTTCTGCTTCGGAAACCAATCAAAACGTGTATCTCTCGCTGCAAACCCCACTATTCTACACACTACCGTTAAGAAGAAGTGTAAACGGGGTAGAGGATTCATTCAAAGACAGCTCACCGGTCAGGTAGGACGTCATAGATTATCTGCGAGCGATATAAATTTTTTGGAATCTATTGGTCTGACAGTACGACAAAGACGACGACGAACGAGTAGAAATTAGTGAACAATGGTTGTCACAAGTTCTACTAGCTTACAATTGGAGGTGTTTGATGGACCAATTTTCGATCATTCACTAATTAGCCTACATGAGCATACATACAAACCATATGGTTCACCATCATTCAAGAATTCTGATGAAATCAGGATAGCTGTCAACTTTCAAGATTTGATACTCGATATTTCTGATAGCTACATATATATTGAGGGGAAATTCACACCAGATGATGCAACGAAATCCTGCTATCTATCTAACAATACCTTAGCCTTCCTCTTCGATGAAATTCGTTATGAAATGGGTGGCGAACAAGTATGCATGATTCGAAAACCAGGCATTACTACCACAATGAAGAGCATGATCTCTTATGGAGATTCTAACGCTAAATTTCTTGAAACAGTCGGATGGGGAATTGATAGCGAAAATCAGCCAATTCTAGACAAATCTAGTCACATATTCAGTGGAAAACTACCGCTAAAATATTTAATGGGGTTCGCTGAGGATTATAATAAAGGTATATTGAATGTGAAACAGGAGCTGATACTCATCATAGCTCGATCATTCAAAAACTGCTATATAGGAGAAGTTGATGCCAGTGTGGAGATTAACAAAATCGAATGGAAGATAGGACATATTATGCCATAGGATAAGCAGAGGTTGGAATTACTGAACCGTCTCAATAAAAGTTCTACAGCAAAAGTGAAAATTGCATACAGGATGTGGGATCTGTATGAATTACCGTCAATTCGTGAAACATCTTCAGACATTTGGGCTGTTAAAACCACCAATAGTCTCGAGCGACCAAGGTACATTATCATAGGCTTCCAAAATTCTGGTAACACAGATAATAGATCCAAGGATACCACCCAATTCATTTATGCGGGAGTCAACAATATTCGACTGTATTTGAATTCGGAAGTTTACCCTTATGAACGGTGGAATTTGGATTTTGGAAAAAAGTTAGATGCTGTAGCCTATTATGCATACGATAATTTCCAACGAAGCTATTATGGTAAAGACATGAGCGAACCAATGATGAGTATTGAGGAGTTTAGAAAAAATCCGTTATTCATCATAGACTGCAGCCATCAACCGGACACATTGAAATCTTCAACTGTCGATATCAAGTTGGAGTTTGAGACACGCCAATCGAAATTTCCATCTAATACCAAGGTATATGCGCTCATTCTTCACGATGCATTTTTGACATATAGCGCACTAGATGGTTCAATACAGTTGGGTGCTCCTTGAATACACTCTACAGATCTGGAGCAAATTCTAACCTCCGTCCACCTCCACCACCACCGCCACAGCCGACCATGAGCATTCGAAGCCTATAATTGTATTAGATCAGTTTTTTCATTATTATTATTATGTTCATTATTATTTATTATCATCATGATTATTATTATTATTATTATTATTATTATCGACACATGTATCTGCACTAAATTGAATAAAAGTAAACAAATGTTTTACAAATCATCGTTTTTATTTCTTGATTGATAGACAATGAAAAATGCGAGCTCATCATCATCATTCCATAATTTATATATATATACATGCAAATGATAATAGTATGATTGAAGCATCTCTTAGCAATATCATCATTTCGATTCTTCTTCTCCTTCCTCCTCGTTGTCGGATGATTCTGGAATTACCCCCAAGTTGTACTTCCGTATCAAGCTGTTTGGTAGGAAATCAAAAATTTCATACAGAAATTGGTCCAAGTCCTCTCCCACCATTGCTTCAAGAAATTCCTCCAAAGTGAAGCTACCATATTCGAACCGGGCGCATAACATATAACCCTTTCTATATTGTTCGGCTTGTTTACAGAGTCGTTCAACTTGTTCTCGATCGAAGCATATGCTCAAATCATAATTTGTCGCATGCATTGCATCACGTGACAAATCAGAGAACTGACATTTCAACCTGCTCACTGCTGATTTGATGTCTTCTGCCGGCCAGAATTGACTAGAATAATACATCCACATGTTGGGGAACAGGAGTCTGTAAATGATAAAAAAAAAAGTTTGGTAATGATGAGATTATTTGGGAGATTTGTCTTTCATTGAATTCTTTTTGGAACCTAATTTATTACTTACCGCAAACGGTACGATCTGCGTTAGTGGCTTGTGTTAATGTAATAATAATTATCATATAATTTTTAAACCCTTTTCACTAAACTATACTAAAAAAACCTATCAGAAATAATTAAGTAGAATAATTCCGAATTAATTTTGCTTGAAGTCAAACTTGATGAGAGCCCTCGTTTTTGCACCTACATATAATGGCTCACTCTGGCCCAAATATGCTAGAGTATAAAGACCATTTGAAGAATTCATCTCATCAATGTCGCTGTCACTCAGCAACTCTACTACTCTTTTGGGCAACCAACATTTCAGACTAGCCTCAGTTTCTTCATCGTACAATATTACAGAACCGCTCCTACCAAACCTGGTTCCACATAGTGATATTTTCTTGACCACATAGCTTTTATTCAAGAGTAGTGATGAGATAACAGTTTGCTTGATAATATCATTGTCTTCGTTAATTCGATTATTTATCGTTAACAAATCAATTTTAGGAGCTGCCATTATAAATTCTTCTTTGTTGAGTGAAAAGAGGTGTAAAAAGTATATAAATAATTTTTACTTACATATAACAGTTCACGTACACTTTTATTGCAAACACTTTATATTCCCAATCAATTTGAGCGGGTATATTTTTTATGCGCGAGTTGGTGGTGCGTATCTTCCGTATTATTAGGAGAACTATGCTCTCGCAGACGATACAATGATGTATTTATAGGAACTGGGATATGTGACGTAACACAGCACCCCACTTCTACCAAAACGACCTCGACCAGCCTACTCCCATTTTCAAGGTCGCACATGCTTTCACCTCCCTCTCCAAGGTCGAGGTCTCTCTCTCTCTCTCTACAACTCAAGGTCACTCGTTCCCAAGGTCACATATGCGAAGGTTACTCGTACAACCTTCCTTCAAGGTCTTTTTGTCTCGCCCTCAAGGTCACCTCCGCGTTCAAGGGCGTGCTGTCGACACTTCACTATACGAGGTTACTCCTGCCCAAGGTCAGACCCGTTCAAGGTCACTCCCGCCCAAGGTCACTCCCGCCCAAGGTCACTCCGCCCAAGGTCGGAGGACGGTGACCTAGGGCGGAGAGCCAGAACCGGCCAATCTTCACTACTACTATGATAATACTTCTGCCGACAAGGGTGAAGATATATGTGATCTATTCGCCACTTATTTTCGCAGCGTATATGAGCCCTATCAGCAAATTTATAATTCTTCCGAACAATTCAGCAATAACAATCTTATAAATTCAATAAAATTCACTCCAGAAACTGTATTCGATAAAATGAGCTTACTAGACGAGAATAAGGGAGCTGGAATCGACGGCTACCTATCTTATTTCGTTAAAAAATGTGCAACTAGCTTATGTTTACCTTTATGCATTATATTTAACACATCCATGCAGTCTGGTACTTTTCCACATGTTTGGAAAACTGCTTTGTTAGTTCCAATTCACAAAAATTCTGGAAGTAGAAACTCAGTGAATAATTATCGTGGCATAAGCAAATTATCTATTTTCAGCAAACTGATTGAAAGTATTATCTATGACAGTCTATTTCATTGTCTCAAGTCTTCAATTTCAGAACACCAACACGGTTTTTTCTCCAAGCGTGCAATTGAAACAAACTTGATAACTTATTCAGAATACATCTCGAATGCACTAGACAATCGAGCACAGGTGGACTCGTTGTACACTGATTTCAGTAAGGCTTTTGATAAGGTTGATCATAACATCCTTATCTCGAAGCTTGCTGGAATCGGTGTGCAGGGAGACCTCTTGAGATGGTTATCATCCTATTTACACAATCGAAGCCAACTCGTGAATCTCAATGGATATAGGTCAGCACCGTTTGTGGTCACTTCAGGAGTTCCACAGGGTTCACACCTTGGCCCATTGTTGTTCTCGGTCTTCATTAACGATTTGATAGGGTGCTTTGAACAATCCAATATACTTTTATATGCGGATGACTTGAAAATTTTTGGAAAAGTAACCTCTGTTAAGGATTGTACGAAGATTCAAGAAGATCTATCAAAATTTTCAATTTATTGCAATCGCAACAGATTGAAACTAAATGTTGAAAAATGTGCTTGTATATCATTCAGCAAAAGCAGTACGCCGATTGAATTTCAATACTCCATAAATGATATTGTAATAAATAGAGTAGATCAAATCAAAGATCTTGGAGCATATTTTGATTCTAAAATGAGCTTTAATCCACATCTAGACTATGTAATCAACACCTGCAGTAAAACCTTAGGTTTCTTTTGCAGAATGTGTAGGGACTTCAACAAAGAGGTGGCAATAAAATCAGTTTACTACTCATTTGTTTTCAGCAAATTGAATTTTGCTAGTGTCATATGGAACCCCTATTATAACATTCATAAAGTACGTTTAGAAAGGCTTCAGAATAGATTTGTGAGATTCCTTCATTTTAAAATGACTAATATTTATGTAATAACAGGTATTAGTGAAATTCGCACCCACTATAAGATACAACTTCTCGAACAGCGAAGAATTATCAATGATTTACTCATCCTATTCAAAATATTAACAAACTGTTATGACTCACCGAAATTAGTGTCGATGATTTCCTACCATGTTCCTCAGAGGTATACCAGAAATAGACAATTATTAGCGTGCTCCAATTATAATACAAATTTAGGTAAAAATTCTCCAATGACCAGAATGTGTGATTTATTCAACAAATATTGCAATGATGTAAACATTTTTTCCATATCTTTATATTCCTTTAAAAGAATTACAAAAAATATTTTTATTTCCTAATATCACGATGATGAGTAATTAGTATTCATTAATGAAAATGCTTATTATTCTACCCGTATCGTATATATGATTGTCATTTTCATACCTCCTATGTAATTAGGTGTATTTTTGTATTTTTGTATTTGTTTAGACATGAATGTTAGCTCTGTAACGGATTGTATTAGTGGATGCTTGTATGGGTAACAACCTGTTAGTATCCCAAATTTCGAATAAATAAATAAATAAATCATCAGTGAAATATCACTATTTCTGTCATTCTTATCATTATAAATTATTTTTATTATTATTATTATTTCTATTATCATTATTACTATCATTGTTATCGTTATTATAATCATATTATATTCACACGCTGTATATTGGTATTGGAGCAGTTTCCTGGCCAGAAATCGTTACTGACTCATATGTTCTTAGGTAATAACTTGTGATAGAGATAGGATGAATAATGTGAGGTAGTTCTGACTGATTCGTGCTATCAAACGGTTGTCGAATAAAGTGATTGAAGTAGTTGTGCATGTTCTTCCAAATAATAGAGTGGAATACTCCTCAGTCGTAACAGAATGTTTTCACGAAACACATTGCCTTGTATTCAATAAATAAAATTAATGCGCAAGTCATGGTCCACCGCGTAACTCGGCAATATTTATTTTTCCTACCCACGGTGTGGTCGAAAGATTTCTTCATGATAACGCCACGTAATGCACCTCCAAACTTTAGAAGGATACCTTCGAAGCGCTTGAGGGCCACCTCGTATACATTCCAGTCCGTCATGCCTCAGCGGCTCGGTCAGAACGTTGTATGCGGGAAATTGAGCGACTTTTCCGCACCTACTGCCACGACCGCCCCTCCAAGTGGGCTATGGATATTAACAAATTCGCGGACATTTTGATTTCAGTTGTCCACGAGTCTGCTGGATTCCCATCAAACGATTTACAATTCGGAACACACCGAATTTGACTTTTGCCTGCGGAATATCGTGCTTCTAGGGGGGGGGGACGACGGAATTTCACATGCCGAAAAGCTCATTTTGACCGAAGCCACTTTCCGTTCTACGGCTGAGCGTCAGGCCATATCGCATCCTAGGCGGTCGTACCAACGCTTCCAGCTCGGAGATTTAGTTTTACTCAAAGCGAACAATATCTTGTCTGCGCTCTACGCCGAGACCCAAAAAATGTTGTTATTGTTTAAGGGGCCTTATCGGGTCAAACAAATATCAAGTAGCGATGTTTACTCCTCGTCACATATGGAAGTAGATTGCGAGCGTGGAATGTTTCATGCTAGCCATATGAAAAGGTATTACTTACCGCGATGAATTTCCGAAACCTTTTCGTAATTCATGTTAGAGGGGGGGCAAAGATGATCACTTCTCGTTTACCCTCGTATCTTGGAGTCCCCGCGTGTAGGACTGTTTTTGTGGTCGAAGCGCTGATCGCCAGCATGCCCAAGGCTGTTGTTCATTCCTAACACCTAGTATACTTTCAACTTTGTGCCGATTGGATTCATAATAATTGTGTGAAAGGAATTTTTCCTGGTGGTATACCACACCGCGTACAAATAAATGTTCCACGGGTCGCCTAAGTGGTTCCAGAATTCCCTATATGGAAGAGACTATGATTAAAGGTATTTCGCGCACCTCGTCTTCATCACAAAAAAGTGGGGCACAAAGTAGTTTTTCAAGTTCTCGAAGTTTTGAAACGCAAAAATTATTCGCTATCAGTGAACCTCCATCATTGTGTGGTCCTTTAACTATTCATTTCGGATCCATATAGTGAGTACTTCTGGTCAGAAAGTGAGGCTCTCAATCTGTTTGAAATAACGATTTCCAGAATAACAACTCCTACCTTTCCAAGACTATGGAAGCTGTCGGAGCCGTTATCACCATCGGGGATTAGTTGGAAGGTTACAATGTATGTTCAGCTATCACTAACACTCACTTCCAGAGAATGCAAGATGAAATAAAAAAAAATAGTGAAATATTTTGTTATACCCTATGTGCAAGTCCTCACTTCATATTCATTACCATTCGCAATTCTGAATTTATTCCATAATATTACGCGGTGAAGTCTGAAAATTCCACAAAACATCATAGATACCTATGAAACCTTTGGTTATCAATGCTCTCAATATTATTTTTATTCATCTCAATCAAATGAAAGATCTGTCCTCACTTGTTATCAATGTCATTCTCGAAAAAATCCAAATGGTATCGATCTCGAAAAACGTATGGAATTGTTCATTGGTTGTCAAGAGTTCTGCAGTACTGTGACGAATGAATACATAAATATTGCAATTCCAATGAAGAAGTGCCTTCCTAATACTGCAAATGATATTTGGGTTTGTCAGTATAAGACGTAGCAATGAAAGTAGGCACTGGAATAGATATCATGATATACTTGGAGAATTCATCAGAATAATCATATGGAAGGAATAGTATGATGTTGTCAATCATTTTTTGATATAATTATCATGAGCAATTCGCGTTCTGATGATAATTCTCTCATCCATCTGGTTGGATTCCTCTTCGACGTTTCCTTCTGCTGATTTGTTCCACCATTGTTCATCTCCAGAAGCAAAGATCACGTAGAATACATTCGATGCAGAATAGACACATGCTGCGATGATGAATATTATTCTCCATTGGGATCTGCTTGTCTGGAAAAACAAAAATTTGTATTCCAACAGCGCAAAGTAAGCGTTTATGGCTTACGTCGTGAATAATGGTCTGAGAACGTCAGCTGAGAACCATTGAACGGTGAAAGCCATATGCGAAATAATTAACGCATGCGATACATTGAAAATTCATTGCCAAAGTGATCAATAGCGATAGTCAGGATTGAATGATACACACTCGAATTCTAGTAGGATACATTCCGAACATTATGTTTGAATTCACAGGATCACGGGTGAAGTAGTATAGATATGTGTGATTCACGTATGTGCATTTATAGTAATAATCATAGTACAATATATGATATTGCAATCATTATATTGGAATATTGCCTCTGAATACCAGATGTCTCTATCAGAATCTGATCTCAAGGCATGTGAGAGGGGTATAGAAAAGTAATTTTCCCCATAAGTAGTTAAACTATGACAGCCTGACTATAGGAATAGGACAAACCATGTGTTAAAGCGTACTTTTCTTCTCTTGGAGCTCGCAAATGGCAACCCTTATGATGTTTGAAGCTGTGATTCAATTGGTTGTCTCGTTTTCCTTGGGGATATGAGGCTTCTCTATGAAGATGTAATTCCAACAGATACGTCTGACCGAAACATGTTTATTATGTTTTGATAAGGTGTGGTCGACTCACTTATATATATATATTCATATATATAATATATATTTTTTTTTCGTATACAATCGCTGAGGAGAACTGGATCATTCTCATGATGAATACAAAATTTTTTGTGATTTGATTTCAACTCATATCATGAAGGAAGTCGGCCCTATCATATCATCATATGAGGTTTCATAATTGAAAGTTGTTTCTACAGGTTCGTCTAGCTGTGGAACCTAAATATGATAATTATGTTTTCATTAAGTGTTCTCGACTGACTTTGTGTAATGTTTTTATGAATTCACATTATAATGATAACCCACACATATTTCCCCAGCATTTCCTACTTATGTAAATTCTACGACAGGCTTATATAGCTGATTCAATCCTCATTAGTTATTATTTTAGAATCAAGCAATTACTTTCATGATTATGTATTAATGTATAACTTCAGTATAAAGAGTTTATAAGCTCCTAGCTTCTACTCTTGTTAGTTTATGAATAAATAAATGAATAAATAAATACAGAATTCGAGATTCGATTTTTTTTCACTCTTCAGGTATATACCTCTTGCCATGGAATAAGTAATCTCTGCATGCTGTGTGAAATTCCTTATCAACGAATTTATTGAAAGATAATAACTGAGAGACACTGTCCATAGCCAAGCAGTCAGATTATTCTTGCAAAACCGTCTGAAATCACTAGGAGATGTTTAGTGTAGAACTTCATATCTGAGTTTGAAATATTTTCGCTAGTATTTTCTATGGTTCTCTCACCTTTTTACTCCATATTATCAAAGAATGGTCAATTATTGTTCAGCAGTACATTCTTCATAATCAATTAGATTTATTCAACGTTCGCAGAAAATTATTCGTACTGATTGCTGAATGATCTGGAATCGCACAGGATATTTCAGACTTCTGAATGTAGTTCGAAGAATCGAACATAATCAATTCGAGTTGAGTATTCACGATGATGTGTTGTTTATACGATTGAAAAATGCGGAGGATCTTTGCTAATATGGTAGTCTAGTTCAATATTTTTGAAACTTATTGATAATCAATTCCAAATCCAGCTCTCATTCTTGATCTTGCTGTACTCTCGTGATGAGCCACGGTTGAACAATTCCATAACATCTATAGAAATACATTACTTGACTCGGAATCTCATGCTTCCTGCGGAAGAAATTTTACATGTGATGTATCAAATGCACAATTCGATCTGTTCGATGAAAATAATATCAAACCATAGTATCATCTCATATCAAAATCACAGTGTGATCGAACGCGAATGGAAAAATATGGACCTGAAGAAAATATAAATTGTTTGATTGACTGAAGATTGAAATACTGACATTTTCTTCAGCCACCTATTGAAACAATGTCACGTGGGGATATTGATGGAATTCTACCCGTCGAATACAGAATTTGAACTATTACGATGAGTCTTATCTTTGAACATTATAGGGATTCCCTCTCGTGCGCTACAAGCGATAAAAAAAAAAAAAAAAAAAAAAAAAAAAATATCACAGTGTGAAAAAAGATCCAACGCGAATGTTAAAGTATGGAACTGGGAAGCGTAATTTTTTTTCGTTTCAGGATTGATTCTTCTCATCGACTGGTAATTGTCACGTGTAGATTTTCTTCAGCCACCTATTTCAACGAACTTACGTGGGAAAGTTGACCCAATTCAAGATACATTGATCTCCGTGAGATGCTACAACACTGGTCAACCATAATCAATGATGTGAGAACCAAATAGTCAATTTGAAAAACAAGAATCGCAACTACACCAATGCTCACGAATCATCCAGAAGATTATGTACAAGTAATCCTACGATCTATTTTTGGCAATAAAAATCCATAATGAATATTTTTTTTCCGAGGACAGCAAATATTCCATTGGGTTTCAAAACCAGAATTCTAAAATACTTTTCGATTTATGACAGAGGTGTGTGAGGGGTGGAAACAAAAATCACATTATATTCAGTATCAATCATGAATATTGTCAATTTCTCTTAAGCGATTTCATGCAAACAATACACGAAGTAAGTCGACCACACTTTATCGAAATGTCATAGATATGTTTCGGCCAGACGTACCTAGGGAGATCACATTCTTATATAGTAGCCCCATATCCTGGAGCAAAGTGAGGCAGCCAATTGAATCACAGCTCCGAACATCATGAGGTTTTTTTTCGTGCGCTCCAAGAGATGAATAATACGCTTGGAATATTAGAAAATCTCCAAGTCTCTGGAAAATGCCTGGATGATTCATTCAAAACATACTGAAAATTCATTGTAGGCATATCAAATCATAGGGGCATTATGAATCATCAAGAGGAGAGGTTCTAGCCTGATAAGAGTATCTAGAAAATACCAAGAACACTCATAGATCAATAAACCTGGGGAAGTTTCATAAAAATTGTAGGTAAGTAGACACCAACTCATTGAAATATAGGAGGATTCATGAACCATATGAGAAAAATAGAAGAAGCCGATAAGTGCATTCTGGAAAAAATATGCCTAGCTATAACACTTATCCAAATTATCGAGAATTAATGATCATACGAACACACCTGATATCACATACCCAGGAGAGTTCCATGACCAGAAAATTTCAGGAGAATTCATGGAAAATGAGAATCACAAGAAATGCATGAAGGTGCGTCATATACAAAACGGAGAGTGCAAAATCATGACTTAACTCATGCGGATGCAAGAAGCAACATACTGAAAAAAATAATCCAATCTCTACTATCATTCAATCACTACCAATACCAGTTAGACGACCTCGACAAGTCAGGATATCCTTCCGTTGCCAACCTAAGAATATGTCGAACGGCAATTTATCAGAATTTGTTTTTCTGTAGAACGGTCCCAGATAGCACACACTCGCCTAAGGTCATCCTTAATATGTCGCCAAACGCCTGGAGAGGACGTTCTATTTTCTACAACCTAAGAACATCATCAGGCGTAAATTTAGCGCTGTAATTGTCCTAAATGAGTTCTTTCAGTGACAGCCTGAGGATGTAAAGAATTTCGTGCCTACGGACGTCTTCAGATGACACTTTTAAACACACACATTCCATGAAATAACGTGTCATCGAAGACACAAGGAAGAAAAAGAAGAAGTAGAATTGAGGTTATGTCTCATGATAGTCATGATTTGTTCAAGATACATCATAATATTAATGATTATATCAAAATTATTAGAGTATTCATTGAATACCTCCATCATGCATTCATCAAATTTCTATTTCACAAAATGATTGCGAGAAGCACCTTATTGCACAGAATTAAAAGATAACAATAACAAAAGGATGATAACCTCTGTTGATGACATTTCTCTCAGGTAGCAAGAAACAAAGGTGAGTAAAAACTAAATAGAATCATGATACTGTTTACATTATTTATTGTTTCAGGAGGTTATTGAGAACACAAACTTGATGATATCATCATAGCAAACATGTTTTATTCCAAGATATCTTTGCTTCTTGAGAATCTATAAAATATTGTATGGAAGCTTGAACATTCAGTATGCATTCAATAAAAGTAGGTACCTGAATCAAATCATTGATATTGTAGGTCCTGGACATGAAATGTTAATAGGTTAATTATTTGTTTCTGATGAAGTTATTGAGAACACAAGATTGATGATGTCATCAGGGCAAAGATGTTTCATTCCAAGATATTTTGGCTTGTGGAAATCTATGTGAGATTGTATGCATGTTTGCACTTTCAGTATATATATTCAATAAAGGTATAGTTACCTAAATCAAATCATTGATATAGTAGGTACTGGAATATGAAATATTAATAGGTACATTATTTGTTTCAGGAGGTTATTGATAACACAACATGATGATATCATCAGAGCAGAGATATTTTATTCCAAGATATTATGGCTTCTTCGGAAATTATAAAAGATTGTACATAATGCAGACTTGAACTTTCAGTAGATCCAATAATGGTTGGTACCTTACTACATGAATCATATCATTGATTGTAAGTACTGGACATGAAATATTAATACATTGTTTGTTTCAGATAGTTTTGCTTCTTCAGAATCTATAAAATATTGCATGAAGGCTTCAACTTCCAGTTGATTCTGCATCAGGAATGTCCAGAGTTCAGAAATCAAAAACAACATGGAGAAATATAACTACCAATAGGCAATAACTTCTAGTAGTGCTCAACAAGAAGCTGAAATACATTTCTTCAAAAAGGAAATTGAAATTTTTCAGAATAAGTTATAAATAATAGAATGTAAGTTTTTCATTTGGTTTTTCATTTGAAACTATCATAAATAGAGGAAAATTTTGCAAATATCATGAGATCCATATTATTTCGAAGAAATTATCATTTGCATAATACAAGGTGAGTCAATAGTGTGTTATCCTCGTATATTAGCCAAACCATCAGATAAATAGAGAAAATTCAAGTACAACAGTAATAGGGTTTCATGAGAACTTTCACATTAAATTGTTTCCATATCTGTATAGGGTGTTTGAATTCCAAGATATATTGACTGATGATTGTTTTTTTTTTTCAAATGGGTCACCCTGTATACTATTGCAATTTTAGGTTCTCCCTGAAGAGTTGATTCCATCAATGTATCAAACTTGGGGTCTAGCGGGAATGATTACAGAGATATAGGGTGTTCAAAAACAAGATTTTCCAATTTTAGGATTTTTTTTGTGGAAACTATTCAATATTGGTCAAAACGGCTCACATTTCCTCATGAACTTTAGATTTACTATCTAATGACATTCAATCGGGACAAATAGAGGGTGGTTCAACATTCAGAATACTGATCAGCTCATTGTATCTGTTCCAAATAAATATATGTAGATAGCTAATCAAAAGTTAAGACAGGGTTATGGGAGCCGTTTTGACCATTAATGAATAGTTTCGACACAAAAAATCCTACATCTGAAGAATCTCGATTGTCAACACCCTATATCTCTGTAATAATTCCCACTAAACACCAATAGTGTGATGCATTGATGAAATCATTTCTTCAGGGAAAACTCAAAAATGTAATAATATACAAGGTGTTTCATTGAAAAGAATCAATCATCAACCGATATCTTGGAATTCGAACACCCTATAGATATGAAAACAACTTCAGGTAATTGTGCTTATGAAACCCTATTACTGTTGTACTTCAATTTTCATTTTATATATCTGACGGTTTGGCTAATATCGGAGGAGAACACACTAGTGACTCATTCTGTATACGAATAATATTCTCCCATGAATCTTGAACCTCCTTGAAACATCATCAGAAACCGCCTCAAGTTGTTACTATGATGTCCTGAGGTTGTCTCAAAAAATTTTATAGGGATGTTCTGAGACGTTATTAGTATGTAGAGAATGGTAACAGGAGGACGTCTTAAGAATATCCTCTGGCTCGCTCTCGACGTCCTGAGGACATTATTGTGAACGCCTCAGAAGGGCCTCAAAAGGAATTTGTGCTATCTGGGGTGAAGCTTTGGAATCCATTTCCTTTGAAACTTTTCGCAAGAACCGAGGATTTTCACGTATTCAAGAAACAAATTCCAACACTCATCACCTCTCCCTATTTTCTCACAGTGTTCCTGAAAAAATTTGAGTAATTTCCTTACGTGCACCCTATCTGATGAAAAAATCATCAGAAACCGAATCATCGACGATCAATTTTCTAGATTACCTACCTAATTGTGTTTGAATCGACTGGGTTCCATACAAAAGCATGGAGCACAAGGTATATAAGCAATTGCCTTCGGGTACTGGCAAAAAAAATAGTATGGGAGAGCAAGGGCTACGCGAAAATATGCATGGGAGAGCAAGGGGTAGGCAAAGACAAATGTAGAAGCGAAGGGGTATGCATATGATATTGGAACTGTCGTAGGTGAAACTCTCATAAGTAAAGAAACATATAGGAGAGAGCAAGGGATACTCATATTGAAACTCTCATAGGTGAAAAAACATGTATAAGAGAGCAGAGGGTAATTATATTGAAATATTCAAACTCTCATGGGTGAGGAAATATATATGAAAAAGCATCTCAAGTTCTCATTTTGGAACCCACATAGGTGGGGAAACATATATGAGAGTGCACCCAGATAGCACACACTCGCCTAAGGTCATCCTCAATGTGTCGCCAAACGCCTGGAGAGGACGTTCTATTTTCTACAACCTAAGAACATCATCAGGCGTGAATTTAGCGCTGTAATTGTCCTAAATGAGTTCTTTCAGTGACAGCCTGAGGATGTAAAGAATTTCGTGCCTACTGACGTCTTCAGATGACATTCCATGAAATAACGTGTCATCGAAGACAAAAGGAAGAAAAAGAAGAACTAGAATTGAGGTTATGTCTCATGATAGTCATGATTTGTTCAAGATACATCATAATATATTAATGATTATATCAAAATTATTAGAGTATTCATTGAATAATTTCATCAAATTTCTATTTCACAAAATGATTGCGAGAAGAACTTAATGCTCAGAATTGAAAGATAACAATAACAAAAGGATGATAATCTCTGTTGATGACATTTCTCTCAGGTAGCAAGAAACAATGGTGAGTAAATACTAAATAGAATCATTGATAGTACCAGACATGAAATATTGATACATTCATATACATTATTTATTGTTTCAGGAGGTTATTGAGAACACAAACTTGATGATATCATCATAGCAAACATGTTTAATTTCAAGATAGCTTTGCTTCTTCGGAATCTATAAAATATTGTATGGAAGCTTGAACTTTCAGTATGAATTCAATGAAGGTAGGTACCTGAATCGAATCATTGATATAGTAGGTACTGGACATGAAATGTTAATAGGTTAATTATTTGTTTCAGATGAAGTTATTGAGAACACAGGATTGATGATGTCATCAGAGCAGAGATGTTTCATTTCAAGATATTTTGGCTTCTTCGAAATCTATGTGAGATTGCCTATGCATGTTTGCACTTTCAGTATATTCAATAAAGGTAGGTACCTAAATCAAATCATTGATATAGTAGGGACTGAAACATGAAATATTAATAGGTACATTATTTATTGCAGGAGGTTATTGATAACACAAAATGATGATATCATCAGAGCAGAGATATTTTATTCCAAGATATTTTGGCTTCTTCGGAAATTATGAAAGATTGTACATATGCAGACTTGAACTTTCAGTAGATTCAATAATGGTTGGTACCTATAACTACATAAATCATATCATTGATAGTAAGTACTGGACATGAAATATTAATATATACATTGTTTGTTTCAGAAGGTTATGCAAAACACAAACCTGATGATATTTTCATTCCAAGATAGTTTTGCTTCTTCAGAATCTATAGGTAAAATATTGCATGAAGGCTTCAACTTTCAGTTGATTATTCTGCATCAGGAATGTCCAGAGTTCAGAAATCAAAAACAACATGGAGAAATATAACTATCAATAGGCAATAACTTCTAGTAGTGCTCAACAAGAAGCTGAAATACATTTCTTTGAAAAGGAAATTGAAATTTCTCAGAATAAGTTATAAATAATAGAATGAAAGTTTTTCATTTGGTTTTTCATTTGAACCTATTATGAATATAGAGGGAAATTTTGCAAATATCATGAGATCCATATTATTCTGAAGAAATTATCATTTGCATAATACAAGGTGAGTCAATGGTGTGTTATCCTTGTATATTAGCCAAACCATCAGATAAATAGAGAAAATTCAAGCACAACAGTAATAGGGTTTCATGAGAACTTTCACATTAAATTGTTCTCATATATATCTGTAGGGTCTCGAATTCCAAGATATATTGACTGATGATTGTTTTTTTCCAAATGGGACACCCTGTATACTATTGCATTTTTAGGTTCTTCCTGAAGAGCTGATTCCATCAATGTATCACACTTGGGGTCTAACGGGAATGATTACAGAGATATAGGGTGTTCAAAAACAAGATTTTTTAATTTTATGATTTTTTTTGTGGAAACTATTCAATATTGGTCAAAACGGCTCACATATCCTTATGAACTTTCGATTTACTATCTACTGACATTCAATCGGAACAAATAGAGGGTGGGTTAACATTCAGAATACTGATCAGCTTATTGTATCTGTTCCAAATAAATATCAGTAGATAGCTAATCAAAAGTTATGACAGGAACATGTGAGCCGTTTTGACCATTAATGAATAGTTTCGACACAAAAAATCCTACATTTGGAAAATCTTAATTGTCAACACACTATATTTCTGTAATAATTCCCACTAGGCACCAAGTGTGATGCATTGATGGAATCTACTCTTCAGGGAAAACTCAAAAATGCAATAACATACAAGGTGTTTCATTGAAAAAAACCAATCATCAACCGATATTTTGGAATTCGAACACCCTATAGATATGAAAACAACTTTAGGTGATTGTTCTTATGAAACCCTATTACTGTTCTACTTGAATTTTCATTTTATATATCTGACGGTTTTGCTAATATCGGAGGAGAACACACTATAGTGACTCATTTTGTATATGAATAATATTCTCCCATAAATCTTGAACCTCCTTGAAACATCATCAAAAACCGCCTCAAGTTGTTACCATGATGTCCTGAGGTTGTCTCAAAAGATTTTATAGGGATATTCTGAGACGTTATTAGTATGTAGAGAATGGTAACAGGAGGACGTCTTGAGAATGTCCTCAAGCTCGCTCTCGACGTCCTGAGGACATGATTGTGAACGCCTCGGAAGGGCCTCAAAAGGAATTTGTGCTATATATAAGTACTCCTTGCAAGGAGTACTTATATAAAAATATTGGAACTTCAATAGGTATGGGAGAGCAAAGTGTACTCATTTTGTATGTTCAAAATTTTAGCACTCTCATAGGTAACAGAAACTATCGGAATACAAAAAAAATTTTTCGAGAAGTAGTTTTGACCTTTTCATAGTTCAGTTTACCTGATGTGTGGGTCTACTCACCTCATCTGTAACCAAGAATTGCACCATCAATGGAGCAATAATAGAGAATATATTTGATGATCCATTTCCTATTCCCATTATGATTCCAGAGAATTTGGGCGATAAATCAACAGGATTGATTTGGAATCCTACAAAAACTGCTGCGTTGACTCCTACTGCAATAACCAGCATCATCACTGATAGCGCAATCCAATCTTCTGGGAGGAAACCTAGTATGACAAGTGCCATTGATGGAACGACAGTTCCTAAAAAACAAAATGAATGATTAAACAACATTTGGGAATTGGGGTAACTAGCACACCTTTCAACTCAGTGATAAGTGGATAATCCTTCGATTACTACAACAACAACAACAACAATTTATATTATCATTGTGGAATGAGTACATCTTATTATATAAGTTGATACAATCATTTCCATCATTCAATCTTGGTGCTGAGACAGTAATGTGTACAGTTCGAATCAATGATTCTATCAGAGTTCTTTTCTCAATCGCCAAACTATTTTATAAGCATCAGTGGGAACAAAACATATTATATTTTTGATAATGTCTACTTCTTCGTTTTGATTGAATACTTGATCACACGAATTTGATTTTCATTATATAGAATATCAACTCGGGAAATTGCTGAAATCAAAATCAGCGATTTTTAGTGATTTCAAAATATTTTAGGAACAGCTGAATTTTTTACAGTTTGCAGAACAGTGTATTGAAGAGGTTCAAATTACGCAACTTCCTTCTGATTCAATCAACTTCTTTTTTTTCACCGTTCAACAGATAACAATTCTATCCCTATTGAATCGTCTCGACCCTGTATAAAGAAAATCCCATCCTTGCGCTGAGTAATGATCATATTATTTGATTATTCACCTTCAATTCGAATAACTATTGTTGGAACGTCGAGATGAATGAATTTGTTGACATTTAATTTGGCTTATATGAATATCTTCGATTGTCTTCTTGTAATTTGCTTCAAAAACTGAGTGGCGCTCTGAAGAATGATGAACACCACTAGTTGATGAAAAAACTTACTCATGCCCTGCTTCGAAACAAACGAGCTGCCGAATCCATAAAGAAATTGAATGAGAATATCTTTCTTTTTTTTTCCAAAACATTAGGAGAATTTTCATGAGTTGTTATATCAGAACATCATACCAACATCTTGAATCAATATTTTCCTCCGACACAGGTGCATGTGGAAGCCGATGAGATGATGAATTAAGATCATTCTATAATCTCTACGAGGAGGTCATGATACATTGTTTCAACACAAACTCTTCAACTCTTACATTGGGCAGTATAAATATCAAGCTTCAAGCAAACAAACACGAATTCCTTATCAAATTTCACATCGTGAAACGAAAGACGAACATTTCATATGTTCGTATCATCCAATAACGAGAAATATTTTACAAAGCTCCCCACTCATTTGTAATGGCCATTAGGGATTTATGATGCTGAAGATGCTCAATTTGACATGAACGTATCAACACCGCTATGAGACGAAATCATGATGTTCACATGCTGATGGAAATTCAAGTCTAAATGATATCAGATGCTATATCTAGATATATGCAGCCTTAAGAATTGATGAAGGAAAGTTGGATCCAAATATTGAAGAATTCGATGAATTTTCGAGATTCACATTGAATGCATTGAATGCAATACGGTACACACGATCGATTACAAATCAAGTGAACTCACTTGATCAACTGATGAATGGATGAAAATTGGAATATCATTTTCCTATACAATCTATACATCTCTTATTTCGATAGATCATGATAACTTGATTCACAAACATTTATATTTCTCAGAACTGTCAATGATTCATAACAAGAAAAATTGTGATGTTTGCGATCCAATCACCGTTAGTTCAAGATAAAATTTTCAATATATATATATAAATATATATATAATTCGATTTCATTGTCTTTCGCATCTAATGGTGCTTCTCTATTGCCCTACCTGTTATCGAGTACTAACCAAACATAGTATGGAAGAGTGAAGGATCTATCAGGTTGTTGAATTCTTCTTGAACGTGAATATATTTGTCACCATTCGATTATCCATCTGATTACTGGAGTAAGTGATCATTGAGTAGTAATCAATTGCTTTACGGTTTAACGAAATCTATCACTCCTTAGAGACATAACAAACCAGTTACCAAACTTCACCAACTTCATTCTAGTATTTGATATCAACCAAGATGACTGTTGTTTGCGAGAGCAACATAACATCAAGCGAAATGGAACCATTCAAGTTGAATGATATTGTTGGAAAAAACATACAGTATTTTGTCTCTATGTGCATTTCCAATCTTCATGTAGATATTATTTATTATGTAGAAATGTCATGTCAGATTAAAATGGAGAAGTCATTGAACGTTTACAAAAGGTTCCCTTCGTTATACGTTTTCCATCTCAAACACGAAATTTGAGGCGACCATGATAGGACATATCGACGATGGAAACCCTTAAGAAAAAAAAAGGAGCAGCTGCGGTGATTTTTCAAGAAAACGAATATCAAACTCTTATTTGTTCATCTATTGAGAATAATCTGTCAGTCTTATATTTCAACTGACCCAGTAGAACCAGCACGTGTTATCTGCTCACTAATTCGTCTGTAAGTGCAAGTTCTACTGGGTCAGTTGGACGATAAGACTGACAGATTATTATCAAGAGATGAACAAATATAAGAGATTTGTTTTCGTCAAATCCAGGTGAGGCAGAACTAGAGCAGGAATTTGACCAAGTCGAATTCTTCAGAGGAGAAATCATCAAACACAGGTCCAAATCCAAGATATTGATAGAAGAGCAGTCCGAACAAGATGACCAAGCGACGTATGTAATCAGCAGTGTCGACAAGAACAGAAAGAGATTTAGACTTTCCAAATTGGAGTTGAAGAAATTCGATGGAAACGTTGAGAATTGGATAAGATTCTGGGATCAGTTCGAGAAAATTCACGACGATGATGATATTGAATTGGCAGATGAGTTTCAATATCTGCTGCAAGCAACCGAAGAAGAAACTGTGGCAAGTGATTTGATCGAGAGCTTTCCTCCTGATGCTCTCAGATATCATTCAGCAAAAAGCCATTCGCCTGGTGGGTGACGCCACACTCACTCACTCCTTGACATCATTGGAACACCGTAGGAAGGTCGGCGACCTTTCACTTTGTTATCGATACTTCCACGGAAAATATTCTTCGGAAATCTCTGCTATCATCCCTTCACTAGCAATACCAATTAAATGAACTACACGAGCCCAGTCAGCACATCCTTTCGTTGTCAACCTCGAAAGATGTCGAACAGCACTTTATCAAGAATCCTTCATCCAACTATCCAAAAGTTCAAAAAAAATTCAAATACCTACCTCCTGCCCCTATCCTTCCTAGGAACGCACGATGTTCTTTGAACAATATAGGGATTCCCTTTCGTGCGCTCCAAGCGATAAAAAAAACTATTCTGAAGCCATTGACCAGATAGAAGCATATTTAGCTAGGGACGAATCCTTGACTGAGGTCTATGTAAGAAAGTTATTGGATCCCGTTCTCAAGCAAGCTACCAAGAATGAAACGAGTATAACCCTAGCTAGTTCATATGACAGAATGAAAACTCAGTTGGGAGCCTTGGAAACGCTGGGAATAACTAGTGATAAGTATGCTGCAATGCTATTTTTGCTAGTTGAATCAGCCTTACCAATCAATCTAAGAATTTGGGAGAGGTATCGCAGTACAAACTCTATCGATATAAGCAAATCAGACTTACAAGATGAGACAAATGGAGGTGATAAAATTTTGACGAAGTTATTAGATTTCCTAAGAAGAGAAGTGGAATCTGAGGAGCGAATCAACCTTGCATATTCTAGTTTTTCAACAGACAAAAACCAGGCAAGATTCAACATCATAGGAAGAGGAGATACAGCAAGAAGCGGAAATATATACTGCGTCATCACTTTATTCATTTTGCATATTCTGTGAGGAGTTTCATGCTGACACAGATTGTTCGAAAGCCCAGAACTCAACAATGAAAGAAAGTAAGACGATAGTAGTGAAGAAACGAGCTCATTCCTCATGTTCAAAAACAGATCACGCAAGCCGAAACTGTAGAGCTTTCCTCAGATGCTTGATTTGTAGAAAGAAACATTTTCCCATTATGTGTTTTGACCTTCCCGACGAAAAAAAATTCACTATAATACATTAAGGAAATTGCAGTACAAAAATTGACAACATCTTGACAAATAATCTAGATGCCGACACGTTATTGCAAACTATTCTGGTTAGGCTCGTGAACAATAATATCAAACAAAAATCAGTTCGAGCTTTATTGGACGTCAAAGAATCATACGTTTTGTCAGGATGCGTCAAAGAATTAGAAAATGTCGAAACTGGCGGGCAAACTGTTAGACATGGTGTCTTTGGAGGTATACGTTAGCACCACAAGTTTACGGAATTTATGATGTTTACGTCCAAAACCTAAATGGGAATTTCAGAATCAAGTTATCAGTGATTGAGCAAGGAAAAATTTGAAATAACATTACAAGATAACAAGATTTATTGTAAATCGATCATCTGAAACGAAAAAACATAATTTCTAATGAAACTAACGTGTAAAATGCACCACATAATATCGAGTTGTCGTTGAATGCTGATGTTTTTGGGAGACTACTGACAGAAAATATTGAATATTTAGATGATGAGCTCATTGCAATTGTAACTTGATTCGGTTGGACTGTGATGTGACGCTATAATGAGAAAAAAAAATCGAATCACATTTTCGGTTGAAACTAACTGTTCTTCATCAGACTTATGGAATCCTCAAATTCTAGGAATGACAGATCCAGCTGGAATGAAAACTAGGGAGCTCATAGAAGAAGAAGTAAACGATCATTTCAATGAAACTGTTAGGATCAACGAAGATGAGAGGTATGAGATACAACTGCCATGGATTGGGGGTCATTCGAAACTATTGAACAATGAGTATCCAGAAAAAAAAACGTCTGCAGTCTACTATCAAGAAACTACAAGCAATGAACAAATTTGAAGTTTTTGGTTGATTGAAAAAAGCTTGGTATCATATAGCAGGTTAGCGAAGAAAGCACGGGTTAGGGATCTTCACATTATTCATGCCACCATGCTGTCATCAAATAATCTAGTGAAACAACTATAGTAAGACCAATTGTTGATGTTTCGGCAAAGGATCAGGACGGTAGTACTTCGAACAATTTTCCGCAAACAGGACCAAATCTGATCAAATCAATTCCAGCACTTCCATTGAAATTGAGAAAAGGAATGAAAGGTGTGATTTCTGCTATAAAGAAAGCCTTCTTCCGAATAAGTATTACTCCCATCGACAAGGATAAATTGAGATTTGTTTGATGGCTGAACTATGCTAATAATGGAAACAAAATATAGACATGGCAGAGTAGTTCTTGAAGTGAAAAAAAGTCCATTTTTGCTAGCTGCAGCAATCAATTTCCATTTGACACATGCACCAGCGGAGTTCCAGGAGACAGCTGCGAAGTTGAGAGAATTATTTAATGTATATAACTGTGTGACCAGTATCAATACGTCTGAGGAGCTAGATACATTCATAACGGAATCAACAGAATTGATGTGGACTGGTCAATTCAACCTCACGAACTGAATATCCAACGCAGAAAATGAATTATATGATTGTCTCGAATATAATTATACTTCAGTGTTGGGTGTGCTCTGGAATTTTTGAGAGGATTCAATATGCTGTGATCTTGAATCATTAAGTAAATCACAAAATACCCCTAGAACTAGACAAGGTTCACTTTCAATAGCTCAAAGAATAACCTTCATAATACTTTTTCCATACCAAATACAACAGATATAAACTTCGACAATCGACGTCATGCTCAGCATAAATTCGAGAAGTTCGAATGAAATGGATCTGTTTGGTGAAATGAAGTAATTTTTTCACAAATTTTTCATAATATTGAAACTACTGGTATTATTGTGAGGGATATCTGTAAGGGTATGTTCTGGAAGTTGAAAATCTGCATGAATTTGTTTTTATATCTTACTCTCATAGGGGGCTCTAGTAACACAGTTCGTACTAATTGATTTTGAACATGACCTTTCTGAGGTGAGATTCGTCAGGCCAAAAAACATGTGACTTTGAGCATCATCCAATTCACACCAAAAGGGAACTCTTGATGGAACTCAGCATTGTGTAGCGTTTTCGGAATATTTCGTTTGAGAAATAGTGGAGAAATAGTTGATGTCGGTATTTAATGAGTATTATTGGGATCTATTCAATTTCGAGAACAAAAACATTATTTTTGTGCTGATGTTGAATTCGTCAGAGTGGAAAGGAAGTTCGAATTGCCCTTTGTTTCTACGATACACAGTTTTTATTATCTTTATTCCGATGCATTGTTTCAGTTAACGGTTGAGTAGGTCCTTCAAGCGATGTTCAATTTTGTCTCGCAAGTCTCGACGTGAATCAACTACTCTACCAAAGACTTCCTCCTTGAGTAACAATCAAACTGTGCAAAAAATGATTCCTGTCCAATTCATTTCAATATAATTATTGTGTTCCATATAGTTTTGCATCTGGCATTCATTTTCGTTTTTATTTCTCAATAAATTGGTAATGAGTTTTTATGATACCACCTCCCAAACATAGCTTTATAATCATCACATCAATATTTTCTGTCCAAAATATTTCGATTATGGTGCATAGTATCGAGTTTCACCAATATTAACATTTTGCTTCGAAACAGAATGATGTTCAGGTTTAAATCAGATTTGGATTGGAGAATCTAACCCCTGGAAAGTTGGTTCAAAACACAATGAAATGTACGCTAGTACAAAAAAAAACGAATTAGAGATTCAGGAGTATCGAATTCCAGTTCGATATACAGAGCATCAATCTCAAACCAGTTATTAACGTAACACTAGTTGTTTGGGAAAGATGGCAACACTGTCTTCTTTTCAATAAAAGTAGCTTTCTTATGTTCGCGAAATGAGCGTTACAAGTTTTTTGGTGAAAAATCCCATTTTTTGCGTCCTCTGCCCAAGTCACGCAAAATGGACACAGACAGACCAGGTTACTATAAATTCGAACGCTGGCCAGTAAAAAAGTCGCGTTATCATACGCGCTCACAAGTGCATACTACTTTTGAAGTGACATAACCGAGATTCTTGGTTTCACAATACTGCGTTATGTGCCCTTCACCACGCTCTACTATAAAAACTGATGGTGATCACCTCCAGGATGATACCGTTCTAAGGATGACGAAAAGGAAGCCGACATAAAGGTACAATTTTGTAACGCTCTCGATTTGATGATTAGTGATACTTAATATACAATCATACAGTCCATTTTCGCATTCCCAAACAGTTGGTCCATCGAGCTCAGATGAGATTTTGTGTTTTTGGTCTTTTGTTTTTTATATGACAATTTAGTATCATTGATTAAAATACGCATTTGTTTTAGATAATACAAGCTCGCTCCAAATATCTTCGAATTTTTTATATCATATGATAAGTTCGCAAAGTTTTTCCTTTCATTCTAATATCGCGCTGAATTTATTCACTGTCGTTCGAGTTTAGTTGATAAATTTCATTCGAAGCCATATTGCTTTTATCCAACAGCGAAGGCGAGAAACACATCGTTGTAATTGTAGGTGGGGGTCGCCAATTCATTATAGTAAATAAGTTGTTTTTTTTGCAAACATGGTTGATCGAGTAAAAAAGGCAAGGTATAGTAGAAGTACGGTGCTCAATGAAGTTCAAGTTCTGATTTATTCAGCTGAGAGAGCGAGAAAAGAGCAGTCCGTCTGGAGTTTATTTTTCGTCCGGTGTGCTGAATTAGACGTCGTGAGACGAGAGTTCGACACTAATCATAAAGTCATTGTCAGTGCTCTTTTAGCAGATCCAAACAGTGACGCAACTGCTGAAGATGCAATTTTAGAAGGGTTTCGCAGCGATTATTTTGTTATCAAAAGTATTTATCATGATTCAATTGAAAATTCCGCGCAAGGTAGAGGTTCACTCGAAACATCTGGTAATAGAAGCTTTCTTTCTAATGATAACTCCAACTTGAGATTGACAAGAATAGAGTTACCCAAATTCAATGGTGAATATACCAGTTCTGCTTCTTACTATGATTTATTCAACGCTCTAGTTCATGACAACTCTGGTTTAAGTCAAGTAGAAAAATTTAACTATTCAATTTCGAGTTTGCAAGGTCCTCTAATGTCATTAGTTCGGAATTCACTCATTATCGCTAATAATTACGCAACCGCATATAGAACTCCAGTTGATAGATATTGGAATGTTAGGTTAAGGGCCCAAGCCCATTAGGCTCAGTTAGAAAACGCTCTAAAATTATCATCCGACAATCCTACATCTATAAGTAAAGTTTCGGAATTTTTTTCTGAGAACCTATCGGCTCTTCGCACTTTGAAATTTACTGTTGATTCTTGGAATTTTATTCTAGTAATGATGAACCGAAAACGCATGGATATTATTACCCTCCAAAAATTTGTATTGGATCATGGATCTAAAAATGTACCAACAAATAAGGATTCAACTGAATTTCTGGGGAAAATTTGGATTTCAATGGATTCGTTGACATTCACGCCTGTACCAAAGAATAAACAAGTTTTTTCAAAGGCCAATCATGATCAAAGCAATCCAGTTAATCGCACGAATGTATTCTTGGCCAAACCTTCGCTCGGTTGGTGTGTATTATGTAAGGAGAATCATGTCTTACGCACTTGCGCCGAATTTTCACGTGAACCTGTTGCTGAACGATTCACTTCTTGTGAAAGTCAACGTCTTCGTTTCAATTGTCTGAGCAACTGTCATATAATTCAGGCATGTAAATCAACTTCTGTGTGTTTCCATTGTAAGAAGAAACATAACAGTCTTTCGCATTTTGAGAACAATGCTTTCAATTCCGAAGGGTCAAATTCCATTTGCACCAATGTTCCGCAAAATACGGCTAGTCCCTCATCAGGGACTACTACTGCTCTGTTTGGTAAGTCGGTTAATGCCTCACAACATATTAACTCTCTACCGAGTGTGTTGCTGGCTACGGCCATGGCAGAGGTGCTAGACGGGCGAGGTGAATATCAATTAGTAAGATGTCTCATTGACTCAGGGAGTATGAGCTCTTTTATCACACAAAAGGCAGTCAACCGGCTAGCACTCCAGTCCAATCAATCCGCAGTGGATATAAAAGGTTTAGGATCGATGCAAACTGTTTCAACTCATGGTGGAGTTGTGATTACTCTTCGACCAGTGAAAAATTCAACTATCTCATTCATAGTTGACGCTATCATTTTGTCAAAAATTTGTGATCCGTTACCGGAGTCACCGATTTCTCCCGAGAAGTGGCCACACTTGGCAACTATTGATTTAGCCGATGAATTTTTTGAATTTCCGCAAATATCGATGTTTTGATGGGCGCTGATATTTTTTCGCGAGTGTTATTAGATTGTCGTATTTCTGGAGTTGAGGGCAGCCCTGATGCCATAAACACTGTGTTTGGTTATATAATCATGGGCAAAGTGTCAAATTCTACCACTTCATTTATTTCTTCATTTTCTTGTTTGACAATAGAATTCACAGCGCTGGCTGAAACCTTAAAAAATCGAGGAAATTCCTTAGGAAAAAAATTCTGTCTCCAGATGAAATTCTTTGTGAACAGATATTCAATCAATCCTGCTCGAGAAATGATTCTGTTCAGTTTCGTGTCGCACTTCTATTTCGGGATATACTTTCGGCCCTTCCTGGTTCTAGATCTATAGCTCTACAACGTTTTCTAACGCTAGAACGCCGCCTGCTCAAGGATCCGAAATTATATTCGGATTATTCTAATTTTATGAGGAAATATCTGTCGCTGGATCACATGGAATCCGTTTCTGATGACGAGAGTCTTATCAATTCAAATTATATCCCTCACCACTGTGTGTTGAAGCCTGAGAGCTCAACCACAAAACTTAGAGTTGTTTTCAATGCGAGTGCAAAAATCAATGATTCGTCCCTCAATGATCATCTGCTTACAGGCAGCAAATTACAGCAGAATATATGTTCGATTTTGTTGAATTTGAGGCTACACAAGTACGTACTATGTGCTGATGTAAAGCAAATTTATCGCATGATTCTGATAGTCCCGGAACATCGCGACTATCAGAGGCTCCTCTGGCGATTCAATCCAAACGATCCGCTCCAAGATTATCGACTTCGAACTGTTAGTTTTGGTATGAAGGCCAGCCCTTATTCAGCTCTCCGAACTCTCATTCAATTACCTGACCTTGAAGGGCACGATTTTTCCGAGCTGCTGCAGCTATTCGACGTGATTCTTCCGTCGATAATATAGTTACTGGAGCATCTTCTATAGAGGAAGCACAGGCGCTTCAGCAGGAACTTGTTGGTCTATTTCAAAAGGGTGGTTTTGAGCTGCGCAAGTGGTGCAGCAACGAAGTGTGGATTTTGGAGAGTCTACCTGAATTTCACTGATCTGATAACCCACTCTCATTTGAGACAGAGACACTATGTCTTTGAAAATTTTAGGACTCAGAGATGGAATCCTAACGCAGATTATTTTTCTTTCGCAGTTGAACCTAACAATAGGGATTTTACCAAACGTACAATGCTCTCCAATCTCGCTCGAGTATACGATGCCATCGGATTTCTACCTTCTATAACGTTTCTTACGGAACACCTCCTTCAGTGTTTATGGATTTCTGGAGTGGGATGGGACCAACCGCCTGATGATGGAATTTGTCAAATTTGGTCGCATTTTGGGCAAGAATTGTCTTTGTTATCTACCAATCGAATTCCTCGCTTGATTTGTAATAACACTTATGGACATTATGAACTCCATAGATTTGGCGACGCTTCTGCTGAGGGTTTTGGTGCTTTTGTCTATATTAGAGTTATTGATGCGGATCAAGAAATTCATACTTCTTTTATCTGTTCAAAACGTGAAGTAGCGCCACTCAAACCTATCACTATTCCTAAATTACAGCTCTGTACCGCAGTTCTACTTGCTAAATTGATGTCATATGTTCTGAAGCTCTATAGTAAGGAATTAGAGTTCGAAAGAGTATGTGCATGGTCTGATTCGAAGGTTGCCCTGGGTTGGATTAGATCTCCCCCTATAGCGAACTCTTGTGGCCAATCGTGTCTCGCTGATTCAAGAGCGGTTATCTCCTTCCTCCTAGTTCTATGTTAAATCTGAACTCAATACTGCTGACGTTGTATCGAGGAGATTGCTTTCTTCCCAAATTACAACAGCGGCATTTTGGTTTCAAGGTCCTGACTTCCTTTGGGCGAGCGATGATTCCTGGTTGAAATTGCCTGAATTGAATCTTGCTCCTTCAGAAGAAGCAGAAACATCAGGAACTAAGCGACATGTTTTTCTCGTAATGACTGAAGAAGGTAACTTCCTAGACGATTTGTTAGAAAATCGTTCATGTTTCGGAATTTTTTTACGTATTGTTGCATATATTCTCCGGTTTATTTCTAATTTGAAGAATTCTGTCGAATAAAAGGGTGGTTGGCTTACATCATCCGAATTGAATGATGCTCTGAAGGATATTGTTTTACGTACGCAGTCAGTGTCATTTAGAAGTGAGAGAAACGGTGATAAAATCTCCAAACCGCTACGGAAATTGAACGCATTTATTGATGAAAACGGTCTTTCTTGAGTTGGTGGCCGATTAAAGTACGCCCAACTCCCCTATGATGTGAAACATCCACTATTGTTGCCAAGAAAATCTAGGTTGACTCGTTTATTGATAGAATATTGTCATAAACGCTATCTACACACTGAGCATAGGACTGTGCATATTTTATTGTCCCAGCAATTTTGGGTATCATCTCCAAAACGTGCAATCCGTTGTCGAAGAAATGTTGGCAGTGTTGGAGAACTCAGGCAAAAGCTTTTCAACCCCCTATGGGGAATTTACCTGTGTCTCGGATTTCGCAA
Source organism: Phaedon cochleariae (assembly GCA_918026855.4). Classification (NCBI taxonomy): domain Eukaryota; kingdom Metazoa; phylum Arthropoda; class Insecta; order Coleoptera; family Chrysomelidae; genus Phaedon; species Phaedon cochleariae. Next base: position 10,647,023 of record OU896722.1, on the reverse strand, counting down.
GTTAAAGCCTTCACCAAGACGGATGTGGATTTCGCAGGTCCATTTCTGATAACAATGAATCGAGTTCGTGATACCGTCTATTAGGGCGTATGTGTGCATTTTTGTGTGTTTTTTCACAAAAGCTATACACATTGAGCTATGTAGTAGCCTTTCTTCAGATGTTCTTCTAGCGGTCTTACAAAGATTTATTGGGCGACGTGGTAGGTGTGATCACTTATATTCGGATTGTGGGACCGATTTTGTGAAAGCCCATCGTCAATTGAGAAGAATGATGGAACAGGCTCCCAATAAAGAAAATATCACATGGCATTTCAATGCTCCCAGTTCCCCTCATTTTGAAGGCCTCTGGGCGGCTGGGGTCAAGTCGATTAAAACACATTTGGTTCGAGTAGTAGGTCACCAAGTTTTGTCATATAAAAAGTTCTATACGGTTTCAGTATTAATTGGATGTATACTTAATTCGCGTCCGCTCGTACCATTGAGTTCTGATCCTAATGACTTGGCAGTGCTCACTCCGGGCCATTTTTCAACCCTATCACCATATCACCAATCTGGATATTTGATTCATCCTTCTGCCATTTTTTGCGATTCATCAATGTCGGAATATATTCTCGAAGCCAACGCTTCCAAAACATATCATTTAAACACTGGGATGTTCGCCATTGTTTTCGCAGAAGTAACTCTTTTCCGTGAAGTGACCAGGTTAAAAGAGAGTAGTAAATCAACCAATCAGAATATCATTTGGGAATATACTAACCAAGTCATCGGGGTTATCAACATGAGTTAATGGTCTTCTATCAACCACATGTTCAGCTTCGGCAAATACGGTCTGTAGTACTTCTTCCGTTTGATGTATGTCTTTCATGATTCCTGTCGGAGCTCTCTTGAAGCAGCCTATCAAGCGTTCCCAAATACCTCCCATGAATGGAGCAGGTGGTATGAACTTCCATTGGATACTCTTGTTCGTCATATTTTCGATGACTAAGTTGATATCGAGTTCATCTAGAGCTTCAACGAGTTCTCTGCTTGCTTCGTGGAAATTCGAACCATTATCTGACCAAATCACGTTTACTGTTCCACGTCTTGCTAAAGACCTTCGGATTGCCATTATACATGAGCTGGTGCTGAGAGAATGGGCGATTCCTACATGGATTGCTCTCACTGTCAAGCAAGTGAATAGAACCCCATACCTATTCTCTACTCTTCTACCAATTTTCACGTGAAATGGGCCAAAATAGTCAATGCCAGTAGATGAGAATGGCTCTTTATATAATAACAATCTATCTTGTGGTAACAATCCCATTCTCGGTGCCATCTTTCTTCTACATCTCATGCATTGTCTAATGGCCTTCTCGACTATCGTAAAAATATGCGGAATCCAATATTCACGCCGCAGTTCATTATTCACGGTTTGAGTGCCTTGGTGTCCATACTGTTCATGGATATGGAGAATGATTTTTTTTGCGAATGAATGTTCTCCATCTGAAACTATGGGTTTTCTTTCGATTTCAGCGACAGTTCCAGTTTTGAGTATCCTGCTGGAAATTCTCATCAAACCTTCAGAGTCCAAAACAAGCGACATTTTGTGTAGCCTTCCTGATTTATTGCCTAATCCACTATTTTACGTTTCCGAGATCACTAGAAAAATAACTTCTTCGAATCTTCTTCAGCCATTGCTTCAGACTCCAATCCAATTTGTCACTTGGAATAGCGCCAACTTGTTTGTTTTTCTGCCCAAATTTCAAATTATTCAAGAATCTTCCTACTCTCGCAGTTATTCTGAGTAATTTGATCCATGAGTAATAAGATTTTATTGTTGGCAAACATTCAGTGAGACATTCCGCCAGCACCATGACATTTACATATTCTGGTTCATTCAACTCGTCTGAACACTTTTGTTCATTTGAATGGTTTGAAATAACAGGCCATTCACTCTCATCTCTATGAAGAAATTCTGGACCCTTGAACCATCTGCGCTCATCATTTGTTGAATTCTTCGGCGTATCTCTTGTACAATCATCGGCTACGTTTTCTGCAGTTAAGACCCATCTCCATTCATTGACCTCAGTTATCTCTGAAATCTCTCCAACTCTAGAAGCAACGTAAGTTGGAAGCTGTTTTTCACTCTTGAGCTAATGGAGAACTGTTCGAGAATCAGACCAAAAAAGTTTTGAATCTATATTGATCTTCAAGTTTTTCTCCACTTCTGTACACAATCGAACTCCAATCACAACAGCAAGTAATTCTAGTTTCGAAATTGTTAATGTTTTTAGTGGTGTAACTCGTGCTCCCGATGCTACTAGAACGAAGTTACGGTTTTATTTTGCACTAGGAATTCTCCGTTATTATTATTCTGGAATCATTGAATTTCGTGTTCTTAAGTATCAGATCGATGTCACACTCGGTATCATGTTCACTGTGCTATATGATAACTTCATGTTATGCTGTATTATGAACTATCTTTCAGTATTTCGCCTCACTGTACTCACCTTTATTTCAAACAATTTCGCATACATTATATTATGTGCTCAGTAAGATATCATTTAAATATAATGATCCATCATTGTTTACTTTATTTTTATTTCAATGATTAAATCAATTGACAATCGATTCCTGACAATTATAAGTCAATATCCAATGACAGAGTTGACAGATAACATGTGAGATATTTTCTTAGTACAGATACTTTCTTTCTGACCCGAGATGGGTCCATAATACGTCAGCGATAGTTCGTCTTGAGAACACGAATGTCTGCAAGCAGTTGTGAAACCGTAACTTTTTCCTCAGCAGCAACACGAATAGTTGTTCATCAAATGTTTATCCGGATGGTGTAAGCACTGATCAGATTTTGTTTGTCGAGTATTTATTCCGGATGAATATCAGTTTAGTTCGAGATCTGAGTAAATGCCTTAGTGGTTGTTATAAACTTTAACTGAGTGTAGGATCCGAACTCACGATAAAAAGTTTCATGGATGATTTTACACTTGGAATCTGCTCGCACCATCCTTATAAATTATTCAGCGCCAGCCATCAGTCATCACGAAAATACTGTCGTTCATTTAAGTTCAATATGTCACAGAACTATTCTCAGATTCCTGTATGATCTAAGGAATCAGTTTCGCGTATAAATCACTATAAATCGATGCAATTGACAGCAGTGACATTTCATATTTTTGATATCTGACTGACATTTCAATTTTTCACTTTTGATTCTTCCTTGGTACTTGTGGGAGTGTATGGCCGATTGAAATATCTCCATCGAATTATTCGATCATCTCTGTATGGATTTGGAGAATCTCAACATTATATGATTCATTACGTATCGGACCAATATTGGATGTTTGTATTTTGAATGAAATCATATTTTCTGCTCTGCAGGATATAAAGCCAAAAGCTCCTGTCTTGTCTATCCAACAAGTACCATTGTGGAAATAACTGACACAGACAATTCACAACATCGGGATTGTTAAAATAACCCTCAGCTACAAAAGAGGTTAGTATTATCTTTGTCAGTCAGCATGATCATTATGCAATCAATTGAAGTGAACTCAGACTAGTATTGTTTATTTTTAGGGTCCTAGTCCTAGTCTCAATTCTAGTCCTACTCCTAGTTCTTGCCCTAGGCATAGGCTTCATCCCACTATTAGTACTATAGTACTACTGTTCACCCTAGTCCCTGGTCATTGTATGTCTGGACCATAGACTCGTGCTGGTATATATCATATACATCTACACTACTTGTCTAGAGTTTTCTACATTGGTTAACAAGAATACCTGCAGTTTTTGCTGTGTCTTCGACAACGAGCAGTCTTCCAGTTGAGGCCTGATTGCCTTGACCAGAGAGAAGAGGGATTCAATCATAAGTAACGCCATAGGAGCTCCACTGAGCATTCAGATAAGTCTGTCACACCATAAAACCTAAGGGAATGCCCCATATACCTGTATAAATTTTACATTCAATATTAAGTTGTAAGCTATCCCCGTGACGTCACATGAATAGCCCTTCTTAGGACCTTCCCTATATTTGCATCAATTCAATGTACAAAACTATATATCTGAAATCTGAATGCTCTCTTGAATGCCATTTCACTTACATAAATATAGATATGGTGTTATCATATGATTTGAATAGATAGTTTCAAGGTGTATGACTATTATTTCTTCATTAATCAACCCCAGGGTACTTGAAAATTTTACCAGATATTTGTAAATTGTTGACTCTACCGATAGCAGTGGTTTATCCCTTTCATCAGGGTGGTTTCTGATTTTGGCTAGCGAAAAATCAGTGGCGCACCGGAAAATTTACCCCTTCATTATATACTGTTACTCATATAATTCAAAAATACATGAACCGTACCCACACCCTAACTGAGCAGCTGGGAGGGTTAGTGGCAAGTACTTTATCTTTTGCATGAACCCTGATTATCAAAACCTTGCCCCTAACAACGACCTGTATGCATTCTTCGAATTTCATGCGAATATATACTGCCGATGAATGAGCATATTCGCTTGTATCTACGAAAACATGGGGCTGAATATGTTTCGCTTGTTTCAAATCGGCTGAATAACAACGAGGAATTTCCAGATGCATGGACTCTTTCAATTCCTTCAACCATATGAGCCATTTCTCGAACATGCTCCCGGTATTTGAGTCATCCCATCCGATTCCTGAACGCCAAATATGCTGAAGCAATATTCATTTCTTTATTGTTATTGCTGTCAACAAACCGATGAGGTCGTGAACCGACATAGCTGTCTTCAAAACTTTTCGTTTAGTTGGAATTTTTGAGCCATTCATAATTTCCGGATGAACTTCAGGAAATCCTAATTTGAAACTGAAACAATCTCTTCAAGAATTCCATGTAATTCCAAGAATTCTTCCTTCTAAGTGTTTTTCATCCAATTCAGACGTTCAATTTTGAGTCACTAGATGTGCTGGTATGTTCTTGAGGACTTCGGCTGAGTTGCAGATGAAATTCCTGATTTTAAAGCCTCCTTTTCCATGGACATATATGACGTCCTTGATAAGGTGGATTTCTTCATGTACTGTCTCGGTATTGTCCAGGTAATCATCTACATAATGGTTTTCAATGATAGCATCTGCTGGTCAACCGTGTGTTTCAGAATATAACCGGGCATCATAATTGTTGACAAATTGTGCCAAAAATGGAGAAGGTGATGCACCGAATAACATTGCAGTCATCCTGTACAACTTCGATTGAGAATTTTGTTGCAGATTCCTCCACAAAAAACATTGAGCGAAGGTATCTTCATATGAAATCCTCACTCTGTTGAACATTGCTCTAATGTCTCCTGCAGAAGCTATTTTATTGATACGAAATCTCAGTAGAATTCCGAATAGAGATTTCAAATAATCTGGCCCGACTAGTAGGAACTCATTCAGTGAAAATCCGTTAGTTTTTGCTGCTGCATCAAATACTACTCTCACTTTTCCGGGTTTATTTGAATTTGTGACTGCAAGATAGCAGATACCAAATATTTTCGGTTTTGGTTTGGTGGTTATGAACTAATTCAGCATAATTTTTCTCCAACAACTTTTCAATTTCTTTACTGTACTCCTCGGCTAAGGGCTTGTTTCTAGATAGCTTCCTCTCCAGGCAAATCAGTCTCTGCATAGCCATAGGCTTTGAATCAGGCAATAGTTCGTTGTCCTATTTCTATGGCAATTTTAACTCGTATTGACAATTCACAAGATGGATTGAGTTTTTTGCGATCGAAAGGGCTCTTTCTTCTCCTCTTGTTCTCTTCCTGTCAAGCTTTGAAATTGCTACACCAAAATTTTCAATTTTCATGAAATCCTTACTAACTCATGTAGTTTTTCATCTGATTCTTCACAACAAATGAATGATATTTCTGAGAGATTTGATGGCTTTTCTTCCGGAGAATTGATATTTCCATGAATAGTCCAACCAAGTTGAGTTTTCGATAAAATTGATGAAAACGGATCTGGCTGGATAACTTGTCTTGATACAATCAAACTAGCGTTATTTTGTCCAATGAGTAGGCATTTTTTTTCGATATATTCTGAATTAGCAGCAATTCGTTTCAAAAAAGAAAATTTTATTATCAGTTCCTGTGAATTGTAATTCTGATCTGGTAGATTGAGATTTTCGATTGTTCTAATATTTTTGAGCTGATAGAAGAGAGTTGATGATATTTCAGTCCATTCACAGCACAATGGATGAACTGATCCGGATAAACCTAGTTTCTTAGCTACTGTTGAATTTAGTAGAGTTGTTGTGCTTTCTTCATCCAACAAAGCTGATATATGAAATGATACGTTTGAACCTTCGATTTGAATAGAAATAATTCTCAGTAATGTACTATCATTGGATTCAGGAACATGCACAGTTATTTCAGGTTGTCTTGAGGTATTTGCGACTCTATTTTCTATATGTTTGTGTAACAAGTTATGATGAAATCTGTCACAATTATTCCCTCCACAAGTTTTCTTTTATCTGCATTTTCCACTATGTGATTTCGAACAGCAATAACATTGATTGTTCTCCTTGTCTATCTTCCATCGTTGATGTACATCTACAGATTTGAACTGACTGCAATTATCTACTGAATCTTCTTGATCTTAGCAGATCTTGCTTGTTTTACTTTGGATGTTGAATGGGCTTCAACTATGTTTCTCTTTCATATTATTCTTCTCTCTTGGAGTGTGATTGTTGGATTGGAAACTTGTGTCACTATTCTTTGATACGAAAGTAATCCTAGATACCCCCTCGGCCTTAGATTTGGCGTCTAAGGCCAATATTTCCTCCATTTGCCTGGATAACCTTGTCAAATTCTGGAGATATCTCTCATTGGCGTCCACGTCGCGAGGGGGGAGCATTGGGAAACGGCTACTAGCTGCTTCGCAAAGGCTAACAATGAGAAAAGTCACCCAATCCTAAGGTGGAGTGGAACCCGTGCCGATGGGATGCGTGGTACATGGGAGATGTGCAGACAACGAGCCCTCCAGAGAACCAGGCGAAACTCTGGAGTAAACAGCCTTGCCTCAGTAAACGGCTCTGCTGAGGTCGACCAACACATCCGCATTACTCGTGGGAACCATATGGAAAACCAAAAACAAAATGATGACGAACCTGCCCATCTGATGGAGGTCGAGGGACACCATCCTCATCTTCATTGGATGCAGAGAATAGGCTTCTGGAGGGCGACTCTTCTGGAACGGGAACTGAGGCACATCAAACCTTTGTTACTGTGGAGGAAGAGCGCATCCTACAGGAGCTGATGGAGTCGACAGAGGAAGGGGAGGAGTCTGGGGGCAGCCGTGAGCAGCCACCGGTTCCAAACCCTCAGGATCTGCCGGACACGAAAGTGAAGATGTCTGGAGCGCAGCGCAGAAAGCTGGCGATCCAGGCGGCTATGGCTCGTGGGGACCCGATCATTCCTAGGAAGCCTAGGGCAAATCGGAGGCCCACGAAAAAACCTCAAGCACTGGTGGCCGTAAATCCATCATGTCTTAAGAGACCAGACAAAACCATCTCCATAACGGGAAGTGGGAAAGTCTGCGAGGCCGCTGGAAAGAGGGGGAGATCCGAGACCAGCACACCTCCGCCGCTCCTTAAGAGGAGCAAACAGAGTGTCTCTGCGGGACCTTCTGTAACTAAACCCATCAGTACACCAACTGGAGGCAGTAACAGTAAGGCCCTGACCTCCTTTAAGATGGCAGTGACTACGGGCAACTATCCCGAAGACAAGCTTTCTTTGGAGCAGGTGAAGCAAATCCAGCTTCTCATTACGAGAGAGATCTGGAGATGTGAGCCAGGAACTGGGCCTCAATTCGCAGGCAGCTACCCTCAATCGGGGGTGCTGATCCTAACCTGCGAAAATGAGGAATCCAGAGAATGGCTCAAGCGGAAGGTGCCTACGCTGAAGCCTTGGGAGGGGGCCGCCCTTAGCGTCGATGACGCTAATAAGGTGGTCAAAACTCACAGGACTGTGGTATGGGTGCCAACCGAGTTCCTGGACGCCAAGGAGCCGGCTAGGATCTTACAGCTCCTGGAAACCCAGAACAAGGGCATTAAAACAGGAGACTGGAGGATTATTTCCACCAATTCCGACAAACAAGGAATTACCCTTGTTCTTGGAATTGACGACCTCAACCTGAAGGAGTTGGCCAAGAGAGGCTTCAAAGCCTACCTAGGCCTGTCCCAACTTACCTTCAGGGTGGTAAGTAAAAAGAGCGCCGAAGATGCTGCAGGTCCTTCAAGTAAACCTGCAGCATAAAAAGGCTGCGACTGCTGCCTTAGTGAGGTACCTGTCCCGAGGCGAAGCTGACATAGTCCTGATACAAGAGCCCTGGATTCACGGGGGACGAGTCTCAGGACTGGGAGAAGCCAAGGGTAAGGTAATATACGATCTGACGGCAGGGAATGTGAGATCCTGCATTTTCGTTAAGAACGAGCTACACGCACTAAAACTGCTTGATCTCTGATCTAGGGACCAGGCAGCAATTAGGCTGGAAATACGTATGGGAGGAATCTGGACGGAAATCATAATAGCCTCAGTGTATCTGCCATACGATTCTATCGGGCCACCTCCGTCAGCAGAACTGGAAAGGCTAGAGGAGTACTGCAGGCTTTCAAACCTACAGCACATCTTTGGCATTGATGCCAATGCTCACAGCACAGCTTGGAGGAGCATCGACACAAACAGAAGGGGTGAGTTCCTATTAGATTACATAATTTCTAAGAATTTAGTTATTATGAATCGCGGGAACGAAGCAACTTTTGTTACCAAAACTCGTAAGGAGATCATTGACATAACCCTGGCGTCTTCTAGAATAAGCTCTCAGGTAACTTGGTGGCGTGTATCTGAGGAACCGTCCTTGTCGGACCATAGGTATATCTGTATGGAAATTTCAGATACTGAACACCCGACAGAAGCCTATCGAAACCCGAGAGGTACGGACTGGGAGAAATTCAGAGAGGACTTAACAATAAACCTAGGAAACGTCAAGAAGATTATCAAAAACGGCACTGATGTAGAGGTAGCCTCCTGTCAGTTGCAGGAGGCAATAATATCCTCATATCAGGACAACTGTCCTTTGGTAAGGCGCAACAGCAGCAAAGACGTTAGCTGGTGGAACGAAGAACTTAATACGCTGAGAAAAGAAACACGCAAACTTTTCAATAAGGCGAAGAAAACTGGGGAGTGGGGGCAGTATTCCATCACTCTGACCAATTATAATAAACAGATCCGTAGGGCGAGAAGGGAGTCGTGGAGGCGTTTCTGTGGAGAGGTGGAAACAACCTCTGAAGCAGCACGCCTCGATCGAATCCTAGCCAAGGCACCTGTTAATCCTATGGGGAATATAATGAAACCTGACGGGAGATATACTGAAACTGGCAGGGAAAATCTGGAGATTCTACTTCGGGCTCATCTGCCAGATTCGGTTGAAATTGAAAACGAAAATCTACCAGACCCACTAAACCCTCACATGAGGGCTGCTGTTGGGGACTGGCGGGTATCGAAGAAGATTGTTGACCACAGTAAACTGCTGTGGGTCATAGAAACTCTTGAATCCTACAAGGCGCCGGGACCGGACGGAATTCTCCCTGCAATGCTACAGCAGGGTAAGGACCAGCTGGCTCCGTTTATTTGTGGGATATTGAGAGCAAGCCTGGCAACGGGGTACATTCCGGTTGCATGGAAGAGAGCGAGGATCGTCTTCATCCCAAAGCCTGGAAGAGATTACTCTCAGGCTAAGGCGTTCAGGCCGATAACAATATCATCATTCATGTTGAAGGTGATGGAGAAGTTAATTGAAATGCATATCAGGGAAAACTTTCTCATTGAAAGGCCACTACATAAAAACCAGTATGTATATCAATCGGGAAAATCCTGTGAAACGGCACTTCATCAACTGGTGGGGAAACTTGAGGCCGCAATAAGCAACAAGAGCATAGCTCTTGCGGCTTTCCTGGATATTGAAGGGGCATTCGACCACACACCCTTCATATCCATGGTAGCAGCGGATGTTGGGCGTGGCGTGGAAGACACCACATGTCGGTGGATAAAAAACATGCTACACAACAGAACAGCGGAATCCACATTGCTTGGTGAAACCATGGAGGTGACGATTTCTAGGGGTTGCCCACAGGAAGGAGTTCTTTCTCCCCTGCTGTGGGATCTGGTTATTGACGAACTCCTGAAAAAACTAAACAATGTAGGAATTCACTCACAGGGGTATGCAGATGATGTTGTCATTCTAGTAGAGGGGCAGCATCCTGAGATTATTTCAGACTTGATGCAGAGAGCCCTGAAGATAGTAGAGGGCTGGTGCAGAAAGGCAGACCCCAGGGTCAATCCTAGTAAAACTGCACTTGTGGCCTTCACGAAAAAGAAGAAACTGGACAAACTAAAAGTTCCCAGACTTTTTGACACACAGCTAAGTATGACACAGGAGGTTAAGTATCTGGGAGTAACCCTAGATGCTAGGCTAACCTGGAATACTCAACTGCGAAAGACTGTCAGCAAAGGCAAAATGGCACTAATGGCTTCTCGGAGAGCGATTGGTAACACATGGGGACTGAAACCACGCATGGTACATTGGCTGTATACTGCTGTGGTGAGACCAATGATTGTATATGGATCGCTTGTCTGGTGGCCTAAGACTGAACAGAGATCAGCTATAATGGAGCTTTCAAAACTCCAGAGATTAGCTTGTCTTTGCATCACAGGTGCTATGCGCAACACTCCTACCGCTGCTATGGAAACCATACTCAATATTCCACCTCTTGAAATCTTCATCAGGGCGGAAGCGAGGATGGGGGCATACAGACTGGAGTGTACCGGCAACTGGTATGCTCGGGGTGACTCCCTGGGACATACAAAAATAATCAGTCAAGTTTCAAGCCCACTAATGGATATGGGAAGGGACAAAATGCTGCCTAGAAATAACTATTACAGACCCTTCAACACTCAGCTCTACTGGGATGAAAGGGTCTTGACTAACTGTCAGGAAGGCACGTTAGTATGGTACACTGACGGTTCTAAGACTGATGAGGGCACGGGTGCCGGAATATATGGAGATAGACCCAGAACCAGGATGTGTGCTTCCTTGGGGAGGTATGCTTCAGTATTCCAGGCAGAGGTGCATGCTATTGGGGCATGCCTGAGAGAGAATATCGTAAGAAGATACAGAGGCAAACAAATCCTCATATGCTCAGATAGTCAGGCGGCCATTCAATCTCTAACATGCAATAAAATCAGATCAAAATTGGTCTGGGATTACCTTCAGAGCCTGCTAACCCTGGCTAACCACAACAAGGTAACTCTCCAATGGGTGCCAGGGCATAAAGGAATTGAAGGCAATGAAGCAGCTGACGCTCTTGCCCGGCAAGGGTCTGCGACGTTGTTTATGGGGCCGGAACCTGTGTTCGGTATCCCCAAAACCTCAATACGCGGCTGGCTGGCAAGGTGGATGCAAGAAAGACATCAGGCATACTGGAACAATGTCCCAGGACAAAGACACAGTAAACTGATGGTTGGAACACTGTCCAAAACAGTGACTAACGACATTCTGAGCCTAAACAGAAGTCAGATCAAACAAGTGACGGGACTAATAACCGTTCACTGCCCCTTGAGGAAACATATGCATCAAATGGGCATCTATACAGACGAACCCATATGCAGACTATGCAATGAGGAGGAGGAAACTGCCACCCATGTAATACTGGAGTGCGAAGCACTAGTGCGTTGGAGATACAACCTTCTGGGAGCAGTAAACTCTCAAGAGGCATTTTCAAAGAATGATCTGGTGAAGAGGCTGCTAAACCTCATCAAGGTAGCGAACCTGTTCACCTAAGTCAACAGCATGATCAGGAATACAATAGGCCCAAAGGCTGCAGTGTTTTGGGCTTCAAACCCTGACTGATCATTCTGCCATTAATCAATCAATCAATCAATCAATCAATCAATCAATCCTAGATACAATCTGAGACATATCTTGTATCCAATTAGAAACATCTTTCAAAGACTCATGGTGACTTCGGATTTTCTTCTGTTGCGAGTAGCTATCCTATTGGGTGAGTAGATGTGGTGGTAATTTGGATATCAAATTAGCTAACAGACTTTTCTGATCGATCATTCTTGTCATGTCACCCTCGGAGACCGCTGCAATATTTCTAACTGAACTGCTGATATCCATGAAGGACTCAAGGCTCTGGATATCAGGTAAGTGACGTATTTTCACTGAAAGTTCATCAATTATTGGTTCTTGACGCCTATATTTATTTTCTAGCATGTCGATAATCCCATCAGGGGATTGGGCAGTTACTAATAGCATCTCCACTGTCTTTTTAGCTTCAACTGTCAGGTTTTTGTTCAGCCTGAGAACATTTACCTTTGGTAAAAACATGCAAGTTTCATTAGAGAGCTTATATTGTGAATAAAAAATTGGCCATTTCAAGCAGGAACTTCCGTCGAATGGTATTAGTTCATTCCTGACAGTTTGTCTTGCTAGCATACTGTTGATGAATCGTGCTAGATCACCTATTTGATTTTGTGATGAATGATCTAAGGTCCATGGTTGATAATATTGATCATTTATATTATAAGTCAACTCTCGAACATCCCGTGTATTATGATTTTGTGAAATGTCACTTCTGATATCAGTGATGTCATTTTGATAGGAAGTTGTTAACTCAGAACCTGAATCGGAATATATCTGAAAAATCTCTTCGTATTTCTGTAATGAATTTTCTTTGCAATTGAGGCGCGTTTAATAGATTTCAAAGACTTTCCTTATCTGTTCTGAGTCACGTTGTTTAGCGGTTATGTGTTCGGGAGCTGCTTCTACAATTTTCATTTTGTTCAGTTCAGCTTCTGAACACACTATTCCTTCCTGTTTTATGGTAACACAATCTTGAAGTTTCATTATTTTATCTTGAATCTCTATCAATTTTGATTTCTTTTCAAATCCTATGAAATAACTCATTTTTGAACTCCTACTGCAACTTTTCGGATGTGTTTGAGACATATTTTCAGTTTCGTTAGCCATTTCGAACATCTTGATAACTGTTCTTATGAAGAATATTGTCAAATCATTGGCATTCGCGGTTTTTTGTACTGAATATCAAATAGAGTGCATAGCTGTTGAAGACTTTTCTTGCTCAATGAATCTCCAACCAACTCGATGTGGTCTTCGTAATCCTCTGAGTTTTCGACGAAATAATACTCAAGGAACGCCAAAATGTGCTTTCGTATTGATTTACTTGCCGGATGTCTTCCGTACAGAGCTAACTCAAGATCTTCTAGCATTTTATTCTGAGTGTTCTTCAGTTTTGACTCCATGTTTGGTAAATTTTTCAGAACCTTTTGTGAAGCCATTCTGAGGACTGTGCATGCCAAGAGCTGTTTCTAAAGGCGCGAAGGACCACTTGTGAATTGAATATGCCCCTTTGGGAAACCTTTTATATATTTCATTCAATATTCTGACAATTCAATCTCTATTCATAATTAACAACTGACTCACTGTCACTATCAGATATACAGTGCATTGAAATATTCAAGTTTCTTGAACAGATGGCGTTTCACAAGTTGCTGTTGTTGAGACTGCCGAGGATACTTACTCTAGGCCTCTTGTGAAGGTATGCGCTCTGCCTGGAGCATAACGCATCACATTCCTTGTTTTTTTTCATTTCATTACTAAATATATATTTCATTGAGCAGATAATTCCTTACCATGTGTTTCGATTATCATCTATTAATTAAGTGAGCATTCAGTATTTTTTTTATTAAATGCATGATTGCATTCCTGGTGGGAATGATGTTTGGGAAAGATGGCAACACTGTCTTCTTTTCAACAAGAGTAGCTTTCTTATGTTCGCAAAATGAGCGTTACAAGTTTCTTGGTGAAAAATTCCATATTCTGCGTCCTATGCCCAAGTCACGAAGAATGGACACAGACAGACCAAGTTACTATGAATTCGAACGCTGGCCAGTGAAAAAGTCGCAAAACTATTGAGTGTCGCTAACAAGTGCATACTACTTTTGAAGTGACATAAACGGGATTCTTGGTTCTAAATTACTGTGTTTCGTGCGCTCTACCACGCTCTACTATGAAAACTGATGGTGATCACCTCCAGGATAATACCGGTCTGAGGATGACAAAAAGGAAGCCGACATGAAGGTACAATTTTGTAACGTTCTCGATTTGATTATTAATAATACCTAATATACAATCATACAGTACATTTTCGCATTTCCAAACACTAATGCTCCAGAGTTAACGAAAGAGTGGTTCAATTTCTCGAATGTTGGCCATAATGTGACTCCTGGCCTTATTAAAATAATCGCCAGTAGGTGTTAACCGCAGTGTGAATGAAGACATAAGCCATCTCAGTATTCGATGAGTCAACATGATACTCAATAATTTTTTACTGACCCCTGTTGATGTCAGTGCAGAGGTTTGATTGCTGTTCCATCCCCTGTTTGTACGGTACCTTTGCATTGTGAATAAGAACTTAGGCGATAAAGTAATGGAATCCATCGAGATAAACTTGATTTCCGATTCTCCTTGATCTCCTAAGAACTTTGTTTGTACGAACTCATGGAAAATTCACAATGTTTCGAGACTACCCACATATAATTGATACTAGACAAATACTTGGGATTCAGCAACAGTATTTATCCAAGACTAGTTTGGAAACATCATGTCGTATTGCATTATATTTTCTCTAATCTCACTCACAAGGACATGAATTGATCAGTGATATTTTGATTGATAACTTATGCTTACCTATTGTATTGAAGAGTTTTCTTGAGTTCTCGAGGGAGACATATTTGGAATTGATAATAAAATCTGATATGGCACCAAATACAAAACTGGCTATGAAAGATGCCAGATAAGGTGCTGCAGAAAGGGCGCCATTCTGAAAAAATAAGTTCTATGAGAAATCGTCACAATGTTATTTCTTCAAGTGTTGATGGAAGTTTCCATCGAATCAAGTATAAATTCATTCGAAGCAAAGTGACTAAAGGGATTTCCTTTCGTGCGCTCCAAGCGATAAAAAAATACATGTGAACTGTACCAAGTATTCCACTTAGGAAGGAGCCAGCATTATCTCGGAAACCATTTGCCGCACAGGTTTCGGAAAAAAATATTTTCAATGAAAGTGGCCAAGAGAGATCCCTGGAAATTGATTTCAAGTTTAGCATAGTCGCTAGAAAGCGTGAGTGTGGTTGCTGATTTGAATAAGGCAATTTTGTGGGAATTTGGATCATCACGATATGTCAAAATTATTTTATTCATCATCTTGAGTTGATTATCAATCATTTCGATGAAGAAGAAGCGCGCTAGTTCTCCAAAAACATAGAGGAAAAGAGGATAGATAGCGCTATGGAAAAACTCTCATTACTTCAGTTTGTTGTAACATGATTCAACAAACTTGGTCTCACTAGAAATGGATCATCAGTTCTTCGAGATGAATGACGAATCGAGTCGATTTGATGTCATTGATTGAAAATTTGAACGAGTCAGACCAAGAGACCTAGCTCCGAAGGCTCAGTGCTATTCGAAGGCAAGCTTGCCTGAGTGCCACTGGTGCAATGAGGAATACTCCAACAGCCGCTCCAGAGGTCCTCTCGAACCTACCACCACAACAAATTCATATTCAAGGCGAAGCCAGAGTAGTCGTGAGTAGATTATCAAGGGGTCAAACACCCATTAGCAACGCACACGGTAAATACTATAAAAAACTTTATGAAGTGTTGGAAAGTGACCCCATTATGAGAATGCCAACAAATGACAAAATTCCAAAGTATAGCTTTGAAAAAACGTTCGGAATAAGTATAACGGACAAAGAGGCATGGAAGGATGGACCTCCTATTAATGTAGACATTGCTGTCTATAATACGAACGGCTTCAAAACTGAGGAAGAATCAGGAGCTGGTATTCATAAGGCCAAGACAAAGACAAGAATCTCACTGAGCTTAGGTAAAAACGCGACGGTGTTCCAGGCAGGAGTTATTGCAAAACATCATTGCGTGAAAGAAATAATGAGGCAAGAATTTACAGGCAAAACCATTGCAATATATTCAGATAGCCAGGTGGCCATCAAAGCAGACAAATATATGGAAGTTAACTCGAAACTAGTATGGGACTGCATAGAAACCCCTCAATGAACTGAGTAGTCAGAACAGACTGACTCTAGCATGGGTACCAGCACATACAGGGTACGAGGGCAATGAAGAGGCAGACTCACACAAAGCTCTGAATGGCCCAGAACCCTCCTGTGGTATTGCGAGAGCTATACAAAAGACTAGTATCAAATCATGGATGCAGACCAAATCTCAAGAATGGTGGAATGAATCGCCAGGTATGAGAGAGGCATATTAGTTCATCAAAAAACCATCGCCAACATTAACAAAATATCTACTGAGCCAGAAACGGAGTTCAACTGAAATACTGATGGGACTCCTCACGGGGCATTGTAGGCTCAACATACACATGAGTACGATGGGTCTGACTGAATAACTGCTGTGCAGGTTCTGTCAGGAAGAAGAGGAAACAGCAGTACATATACTTTGCTACTGTAAGGGCTTGTCAAGACTGAGGTTTCTTACGCTGGGTGAGAAAAAACCAGAAGCTTAAAGATACACAGGGGATCTGGTAGCTAGCCTATGAGGTCATATAGAGAAGGCGGGGCTAGTCGAAGATCTCAAATCGATTTTGATGTCAGACACAATAGATCTGAAAATGTGGCGGTGTGGATGCAGATAGCCCAAAGGCCCATTCTGAATCTAATTTGATCTAAAGATCTAGTTGGCCATTCAAACAACCATTTTATCCACTTGTCAAGATATTCTGGATCTCAATACCTGATTCCGCACGCTAATTGCGACCAGTGCCGGGCATCCATCATACTGAAGAAACATATCTCCTTCGTATTACACATTCCCTAACAGAAGTGGAAGTTGATCCTTCAGTTTTTTGTTTTCTTCGCCAATAATTCTGCACCAAACATTCACACTCCATCAACTTTGAAATCGAGCCTCTTGCATTGAGTGAGGATTATTCTGGAATGAAAGTGCTTGTGATGCAGAGAATGTTCCACTCCATCGCCGTTGAATGTTGTTCCATGATATGTCCATGAAATATAATATGGAAACCAATGATCATTGTCATTAAAGAGAGATGATGATATATATTCCAATGTCAGTTTGATTGAGGACAATCATAGAAATCTGAAGAAAGAGGAAGCATGTTTGGATGGTCAGCTAGGTCTCCTGAATTGACTTGTTCAAATTTCTTTCAAAGAGAAAGATTGAAAGACATGATTTTTAACTAGGAACGATATATGATCAAAAGCATCAGGGATGCTGTCGAGAGCATACCAATGGCCGACGTGTGAGCTACAGTTTGATCCACACGATGATGGCTCAATTTATGTATGGAAAATGATGCGAGACAATTGGTGCATCTAGAAAGACATTGGTGCCAATTATAATGAAAATTTCACACAAAACATCTTCGATCAAATCAAAGCCTGTATTTTGTATCGTTACCATAGAAACTAAACAAATTTCTTGAAAATTGTTTCCTCCTTCTTGGGGGACAGAGCATGAAAAACACTGAATTTTTTTTGACGTTCATCGGTTGAATGACATTTACATTCAACTTCAGACTATTTCGAGTTCATTCTATGAGTCAATGAATTAAAATCATTCATCAACAGTTAACCATATAATATTATGTAGGTATACTTGCAAATTTGAAATTCACAAAAACACATGTTGTAACTATTCGTAAGTTCTTACATTCCATCACAAACAACCATCAACATTTTAATTTTCTTACCGAATACCACTTCAGCTTCAAATAATTGAAGCTCTCGTCATATTATAAGTGATTATTTCAGAACGTATTCAATTCATATGATCTGATATTATTTAGAATATAGGTATTTCCGGTTCCTTCGGATATATAAATTCGTGATATCGTCACTCTCTTCTTCGTTGGATCTCCTTTTATAAAAGAGTGAGAAGAATACATGGTTCCATGTGGAATTCTCAATGATTTTGAGAGAACCGAGAGTACCTTTCATGACGAGACCAAGTTCGTTGAATTACGTACATCATGATATATTCATGACAGTTTCTCCATAGCGATATTCATATCCTCCTTCTTCATTTATTTTAGAAGCTAGGACCATTTTCTTGTATCGAAATGATTTCAACTTGGGATGATGGAAAAGTGTTTGTGACATACCTTGATTCACCAAATTTTCACATAATTCCTTTTTTCGAATCTGTCAATGCAATCACGCCCTCTAGCGGCTGCCCTAAAAACATTAGAATATTCACCAGAAATTTTCCTTGGCTACTAGTTTCATGATTATTTTGTTCTGAATCCTGTGCGAAAGCAAGTTTTCGAGATACAGCCGGCGTACTTTTTTAGTGGTACACTTGGTACAGTCAGATGTGATGAATATGTTACGCATATGCAGTGATAACACCGTGAACATCATTCAATCGTACCATGTCTTATACATCATTAAGCCATAAAAATTGAATAGAGACAACAATAATTCAACCCCTATATCACGCATTTTCCAAGGAAGATATAATGTGCAAGGATCAATGATGCCATACGCCATGGTACGCAACATTCTTCCTGAATGTTTCTTGAGGTGTCAATCGTTAACAACAGAATAGAGATGATCAGATGAATTAGAGGAGAGAAATTATAAAGACATCTTGGATCTTGATTTCCAAACACTTCAAACGACTGCAAGATATGAAATATTCCGAAAAATCTTACCTAACAAAATAAGATTTTTTTATCGCTTGAAGCGCACGAAAAGAAATCCCAAAAATGTTCAAAGAATATAGGTTGTATCTTCCTGGTTGCCTACCTGATACTTGGTGCTGAAGACTCATTTGGAGACATTGAAGGAGAATATTCCCAGATATATTAATGAACACAAAAGATGGATATATATGAAGGAATACATTGAGAATTCGCTTTCTCCATGTGATGAAAGTATTATTTTTTTCTTGGTTCATTTAACAAAAAAAACTACTCTTCTGGCTGTATGCCACGACGAACATTGCATGATATTTGGCGAACTCACACGATAAGAATTCAAAAACAAAATCGCCTAAAGAAGAGAATTTGCATTCTCCTTAATATAAAGATATGCATACAATATCATTCTGAATTTTCAACATAAAACAATTACTTTCCTGGCTATTTGCCACGTCAAACATAGTATTATATCTGTTGAATATACAAAAATAGAGCATGAAAGATCATTATCCTCTGAAATTGAGAATTAATATCATCTCCCGAATCGAATATTATAATATGATGTATTATGAAATAAAAATATGAAAGGAAATTGAAATGTATAGGAGGAATATACTTGTATAAACTCTGGTCTTGATGAGCTTGAAAATTCCGGAAAAAAATCATTCGTATCAGTGAGACGAAAAAAATTCCTCTCACAAACAGGATATATGACATCACTCGAATAAAACTCATTTCGGATATAGAATCCTCATCAGTAACCTGATGTCCAGTTATTTTTTCAGCCATTCTCAATGATATACACAATTTGCATTTTTCTATAATCCAACTGGAACTATACAAACTGACATCAGAATTATGATTTGTTGAGATAACCATTGTCATCTGGAAATTTGTTCTTGAATTCATGATAAACCAATATTCATCATACAGGACGTGTGAAGAGATTCTGAATTGAGGAAACCTCATCACAAATCTGCGATTGGAGTCTATGAAAATAACAAATTCCTATTGTTCAAGTTTGAACCATTGAAAAGTAATATTCTCAGATATTTTTATAAAAACAAAAAAAACAGGATGAACATGGTGTCCGGAAATTATGCGCAAAAAATTGAGAAAATGATTCTGCATGGGAAAACATGAGAATTATTCTATATATACTTGGACCCAGAAATGCAAAGTTCTCAAGATACAGTGTATTGAACTCGAAAAGGATAAGATTTTCATGAATATCTCAAATATCCTTCCACCAATTCTCTTAAAATGTGACAATATCATTCTTTGTCATAAAGGACTGATATAGCCATAACTAAATTGGAATTGTGGAATCCAGTGGCGTGCTGGGGGCAGCCTACCTGATATTTTTATCAATAAAATGTGCGCCACTGATTTTTTCGAATTTTCTGTCCCCATATACTAATGATTGAATAAAAATACGAGATTTTTGTCTCCTGAATTATTCTGCTATAACGCTGCTTTTTGGTGGAAATGAATAAATACCAATTAATTGTATGAATTTGTGCGAAACAGTGCTTCAATAACAGTAGTGGAATTAAATATGTGACCCATATCGATAGGAATAGAATAAGAATGAAGATTCATTTTCTTCAAATATTCTTTGATACATGTTTGACAAATCGAACATCGAATAATTTCTATATAAAAATATAATTCATCAATATGTTCAGTATTGAAATGGAAATTGTTTATGATAAGTATACTTATATAAACTTTTATCTTGATGAGCTTGCAACATTAAGAACAAAACCAAGAAAACACAGGTCATAATATGGTTTTGCTGCAACCGACACAAAACTCGTTCATTTCAATACCAAAACCACCTCTCAAATTGACGTTTCTACTACTGACAAAAAAAAGGATGTTGCTAGGCAGTAAGTAGATATACTACCGCGGAGGTGGGCCCAGTCCATCCAGTTCTCGAGCTCTTGTAGACAATAGGGGGGTCTAGTTGTGGTTTGTGCAGACTTTTCCAGGTGCACAAGTGTCGTCGAAAATGACCAGAAGGTGTTGTCACCGGAGATTCACCTTGTCACATGTATTTTCACCTGTCTCACCTGTGTCACCGAATGAATTTGCGATTCACCTTGCCTATTTGTGGTTTGTGCAGACTTTTCCAGGTGTACAAGTGTCATCGACAATGACCAGAAGCTGTTGTCACCGAAGATTCACTTTGTCACCTGTCACCTATAGGTACATTTCACCTGTTTCACCTACTTTACTGATTCACAATTATATGTTCCAAATTCTAGTTCCACAGACCTCAATCACCCTATATACATGTTTGAAATATCAATTGGATATCGCAAGCTGACCCAGAGGTCCACAGTATCATGTATTTGGTGGTGCATAATATGTAATTCATAATATATATCATGTTCCTATAATGAGTATTTGAGAGATACATTGTTCTTCAACCTGGTAATGTTACTTTGATCTATAATTTTTTCCATCAAATGAAGTTATATCTCAAAAAGCATTCAATCATTACATACATGAAATTACGA
This sequence comes from Phaedon cochleariae, assembly GCA_918026855.4. NCBI lineage: Eukaryota > Metazoa > Arthropoda > Insecta > Coleoptera > Chrysomelidae > Phaedon > Phaedon cochleariae. The sequence continues at coordinate 10,625,708 of OU896722.1, read as the reverse complement.
GGATGTGGTCGCGAGTTTTTGATGATGAAGAAAGATTCTGTCAGGGGCATGTCGCTGCCTGTCATAGGCAGATCAGGCCAATACCCATTTTCCTTAGATATAATGTGGATAATGAGTTGAAAATAACTGTTTTGGCAAGTGATATAGTTACAATAGAAGATGTGAATACTAAAAGACAAATTATGTTGTCTCATTGTGAATTCGAAGAGTTTTTGGATTTTATGGAAAAGCAAGATAGTGCCCTGAAAGTGTTTTGCGATTACGAATATACATTTGATGATGTAACATTGAATTATTGGTCAGAGGATGCAATGAATCATGTGATTCTCACGAAAAACAATATGGAACTTTGGGTTCATCTAGATGTTATCGAGAAAATCCAAGTGAATAAGTTACGTGATATGTTGATGAGTATAAAAGGAGCTGTTGGTGTCGATGTGAATCATTCTTGAAGAAGACTATTCCATTTGACAGCACCATTTTCAGGATGTATGTTTTATATACTTGTACGGGTTGTTGGAGAACCTCCAAATGCACCCTTATCAGTGATACGCTGGGTTGGGGAGTTAGAAAAACTAAAATGATAAGTTGTGAAACATGTGAACGTATAACAATATGGTTAATCAATGAGGAATGAAGATGATGATTGATGTCCTGAAGAAAGGAAACATGACATATCAATATTATGTTTGCATGTATTGATTCCCAAATGAATAAAGAATAAAAATATTCAGAGCGTAAAGAGATTTTTATTTATCATAAATAACATATATGGAAAAAGCTTCAATATCAATAATGACTTTTACAACGTCTCAGCTCCTGCAAGCAGCTAGAATAATTCCATTCCAAAGTAAGGTATGCAGAAGAATCCTTCTGATTGTTTGTTATTGAACTGCTAGTTGCGGGCGTAGATGACTTTCCGAATTTTAAATCTGCATATCTTGAGGCCCACAAATCAGCTTCTATCTTGAATCCAGAACTGAGTGTCATACATGCGGCTATATCCGATCTAATTTGGTTCAACTCTGTAGCTGTTTCATTCACCTTGATTTGAAGTTCTTGGCTACAGTTACTGAACTTTTGTTTGGTTTCGAATAACTCGTCAATCGTATTGTTCAACTCTTCTTGATAGTTTTCGATCTGATTTTTATACGATTCACAATTTACTGTAGGCGATGCTACCACTGCTCCACTGCCACCGATGTTATATTCCTGCATCAACCCTCCACCAGTGTACATAGAGTGATCTGATGAATTGAAACCTGGATATTTTGTAGGCTCGTTGTTGCTCTTGTTGTTGTTGTTGTTGGATTGGAGCATTAATCCACTATTCTCCATAGACTGAATCGAATATACCTTGATATCAGGATACTTTGTTAACAGATTGCTGTAAGTGACTTGTAAAGTCGCCCTATTGGGTATCTCATGTTGGATGTATAGGGTACTGTTCTTTGGACTATATTCTGAGAATAATTTCTGAGGTGCTGATTCTGCTACATGCAACAGCAGTAGGATGATGAAAATTTTGATTGACATCACGCGTGTTGCCTGTTTGGAGATTATCAGTGGACTGATGCTGGATGGGTTGATGTTCACACACTGGACACTAGCGTTGTCGCTTGAATCTACTATGCATGTCCCTTTGGCGCTGTAGCCGATCTCTATACGCATTTTCATTTTCAGTCCGGAGACATGTATAGCATAACCCATATCCAGTGTAACTGGGGAACAGTTTACCACAACGGGTGCATTGGTATCTTGATGGTCCGTTGATGCCCGGTGGTGTACCTTCTCCATTGCCAGAGGAGCTGCTTATACTATTTTCTTGTATCAAATTATGGTTGTTGTTGTTGTTGTTGGCGTTACTCATGTTTACAGCGTCTGGATTGAAACAAAAGATGAAAAATATAATTTGATTGAAATACAAACTATGGAAAAATTCTAACCCCAGGGCAATGTATCAGTATGGAGATAATCAACTATCCTTTTATCATCATAGGGATTCAGAGCGACTTTTTTCTGTTCAATTGTATGTACCTCATGTTTTTGAGACCTAATCAGATATTGATTGACTTCGATAGAAGTATTATTGAATAGGCAATTATAATAATCTTCAAAAGTGATAGTTTTCAGTGCAGCTCTTTGAACACCTTTTAATTTTTTTGTGACACCTAAATTGCTCATAGCCTTCTCGATTTTTTGTTCATTAAGGTCTTGTTCTTCCAGCTCCTGTCTTTTTCGTTCCATATCTTGCTGCATTTCACTTTCACTTTTGAAGATTCTGAACGTATACATTTTAGATCTTAACCCAATGAATTCAGACATTATTCGTCCGGAAAGCTCGTCTTTCATAACTCCTAGAACTTTTTTATTCCTCAACGGAATACCGTAGATGTTATCATGCTGATAATCAGAAGTGTCAAACCTATCTATGTCGGATTTAATGTGTTCATAAATGTCGTTATCGATGAATTGATACAATAATGAATCTGTATCGGTGTATAATAATTTTGCATTATTCCCGAATTTGGGTTTTATATAAGAGTAATGGAAATCATAAAGGAATGTTTTTGAAATGTCTAACACACTGGATCCAACATGAATAGGTTTATTTAGTTTTACTTTCAACCTTTTCATTTCAATGATAACCATATCCTCATCAAATATAATACAACTGTGGAAATTAGGTTGCGAGATATAGTAACTAGCTCCATATCTACCTGACCATTTTGTAACTAATTTAACATCTTTATATTTCCTAACATTCTCAATAGTTTTGCCAAAAACAGCGTTATTCATAAGTTTATAAAAAATTTTATCAAACTCATTTTTACACTTCTTTCTCAGTTCATTGTTCAAGTGAATGTATTTTTGTAACCAAGACGATTGTTTGAACTGCAATAGCAACTCTGTTAGGATTCAGTAAGAGGAAATTGGAAGCTAATAAAAAACATATATCAGATTTTCCAATTAATATTTCCAAGGTGAATTCAGTGTGTGTTGAATGTAATTTAACAACGAATTCCTATAATAATAATTCTTCCGTTCACACATTGCACATGTTTTATCCATCAGTGCCTAGTGGATTTCGAATAGTTGAGAAAGTGTCAAATGTCATTTATCTACCAATCAGTTCCAATTACATTGATGAAATAATGCTCAGAATAGTCGATCAAACTGGAACCTTAATTAATTTCCAAAAGGAAGTCATAACAGTCAGGTTGCATTTGAAAGAGATCTAGTGAATATGGTGTTCCGCTATAATATTCCAATGTCATCATTAACAACAACAACAACAACAACAACAACAACAACAACAACAACAACAACAACAACAACAACAACAACAACAACAACAACAACAACAACAAAAACAACAACAACAACAACAACAACAACAACAACAACAACAACAACAACAACAACAACAACAACAACAATGGGTCAGGAAACGCGTTCTTCATCAATCAAAAGTATCAGTCCGAAAGGTGACATCAAACAGTTAACACCTGAAAATCAGCAGTTCCTCATTTCACTCGGTTTCAAATCATTATTATAAAAAACAAAACGAAGACTTTTTACGAATTTTGGTATAACCTAAAATTGGACATCAACGCTGGTCTTAGAAGAATCTTCATTCTCCTGAGGTGTTCCTGCGGAAGAAAAAGTGAAACACAACAAACATGAGTTTCAATATTTTGAATATTGGTGAACATGTGATGATGGACAATGCGATAACGAATTGCGAAATGCACTCTCATCCGCCATATGCCAATACAAGCCTAAATAAGTCATTCGAGATACGTGTTCCGATTCAAACGCAGGATATTTACACATTACCATCACAAAGTTACATTTATCTAGAAGGTAGAATTACTGACAGTGGAGATAAAGTGAGTGCTACACTGAACTTTATCAACAATGGTATTGCTTTTCTATTTGATGAAATCCGATATGAAATTGGTGGGTCCGTTGTGGATCGAGTTCGTAATCCTGGAATCACATCAGCTATGAAGGGCTACATTTCTTATACAAATAATGAATGCAATAGATATATAAATGCTGGTTGGAATCATCTTGGTCATCCGGAAATTGTTGATCTTCAGGGGAACTTTAGCGTTTGTCTACCACTCAAACATCTATTGGGATTTTCGGCAAGAACTTGTTCTCATCAGGAGTAGCAATGATATTAATCCTTCGATATCCTCCAAGGCAGGAGAAAAACCGAAAATTGAATTAACCAAAGTTCTATTGAAAATTCACCATATCCAGGTTTCAGATGTGGAAAAATTACGGTTAATCAAGTATATTGAAAAGGGAAGAGATTTGGAGATAGCCTTCAAGTCATGGGAACATCATGAATATCCTCTTTTACAGTCAACTATGCGCCACTCCTGGAACGTCAAAGCATCCAGCCAAATGGGAAAGCCAAGATTTGTTATTGTCGGTGTCCAAACGAACAGAAAAAATGACATTCAAAAAAATATGAGTCAATTCGATCACTGTAATCTCACCAATATAGAACTTTACCTGAACTCTGAAGTGTACCCCTATGACAATTTGAATCTCAATTTCAATAAATATCAGTTTTCTGTTATATATGAAATGTATGCACGATTTCAAGAGTCATATTACTATAAAAATTCTGGTGAACCGTGTCTAACATTATCAAAATTCCATGATATAGCACCATTAATTGTAATAGATTGTAGTAGACAAAACGAATCTCTCAAGACAGGTAGTGTGGACATTCGCCTCGAATTTGAAACAAATCAAAACATTCCTGCAAACACCTCTGCCTACTGTATAATATAACATGACCGTTTAGTAAGGTATAACCCCCTCACTAATGTAATTAAAATATTGTAGTATCATATCTTCCTAATTCATGATCAATAAATGAATTGTACACCTATATTCCACTGTTTCGATTTCATTCAATCAACCCAAACCGATAATAGCTATTCTGATAGCATGTACCCATCAATAAAACACAAGAAATAAAACATATTACGAGGTACTCACCAATAAGTTACCACAACACAAATAATTCACAGCAGGTATACCTGATATTGAGGTATAACATAATCACAGCTTTTATACTTTCCTGGAACTGAAAGTTCAGCAAAATTTCTCCAAAATGGTCCTTAATGGCACAAATAACTTGTCAGCTGAATTTTGAATAACATTCAATCGAACTGCAGAAAAAAATATATGAATAACAAGGTCTCATATCATTCAAAATAAAAACATGATAATCCTGACCTCTGGGTCAGCTTGCGATATCCAATTGATATTTCGAACATGTATATAGGGTGATTGAGGTCTGTGGAACTAGAATTTGGAACATATAATTGTGAATCAGTAAAGTAGGTGAAACAGGTGAAATGTACCTCTAGGTGACAGGTGACAAAGTGAATCTTCGGTGACAACAGCTTCTGGTCATTGTCGATGACACTTGTGCACCTGGAAAAGTCTGCACAAACCACAAATAGGCAAGGTGAATCGCAAATTCATTCGGTGACACAGGTGAGACAGGTGAAAATACATGTGACAAGGTGAATCTCCGGTGACAACACCTTCTGGTCATTGTCGACGACACTTGTGCACCTGGAAAAGTCTGCACAAACCACAACTAGACCCCCCTATTGTCTACAAGAGCTCGAGAACTGGATGGACTGGGCCCACCTCCGCGGTAGTATATCTACTGCAGTATATTGAGTTCCTAGGAGCTAAAGTTGAACTTTAGTTCTTAGGAGCTGAAGTTGAACTTCAGCTCCTAGGATTCGGAAAGGATATACTGGGCGTCATCAAGAATAAACAACATTCTGACGTTTGGTAATTGGGGTTGAGACGCATACCTTAATTTTTTTCTATTTCGGCAGATTTGGCATTTCATACCCATAGAGATAAAGAAACACCTCATTATAGTTGAGTATTGAAATTAAAAACATCTCAGAGGGGTATTTCCAAAAAGATTTTTCCAAAAAATATTTTTTCAAAAATATTAAAAAAAAAATCGAAAAATTTCTTCAGAATTTTCGATTAAAATTTCTTTCCAAAAGCTCAAGGCAGATTACTCACTTACAGGTACGGACTGATGATGACTTAACAGTCGAAAGCGCTCTTCTACGAATAATTTGAACAAATTCTTGCACGAAATAGAAATCTTTCCTTCTTTGGTATATATTCACGTGCACACAGCCTAGCAACCCTCACTCATAGTTCCTTTGACTGAACTTTCCGATATTTCCTATAATATAGGAATATAATAAAGAGGTAATATCCAAGTTAGTTTCATCACGAAATCCTCATGTTGGCGTAGGGGTTTATTAAATTCTTAAGTGTTATTTTATCCCTATTCTCCATTAAAAACAATATTGGATATCACTTCTGGTTGAACCTGAAATATATAAAGGTCGAGAAATCTCAAAAGGACCTTGAAGATATTTTTACTTTCTCCGATGAAGCAAACAGCAATGACGTATCACAATAAGTAGATATTTATTTTCAAATAAGGAGCGCAGCAGATACTTCTTTCAAAATATCAGTGGGTGGGATTCATTACTACAATTTTAAGAACATCAGGAACATTAGTTCATTGTCGACCATCACATCTGATATTGCATGTCGTCATGGTTTCAGATGAATTTGAGATAAACATATTTCCGATTAGTTCAGTTGAATATGATGCACTATTTCCATTGAAGGAGTTGATTTTACTTGTGAGTAACTGAGCTTCATCACTAGGCTCTCGGTAATACCAAAAACTGTATTGCATATCAACAATATCATTCGATATAACATGTCTACCTATATATAGTTCAAAATAAAACTTTGACAAACATATTTCCGATGAGTTCGGTTGAATATGACGCATTATATTTCCACTATAAATATCGATTTTGCTGGATTGAACCTGCGGTTCATCACTGAAATTTCAGGAAAATAATTCAAAACATTCATTCGTTTCGAACGATTATATCAGATATCACATCTCAACATGGTTTTTCATTCATAAATAAACTGAGTGTTTTCTTCCAATAGATATAAGGCGCTGCAGCTTTGGAACAGAAATTATCACTCATTTATTTCATTTGAATAATCAAAGCTCACAAAACTTCCGTGATAATTTGTTGTCGCTATAAGCAACGAGAACAATAAGGAACCTTTCAATCAGTCGGAAATGAATGTATGGAATTTTCTGTGATACTAGCTAGGAAAGAATTTGTTTACTGTTGGATGTATACAATAAATCATCTCATTCCTGATTGAGCATCTGTTTGGATGATGAGAAACAGTAGAAATAAATTCCATATTCAATCGTGAAATATTTCACAATCAGATATCATGATGTAGACAGATCATGAATAATCAAAGTTTTGCCACTTACCGAATGCATATCGAATTTCATAACTTTACTCATATAGGTTGGCATCTCAGTCAGTAGAGTAGAATAGCCCCAGTTCTGCCCAAACATGGCAACTACGATTGCCCACATTGGTATTGAGGTGAATATTCCTTTCCAAGGAGTTATCAATACCTGGAAGCAAGAAGACTGGTGTTGCAGAAGATGATGCTTGCCTATATTCTTGATTTATACTGATGCCAACATAAATGAATGAGATGAAACCAATAAGACGCAATCTGACAGAACATTGTGCAAAACAACAGATTCCGGAATCTAAATAGTATTCATTTCATTTGAAATTGAGGTCGTCATCTCATGTTTCGAAATAGATCCAGATCAAAAAGCATTATTTCCAATCAGGATGTTCAAGGTTGATACCCATGAGACAAAACTGTTCCTGGAATATGGAAAACTATATTATATCTAATTGAACACTGATTATTGGTGATACTTGATAATTTTATCACCGATTTTTATCGAATCAGATTGTTTTCCCATTGTCCCCATTGTGAAATACAAATATGATATAATATAAATGATTTCAGGCTACCAGAGATTTGAATTATTCAACGATGAAAAATTGACAGAATAATTGTGGAATATATAATGGAATCGGATACCTGCTCACCAGAAAGGTGAAACAAAAATAAACCTGTGAACGAACGGTCCAGTAGAAACTAGTCCTAGATTTGTTATGGAAAATCGTATTCTCATGTTTTTTCTTGCTTTATTCAAGAAATTTCATTCTAAATCCGACTTTTGTTTATTGTGATCGATAGTTCATTATATATGATCATTATATTCTTGAACATAAGAAAGTAAACAACAATTGAGGAGCAGCCATGAGGGAGTTTCATCAACTTTTACACAACCTGGTAAAAATTTTGCATCATATAAACCTCGATCATCCTTATGGAATCTCACGACCCATTCCGAGGACACAGTTCCTTGTATGATGGTGTGGTGGAATCAGTTATTCTTACCAGAAAGTAACGACTTTCCATTTGTTCATTTGCTTCGATTCCTTGTTTTTCTCAAGAATCGAAATACGGATGCGGTATTAAGTATAGCCCATTAAGATTCAAAGGTATTCTAAAACTGCCTGATGAATTTCATTCTTCATGAAGAGTGTGTCATTTTATCTTCAACATTGTGAATGAGATATATCGAAGACTAGAACCTTTGGCACGATGATTCAATACACTGCTTCACCAATAACCAACTCGATTTCTTATACGCCTCGACATGTGAGGTGGAAATGAGGGTCAACAAAGTTTATATTTCACTATTGCGTCATCTAGAAGTGGTCGAAGTATTATACTTGATTAAGTGCATTTTTCATTGATTCATTATTCGAAATCGATGAATTCTATATGTCAGTGAAATCAAGGGTAACAATAAATCAAGAAGAACACAAAACAGAGATTGAGACTGTTCAAGGTGTAAATGACGAAGATCATGCGCTACACCTTGGATGTTTATGATAGGAATTATTGTCCCTAGTACAAATCCCAATGACATTTTGTTCATCCGTTAAGTTTTCTCCGAGTTGAGTCAATGAATATTTTTCACTCGAGATGGCTGATATACATTCTCGAACATAATTATCTCAGTCAAACCAACTGGGTGATCATGCAAACTAGTACGAATCCTCACACTCATTCTATATTATAGTCTGTGACGTTCCTGTATCCTCCGATTCCTCTGCAACATCCCCGGCAGGTGGCGCCAGCCAGATTAACGACAGTGATGGCACCAGCAGTTATCTATTCGCTGATATGACGACAAAGGCAAAGGATGATACAGCCACAGTACCAAAAATAACATTAGAAACAGATGTCAATGATCAAAAGTCAGAAGAAGAAGAAGAAGGTGACACTTCTCAAGACAACAAGAACAAGTGGATTGAGGTTAGGAAAATGAAAAAAACCCATAACAAGCCTGCTTTTTCCAAAAACTTCTCGCGCCCTGAACCTCTAAGGGGCCAGAACGAAGCTGTTTCATCATTGAAGGTAGCCCAAAAGATGGCTCATCTGTTCATTTCTGGCCTATCGCCAGAAACCGAAAGCCAAAACCTAATGGATTATCTCAAGAGTCAAAATATGCAGGATGACTTTTTCTGTGAGAAAATGAAGACAAAAGGGAAAATGTACAGTTCATTCAAACTAGCTGTTCCATTAAAGAAGAAAGATGATTATATGTCGGCAGTACTATGGCCTAAGGACACAATTGTGAACCATTTTCAGAATTTGCAGCGCCAATCATCAGTGGCAAAATCGAAAAATCCAAGGCAAATATTGTAAAAGTGGACCCAGAAATTCTGAGAATCCTACACATCAATATTCGCTCCCTAAGGAATAAAGTTGCTTTTTTGGAAGCATTTCTTATAGACGAAGATTATGATGCCCTGTGTCTATCAGAGCACTGGCTCAGCAATGAAGAAATTAATGAATTAGGACTAGAAAAATTCATATTATCAAGCAGTTTTTCAAGAACTGGTAATATTGGAGGTGGCGTTGCTATTTACTTGAAGCAAAGTCTAGTTTTTAGTAATTGTATTGTAATAAATAACTTGAGCATCCAAGGATGTATTGAGTGTTGTAGTGTATATGTTAAAAATTTCAATGTTTATATTTTATCTCTCTATAGGCCACCACAGGGCTGTTTTGACACTTTTTTAGATGTACTGGAGACAATCTTGAATAGGGTAGGTCTTGGCAAGAAAATCATATTAGCTGGTGATTTTAACATACACTTCAATACAAATGAGATAGAAAATCAACGTTTGGGAGATAGTCTTGAGAGTTATGGCTTTGTACAAACAATCACATCACCCACTAGAGCTAGAGCATGTCTAGATAATATATTTGTGAATTTCAGCACTGATTCTTTTTCAGCTGATACAATAGACCTTAGTATATCAGATCATCTGGGTCAAAGGTTGTTGGTACCAATTACTGATAACAGTACAGAGGTGAAACTAGAGAAGAAGGTATGTAGGCCAATTACCCAGTCTGGTATGTGTGTTTTTTACAGTATGATTGAAGCTAGTGATTGGAACTTTGTTGATGATAGGAATTTGTGTGTGAATGCAAAATTCAGTAAATTCATGTCTATCTTGAAAGAAACCTATAAGATATCTTTTCCTGAAAAGACATATAAAATAAGAGCTAGTCAGGGGCATCATACAACATGGTTTGATGATACTCTAAGGGCTATGCGTGATCATTTAAATTTTTTGGGAGAACTGTATAGACATCACAACAGCATAGAACTGAGGCAGGAATATAATAGATATAAATTGAGATATCGATTTGCTATTAAACAAGCCAAGATAAAAGCAAATGACAAGTTAATAAAAGATGCTGCCAATCCATCCAAAATGACATGGAAAATATTAAACAATCTTAGGGGTTCAAATAAAAAGAAACAGAAAATAGAAACTGGTGGAATATTGGCAGAGGAATTTGACGATTTCTTTGCAAATATTGCAAATAATGTTATTGAGAAAATACCCATATCACAAACTGATCCAATTAATTATTTGGGAAATCCTCTCGCTCCCAGAGCTCCCTTCTCATTTTCCGAGGCTTCAGTTATTGAAATCAGAGATATCATTGACAACTTGAAAAACAAACCTAGTTCTGACATCTACGGACTCAATGTGAAACTGATCAAATCTGTGAAAAACAATATTATCCATCCTCTCACAAAACTAATTAACCAGGCATTTAGGGAAAATATCTTTCCAGATGTTCTAAAAATTGCTCAAGTTATACCTATATATAAAAGTGGTGAACTGGACTTACCCCAGAATTACCGACCTATATCTCTCCTGCCAATAATATCAAAAATACTAGAAAAATGTACTGCCATCAGAATAACAAAATTTTTCGAAGAAAATAAGTATTTTACAGAATGTCAATTTGGATTTAGGAAAAATAAGAATACAGTATTGGGAATATTGGATCTAGTATCATATATTTATGAAGCTTTCAATAATCTAGAATTCACAAGTGCCTTGTTCTGTGATCTGAGTAAGGCGTTTGATTGTGTGTCACATGAAATTCTTTTGCGCAAACTAAAAAGTTACCACTTCTCAGCAGATAGTTTTACCTTTCTCAAGTCTAACCTAACAAATAGAAAACAAACTGTGAAAGTAGATAGTGTTTCATCGGCACTTAAGGATGTCACAATCGGGGTGCCCCAAGGCTCAGTCTTGGGGCTCGTCTTGTTTTTAATATATATAAATGACTTGCCATCTATAGAACCAGGAGCAAAATTCACACTATTTGCGGATGATACGACGGTGGCCATTTCAGCAAATACACTAGAAGAGGCTCTAAGGAGTACAGTAGATATTCAAAATAACATCCAGAGTTGGTTTTGTGCCAACAAACTTCTACTCAACACCGGAAAAACAAATATGATTGTCTTTTCAACTAGGGACACGGGTGTGACCAACGGTGACGTGAGTAGTGTGAAATTTCTGGGTGTACAGATTGACCCACTGCTGCAATGGGGTGTGCATATTGATGGGGTGGCAAGCAAATTGAGGAGTGGCTTATTTGCTCTTCGCTCTCTAGCTGGTAATGTCTCTATTTCTTCATTGAGGACAGCTTACTTTGGAATGTTCCATTCTGTGATGTGCAGTGCGATATTGGTATGGGGGCACGTACCACAGTCAAAGAGAATATTTGCGTTGCAAAGAAAGGCTATGAGAATTATTGCAGGACTAGGGTATATGGATGACTGCCGTGAGGTATTTGGCGAGCTTGATGTGTTGACTCTGCCATGTGTATACATACTCGAATGCCTGATATACGTTCACAAAAATGAAAATTTATATAGGACTCACGCTGAAAATCACGAAATTCAGACAAGAGGTAGGAATAGGTTAATACCAGTCCATCAACGTCTAACAAGGTGTCAAGACGGCCCTGGGTACTTGGCTGTAAAATTTTACAATAAAATTCCTATCAATATCATAAATTTAGAATTTGATAATTTCAAGAAAGAAATAAGAGGTTTACTCAATCAACGCAGGTTTTATTCAATAGATGAATTTTTAAACTACATTTTCTGATAAGAAACGAGTTTCAACATAACTTTAAGGTACTCAGTACAGTGTCTAAAATTTTGTATTAGTATATGTATTTTTATATTTTTTGTAACAGTAATTGAATTATGTATTATAGCTTGACGTGTGTAAATACAATTGTATGTTAACATAAATAAATGAAATGAAATGAAATGAAATTATACAGAAATTGAATAATTTGTAGCATATTTTTGTTAGTTGCTCAACGGAATACGGATACGGAATACGGATTCAAATTCTTGCAATATTGTGACGTACAGTGAAAATATCGTTCCATGCATATCTAGTTCGAATGGATTTTATCACTCTTGGGTGGATGCTCCTCAATTATCGATGTGCATAGTTGTTATATAGCTAATCCTTCAATTTATTTCACAATAATTCCTTCAGATAGGATACATGAGGTGAAAGAGGAGTGATAACAATTAGATGGGTATGAATATTTTAGTAAATGAGATATCTGCTTCTCCAATATCTCTAGAATATCCTATTCGAACTGACGGAATCGTAACATGATATTATCTTATGACTTTTTCATCTCCTAAGTTTCCGGAAAATAATTTATTTCTCCTGTAGAAGTATTATGAAAAAGTAAAATTTCCTACGGTGTTCTGATGATGTTACCGTATTGGTGACATCAACAACTCTATAAATATCTCCACTTTTGAATGTAATCTGGAAACATCAGCGAATTTTTTGATGCAGAACTTCATGAAAAAAAATACAGGGGCCAGGTAGCTGTGCGGACACAGTGTCTATATTCTAATCCGCATTCGCTTGCCGGTCGTGAGTTCGTTTCTCATCGACTACGAAGGTAAGGCCTTCGTCATTTCATGCTCGCACAAGACTCTCGAAGACTTCTGAGGGTTGCTCGTAAGGGGGCAACCGAATGACGGATAGAACAGTTTCAGAACAACAATTTTCTTGTTAAAACATTTCCAGAACGGAGTTGTTCCAAAGTTGAGTGGTTTCATGCCTACTTTGGAATTTCGAGTTCTAGTGAATAAGCTTACTTGATAGTTCAGACATGATTTCCTTGAGAGAGAAATTCACTCTTGGTATATTTGAGAGGAATGCGGAGCTTCGAGATGTGAGACTTCGTGGAAATGATGGGATCAGATATGTATCGTGTCGTTTATTCCAACCTAGTTCTTGGTTTCTCAATCTGTTACTCTAGCTAGAACTCTATTGACAGCGTTGACCTGTCATTGTCGTGAGTTTTCAGTTTCTTGGAATGAAATGAGGGGTCTGGTGTTAACTGACATCTGAGAAGTTCATAGAGGGCAAGTGATTATTCCCAACAGATTTTCGAAATAGAGTAGGAACAAACTACACCTACGACAGACATATCGTTCAACAGGAAATTCGAAGGCAAGATGTATATTTGAGGTAGACAGCCATATGACGGTGATTTGTGAGGAAACATTCGGTGCTAACACTTGGGACTACTTCTCATTTATGTATCGCCACAGCTATAAGAGATTCTCATTATTGTTATCATGTAGCTTGACATATTATATAAGTAACATAGGTGAATGAGTCTCTAGTTGATCACTTACTAATGGCGTTAGTCATTTTGTCGATCATACATTATGTTTACTTCATTCAGTTCAGAATGATACTGACCTTCTCATCTTTCGTAACACTCAGACTTTTTTGTATATATTCTCTTTCTCTCACAGTGATATTCGGATGAACTGCAGGGTTATTCGCTCCAGCAAGGGCCCAAGCAAGCATCCAACAATATCCCAAACAGCCGAATAAATAGAAGGAAACAGGCCAACCTGACCAAGAAGCTGCAATGTAACCAGTCAGAGGCATGGCGACTATCGTACCAAATGATGGCCCTGGAAAAAATATAGCTGATTATTATTGGAGGATGGTCGTGAACGTAATAATTGAATTTGACCAGTACCAATCGGAGGTATTTCGTCTGTTTCCTTGTAAATATTTGAGTAACGTAGTGAAGGGTCACTCTATGTCCGAAATAGAGTTGTTCACTTGAATATCAATTAAAAATAGGTCATAGGAATTGTTATGCTCAGAAAATTGTCAAGTGTTCTTACGGGAAGAAAAATATCACCTCCTGTTGTAAGTAAGTAAGTAAGTAAGTAAGTAATTTATTCCATTCAGATATATAACGATACATAGTCGACGAATAGTAAAAATATGCAAATAACAAAAAAATAATAATAAATAAATAAATCAAAATTGTAGGTTAGATGAATTGTTCTTGAATTCATAGATGCATCATTGGCGTTATTATACCTATCAGATTGTTCGCAATCATCAAATATTCTTTCATTCTGCAGTATTCGTTGCTTTGATGGTAATTAACAAAAGCTAATAACATGATATAATCACGACACCGAAGGTAGGGTGATTTCATTTGATGTAAGTTGCTAGAGTCATATTACGAGCTACTTAGTTTTCGTGAGACCAAATTGAAGTTCATTAGTTGGGAACCAAATTTCGAAAAGTGTTCAGTAGGATAATTCAACAAATCTGATGGATTGATGATTGAAAAATGGTAAATGAAACTGAAGGTATTGAAATTAAACAATAATTCATTGAAAAAGAAGAACATTCAACAGAAAATATTATTTGAATATAAATTCATTGGGAGGAAAGTTCAGTATACGATCCTATTTAAAATGGATTGCTGAATTCGATTATGGTCCTCTCTCAGATTCGTCACTAGAGTGAAACGAATGTCCACTCAGCTTGATAATTTGATGTTCTAAGACTCCTGCTCTGACAGAAGTAGACATAGTCCCAGGTAACAAGCTGACGTCATTTGTACGTCATTATCACGTCAGGCCTGACGTCAGGATGACTTCCGAAATGACGTCATAATGACGTTTATATGACCTTCTAAGTCAAAGACGAATGACGTCATTTTGATGTCGTCAAAATGACGACATCCTAATGGCGTCAAAATGTCGTGATCTTTTCGATTATTTATATCACTGAAATCTTCTGCATGTTTCAGTTCATTTTGTGCTATTTCGAAATTTTCTGTAGGTAAAAAAACACTGTTGCATTAGGTTTGTATCAATATTATCAGAAAAGATGAGATTTTTTTTGTTTAATTATATTGATGTTCCTTTACCACATTGAATGCAAAATAATATTAAAGGTAGGTACTATAAATACCAGTTTCATAAAATGTTCTTTTTATTGGGAACTTATCCCATTCGGATGCTGCACTCAAGAGATTTCTCAGAACCCTATGGTATTCCTTCAATGGCGTCCAATTCACATTATCCTGCTTTTTCGGCATACACCACTTGTCTAAAATAATGACCATGCTGCCATCCTCAAATTCTACTACTTGATATATGAATATGAATAAGTATGACCACCACACCACACCACATAGATAGCCGAATAACATGATAATGATGGCCTTCTATGTATTGTTATTTTGTTGTTATGGTCATCATGGCCGCAACGGCGGAGCGAAAGTGAACGGCTTGGCTTCAGCCGTCTTCTGAATACAGCTGTGGGTTGGCGCTGGCGGTCGACGTTCGCATGTCTGCGCAAGGTCCGTGCCGACCAATCCAATACAGTTCTCTACGCACTCTCCCGCTCTGATTTGAATTCGCATTCCGGAATTACAACGTTATAAGCTTTTTATGACGTGACATTCGGTCTTATATTTTTTATAGCTATAGGGAGAATTCTTTGCACAGAAGGTATATAATTAACAATTATCTCAGAGACCATCAAAAACACACATCTCGCACAGATTAGAGGAAAAATTATTATGAAGCATAATATATGATGAGTGACATAATAAAATATGTTATATAACATAACCACAAACGTTTTCATATAACAGAGATGGGAAACTTCTTGATTATGGATTTTCCTTGATGTAGATGACTCAATAAATGATGATCATAATTAGTCATGAAAATGACCATCAGATGACGTCATAATGACGACATATCAAGGACGTCTATATAACGTCATATTAAGTACGTCAAAATGACGTCATTTTGAGGTCATATGACGTCAATGACCATAAATGACCATATATTGACGTACAAATGACGTCAGCTTGTTACCTGGGGTGCTTGCTCTATAGGAGTCATTAGCAATTTTAGTGGAGAATATTCAACAGAAAATATTATTTGAATATAAATTCATTGGGAGGAAAGTTCAGTATACGATCCTATTTAGAATGGATTGCTGTATTCGATTATGGTCCTCTCTCAGATTCGTCCCTAGAGTGGAACGAATGTCCACTCAGCTTGATAATTTGATGTTCTAAGACTCATGCTCTGACAGAAGTAGAAATAGTGCTTGCCCTATAGGAGTCATTAGCAATTTTAGTTTCCAGATCTGAGCCAGCGTAGCCTCGTGGTTGAAGCGTCAATGTTTTATCCACGTTGAACTACCGGTAGTGGGTTCGATTCCCACCACGACCACAGGAATTTTTCTGATGGCCTAACAAACAGTTTCTATTCATCCAATATCGAACTCCCAAACCCAACGTTTTTCCTTGACGATTCAATACATGAGTTCAATTATCACTATCATGAAACAATATATTGTTCTCGAATTCTAATGAAACATGATTTTCTTCATATTCTGAGGATACTTCTTTTGAATGGAATTACCGTATACGTACTAATAAACGAATGATGCAATGTGGAAGCTAGAATATAGAATAAATCATTCACCAACAGGATTTGATGGCATGATGCATCTGTGCAAACATAATCGACATAACAGATATACATTATCGTGAAAAATTATGGCATTCAATTGAAGGAGAACCAGCTCATGAGTTTTGCGTTTGTGGAAGATTACTAATGTAGCTTATGTCTGTATACGTCAGTACTAAGGTGGTGCACAATGAACTTCATATCATAGAAATCATCCATTTTTTCTCAAAGTGGTCCAATTGATTTTAAAGAAAAAACAATTAAAAATCCCAAAGTCTGTCGACCACAAAATCATTTAATAAGCGACGTGTTACTAGTTTCGGCCACAGGCCATCATCAGACACAAAATTGATGTAATATAGTACCTAAAATATAATGATAGACAATGTTATGGGGTAAAAAGAGTCATACAATCATATTATACTAACCTTATAACATATTGAGAAAATTATTAAAATCGAAAAGCTAAGTCCAAAAATTCAGTTGACAGTCCAGCATATTCAAGAAGTTTTTAATCTGGAGAATGTCCAGTAAAACCAAATTAAAATTGGGTTATTGGCGAAGTACATCAGGAACTATAATTATTCAAAAATTCTCTCACGTGAGATTCATCAAGAAATGCGAAAAGCAAATGGAAGCTGAGATAGAATTCAAGGGACCAGAATCATCATAAATCACAAGGAAATAAATAGTCGAAGAATGAGTGACACATGTCAAAGTCAACCGGAACTGACATGAAACTAAAAACTGAGGTGGTGACACAGAATATGACACCGACAAGAGACGTCAATATAAATTAATTAACAATAACCATAACAAAATCAAAATTTGAAGCAATGAGACCAAGAGATTGGGAGAAGAATAACAGTAGATCCATCTGGGTTATGTTGATCATTGAAATTTCATAGTACGAAAAATGAGGTTACGTTCAAAGTTGGTTTGTTCATTAAGACATGTGAAATTGGGATTGTTTATACATTTTTGAATTTCTAGCATTTCCAATAGGTTCAACCTGGAGCCTTTATTACAAATGTGAAGGAATTCCATGTTGTCAGATATATTGAAATTATGGTTAGATTCAATTATATGGTTTGCAAAGGAGTAACTAGTGTTTAAATTATTGATGTTCCTATTCCTCCTAATCGCTCTATCATGTTCAGAGGCTCTAGTTTCAAAACTCCGCCCAGTTTGACCAACATAAGAGGAGTTGCAGTCATTGCAATTAAGTTTGTAAACTCCGGATTTTTTAGAAGTAGGGATTTTGTCTTTAGTGTTCACTAATAAGGTTTTAAGGTTGGAGTTAGTTTTAAAAGAAATATTGAAATTGAAACTTGAAAACAGTTTTTTCAATTGTATTGAGTGCCTGTCAAAGTAATGTAAAGATTTAAACACTGGTAATTCTTTCTCTTGTGCTGTTATAACATTGAATGATAATCTGAATTTTGTGAAAAATTTAAAATAAATTTTCATAATTGGATCTAGAGGAAATTGAATATGTTATAAGGTTAGTATAATATGATTGTATGACTCTTTTTACCCCATAACATTGTCTATCATTATATTTTAGGTACTATATTACATCAATTTTGTGTCTGATGATGGCCTGTGGCCGAAACTAGTAACACGTCGCTTATTAAATGATTTTGTGGTCGACAGACTTTGGGATTTTTAATTGTTTTTTCTTTAAAATCAATTGGACCACTTTGAGAAAAAATGGATGATTTCTATGATTTGATACATGCTAGTCAAGCTTTAATCATCCTTAAGTACCAGGACAACATGTTGTGGAGAAAGAAGATTCTTCTCAGGATTTGGTTCTTGCAACAGTGTCTACGGTTCAACGTCTACCCTAGATCAATTTCTCTTAGAACTAACATTAATTCACGGACTTCACAGTACACTATGGTTGCAGCTAGAAGAATATGGATACACCAGGAAATCAAATCACACTACAACAGTTTGCATCATATCAATATTAAATTGAAGTTTCTTTTCTTCATTCTAACTTCTAAGTTAACTGCAATAGAATTTGACATTGTTGATAGGGACATAAGAGATTGGGTGGAGGACTCAGGTAAGGCCCTATTTATTAATTTATCCAACAAATTACACAGACTCCGTTTTAACTCTATTCAAACACAAAACATTGTTCCTACCTTTTCTAATCATAAATTTCATGATAGATTTTTGAATCTCAGTACTTCCACCTTCACTAAGAAAGAAACTGATTTATTACACTCTGGATTGAATTTCAATATTACTTCCCCAAATATAAACAAGAACCTTGAGACTTTAGCTGTGGATGTGGAACAAATTATCACTTCCTCCAACATAGAAAACAAACCTTTACTCAGAGCACAAGCTTGCACAACTTTCAACAATATTATGACTAATTCCAATAATTCTTTCCACACTGATCAACATCATAATACCATACGTTCAATAAAAAATAAACTTAGTAACAATGACCTGGTTCTGACAAAGGCAGATAAAGGGAATTGTATAGTAGTCCTTGACAGAACAGACTATAACTCAAAAGTAGAAGAATTTCTTGATTCTGATTCTTTCACTCTGATAGGTATTGATCCAACCAAAAATTATTTCATGAAATTGAAAAAAGAACTTGATAATAAATCAGACACTCTTATGTTTTTCAACAAGTCAAAATTTCAATTATATCCAATGTGTCCTATCACTCCTCTTTTGTATGGACTTCCCAAGATCCATAAACTGAATATTCCAATTCGCCCTGTTGTTTCATTCATTAATACACCTTGTTCCAAACTAGCTTCGTTCCTCAATCATTTACTCAGAGATCTTACTGCCTTTGACAACGTCTTTTCTGTCAAGAATTCCATAGACTTAGCACATAAAATTAAGAATGTTCCTATCCCTTCTAACTCTGTTTTAGTATCTTTTGATGTCACTAATTTATTCCCTAGCATTCCACCTGAAGATTGTATTGCTCTAGTGAGAGACCTTCTGTTTCATAATAATATTGATACACACCATGTTCTTAATATTTGTGATTTATTAGATTTTGTTCTCAATCAAAATTTTTTTCAATTCAACTCCAAATTTTATCGACAAACAACAGGTTTAGCAATGGGTAGCAACCTTTCCCCTTTGTTAGCTGAAATTTTTATGAATAATTTGGAAAAACAATTTTTAAATAACCCAAGTTTTAATTCTAAATTAGTGTTTTATTACAGATATGTAGATGATTGCCTTTTACTGTTTGATGGTTTCCCCTCAGACGTGTCTAATTTCTTAGTTTATATAAACACATTACATCCTAATATTAAATTCACTGTTGAAACAGAATGTGACCATAAACTACCTTTCCTTGATCTACTCATCACAAAAAACATCAATACTTCCAGATTTGAATTTCAAGTTTACAGAAAACCTACTGCCACAGATACTGTCATTCCCTACTATTCCAACCACCCCTATTCTCATAAATTTGCTTCTTTCAACTGCTTTTTTCATAGAGCCTTTTCTTTGCCACTGTCTGATTCAGCTTTTAATAGTGAAATTAGTGAAATTAATATAATTAAACAAATTGCCATCAATTCAATTTCCTCTAGATCCAATTATGAAAATTTATTTTAAATTTTTCACAAAATTCAGATTATCATTCAATGTTATAACAGCACAAGAGAAAGAATTACCAGTGTTTAAATCTTTACATTACTTTGACAGGCACTCAATACAATTGAAAAAACTGTTTTCAAGTTTCAATTTCAATATTTCTTTTAAAACTAACTCCAACCTTAAAACCTTATTAGTGAACACTAAAGACAAAATCCCTACTTCTAAAAAATCCGGAGTTTACAAACTTAATTGCAATGACTGCAACTCCTCTTATGTTGGTCAAACTGGGCGGAGTTTTGAAACTAGAGCCTCTGAACATGATAGAGCGATTAGGAGGAATAGGAACATCAATAATTTAAACACTAGTTACTCCTTTGCAAACCATATAATTGAATCTAACCATAATTTCAATATATCTGACAACATGGAATTCCTTCACATTTGTAATAAAGGCTCCAGGTTGAACCTATTGGAAATGCTAGAAATTCAAAAATGTATAAACAATCCCAATTTCACATGTCTTAATGAACAAACCAACTTTGAACGTAACCTCATTTTTCGTACTATGAAATTTCGATGATCAACATAACCCAGATGGATCTACTGTTATTCTTCTCCCAATCTCTTGGTCTCATTGCTTCAAATTTTGATTTTGTTATGGTTATTGTTAATTAATTTATATTGACGTCTCTTGTCGGTGTCATATTCTGTGTCACCACCTCAGTTTTTAGTTTCATGTCAGTTCCGGTTGACTTTGACATGTGTCACTCATTCTTCGACTATTTATTTCCTTGTGATTTATGATGATTCTGGTCCCTTGAATTCTATCTCAGCTTCCATTTGCTTTTCGCATTTCTTGATGAATCTCACGTGAGAGAATTTTTGAATAATTATAGTTCCTGATGTACTTCGCCAATAACCCAATTTTAATTTGGTTTTACTGGACATTCTCCAGATTAAAAACTTCTTGAATATGCTGGACTGTCAACTGAATTTTTGGACTTAGCTTTTCGATTTTAATAATTTTCTCAATATGTTATAAGGTTAGTATAATATGATTGTATGACTCTTTTTACCCCATAACATTGTCTATCATTATATTTTAGGTACTATATTACATCAATTTTGTGTCTGATGATGGCCTGTGGCCGAAACTAGTAACACGTCGCTTATTAAATGATTTTGTGGTCGACAGACTTTGGGATTTTTAATTGTTTTTTCTTTAAAATGAACTTCATGTCTAAGCGGTACTCATGTGGTTCCATAAAAATGAATAGGTATTCTGAATCATCAGTACACTTATGTTCAATCTGATTCTACATGAGGATTATTTTTTCTTTTCAAATATTCCCAACAATCGCAAAAAACACAATGGCCAGTGAAAAATCGCGGTTTCGAATTTTTTATACCATCACTTTTTTTTTTATCCCGGAATATGCTTATCACTTGTATCGAAATGGATATTCATCAGATGTCCAATTGTGTGGCAAATGAATATCCGGTGGATATTCATCAGATGTTCCTTTGGACATGTTCAGACCTACAATGGATATTTGTGATGTCAGTGACGGTTCGATTTCTTAGTTTTTCTATATTGCTGAAATTCGTTCATTATTTCATGTTCAGTTCTTCAGAGGACTGTTGAGTGAAATGGCCACCAAGTTCAGTTATATTGAGAGCAGGTGTCTCCAGAGTAGGCAGTTTTGTTGATTGTTGTACTCGAATCTCTCA
This sequence comes from Phaedon cochleariae, assembly GCA_918026855.4. Classification (NCBI taxonomy): domain Eukaryota; kingdom Metazoa; phylum Arthropoda; class Insecta; order Coleoptera; family Chrysomelidae; genus Phaedon; species Phaedon cochleariae. Next base: position 10,603,192 of record OU896722.1, on the reverse strand, counting down.
CAACACGTGGCAGTACTGTCGATGTTGCCTTAGATAGGGCTAGTGTGGCGATAATACGAATGAACCCGAACGTGCTTGAATACTAAATACTGTTTGTTCGACATTGGTCCTACAGCATCTAAACGCAGACGTTGAGTGATACACGTCGGTTTTTGTTTCGGGAGCATTTTTTAGTATTGTTGTGAGTAGGTCATGATGATATGGTCATTGTAGGATACATTTTATTCTAATTGTATCATCTCCACACATGAAAAGGAAATATCTGTGGAAATATATTCACAACTCTGATTTAACATTGATATAAGCTGGTGACCCGAAAGAATGTTGGTGAATTCCACATTTCCACTCAGATCGGTGAGCAAGTTTCTACTCAAGAAACTGAACTTATGATCATGCCCAATTCTTTGTTGTTGTTATAATAATCTTGTTACCTGCGAATGCTATTGTCCCAAGAAATGAGCGTTCTTTCAATGGCGCCCATTGTCCCAGAACATTATGCACACTGGGGAAAAAGAACCCTTGCGACATCCCTTGAACTATTCTGCAGCCCATGACACCATAGGATCCCACAGTATTGGCCAGGAGGGGAGTCAGCATGCATCCAGAAGCGTTCACGAACATCGCTGCGAACACTATCCATTTGGTTCCGTAGGTATTGCCTAGCTGGCCAGCAAATATCTGAAGAGTGATGTAACCCCAGAAGAAGGAAGAAAGGATAACGCTTTTATTGTCCCAGTCATAGGTCTGAAAAAAGAATATCAATCTGAACCACTGACATCGTGGAGGGTCAGGCATTTTTCAAATATTCAATTGAATAAATGATACGTATGGATAATTGAATAATATGTATATATCATAGAAACAAGCATGTTTTATACTTATATTTCAAATGTTTCAGAATGAACAGTTCCTCAGATTTCTACTGAACGGTCTCAACGATGAGATGATCGAATTTGTTACACCGGTTTCAGAATCTGAGAGTACCTGTAGAGTTTTGAGAAGGACTTCGGGAAGACGCCAATATTTGCTATTCTTGGTCTATTGAGATCAAACATATACGGGCTGGAGATGTTTTCATGGATCACATATATTTTTTTCTAATCTCCACTGAATAAAAGAGAAGTAAAGACAGTCGAGAAGGATCTGAAGGCATAACTGAACAAAGAACAGCCAGAAGGATTGACTTTCTCCAAAAGGTGATAGAGGCGTAGCAGCACTCGATGTTAGATGTATTACCAGTCCTCCTCATTCCGCATCTGAAGGTTTTCGTCATTGAACTCGAACGCTGCATCAAGATGATCGAGACGTTAGATTCCTGTGTGACGCTGTCATCAGGGTAGTCGACAAAGAGCAGGTGTTGGAACCGTAGGGCAAACATGTGCCCTATTAGCTTTTTCATAGGCGGAAGGATACCGGAAGGACCAATTGATTTTTATAATCAAAATTCGTTGGTTGATGTTATAGTTTGTTCCTGAGAAATATAAACAGTATTTCTATTTCTGATTGGGACGACCAGATCATTTTTCAATTCTCTGTTATGGTACTCCACACAGTGTTGCAAATATTGACTATTAATTTTGGGAAATTGCGAATACGTATAGATATACAGGTTTATCTTGATGAGTTGGCAAAATCCATATATAGTGAGCTGGAACTAGCACAATCACGAACATTCGTGGAGACGATTCAGGAAACATAAGAAATCTACTAGTAATATTTTGATTATTGTGAAGCTACCGGTTGTTCCAAAGGTGACGTAATTTTTTATATTCTGCATAAGACACCCTGTATTACTCAAAATAATCAACAATAATTTTGTGTCGTCCTCCAACGTACACTGAACCTTTCTTTTGTGAATCAATTATCACTAAGTGGATTTGAATCTTCGGAGATAAGCAGCAATTGTATCAAAAATACTTTTGAAAAAACGAATAACTGATTACTTCTCAATGATTCACAGGGTTTGCAGAGGAAAGTGAGTCCTAATCAGTCAAAAACCTATAAACCCAAATTTGTCCAGTCATAATCCGATCTCATATTAAGAATGATTCCCAGTTCAAACCGACTCTCCTCTACTTGGAGCCCATAATTTCAGAGATATTCTTCGAAACGAATTCGTTTCTGCATAATGACTGCTACAAATTCTGGAGGATCCAGTTGGCTGAGCGGAATATCTGTCAACAATCGAATTGAAATTGTTTACTGTCAGATTCATCATCTGCGAGAGTGCAAAATGACACATGTTGGGTTCAATCATGAAGTTTTGATTACATAACGATTTGGATCACTTATATACCTGCATTAATGAATTCTTCGATATTATATCAAACACGAGCCGTATGGAAATAAATCTTCAATTCATTAATCAATACATATCTTGCACAGTACACTATCTTGGATTTCAAACAGCTTTCATATGTTGAAATGTAATTTTCATGACATATCTTCATAATCATAGTTTTTGGTAATGAAAGAATGAATTAGAAGTGGAGGGCTTATTTTTATCATGGAATTTGATAACGAGAAGACAAAACAGGGATCCATATGTCAAAAAATCTTGATTTCCAGTGTTTGACATCTACTTTCTCCATCCACTTATCTGCACATTGAAGTAAGTGATCCGTTCAACTTTCAATATTCATGATTTAATCACTGCACCTCATTGGAAATTGTAACTCTTATGGAAACGGCGTACATTCGCTACGCTGTTCCTGTCATTCCTTCTAGAAAAACCCGATCAATTCAAGAATGGTTCATTCCAGCTATATGGTATGCTGCATGGACGTGTATCAAAATCATGAAGAGAATTCGGAAATGTTGTGAAATACAGGGTGTTTCATTGAGAATATTATAGATGACGTCATTTCATGCAAAACCGGAAGCTTCACGAAAAAAAAAAGGAATTGTTGAATCAAGCAAAATTTGGTTGGATGGAGCAAAAAGTGTCATATATGAACGACAAAATATAATCTTGAAATGAGTAAATCTATATCTTGTTTCAGAGCGAATTTGAAGTTTGAATCAAGTAAATATGTCTTGCATGAACTCTGGATCTTCTTCAATCAAGCACATCCATGAATGGTTTTGAAGAGATATTGAATTGACTCAAACAATCATTTTGTTCGATCCAAAATAATAACATATTGCTTCAATCAAATATTTAGTTGATTCAACGAAATTTTTGGTTGATTCAATGAAATATTTGTTTGATTCAATAGAATATTTGGTTAATTCAATGAAATATTTTGTTGATTCAAGAGAAACTTTATATTTATTCGACAAATTGTTTTGTTGAACCAAAATCAAAATTCGGAAATTTTCTGAAATTTCACATCAATAGAATAAACAAAACTAGGAAACAAGTCTACTTCTAGCATCATCAGTCTTCACTTCTCTTCAGCTGATGGAGAACTATTTAGGATTGCTAATCATCCAGAGTTCGATTCATCTAGTTGATATTTCAAACACGAAGAATCAGGCTTCACGTATATAATGAATTCGAGGCAGACATATACGAGACGAAATGATCGCCATCTAGAGGCGAAAATTTGAGTTGATGTAGAATGAACAGAATATTTAATTGATATTACATATTTCGTTGCTCTATTCAAGCAAATGATTCTTTCGAAACAAGTTCATTGCTACATCGGAATAAGAAAACTTGTATGTTTTTCCAAAGATATATTCTCATCAAAATGATCATCAATTGATCAAATCAACAAAATGTTTATAATTGAATCAACATCGACATTATTCTGGATCAACATAATTTGTTTTTGATAAAACCATATATTTTGTTGATGGAATTGATATTATACTGTCGATTCAATTAGACTACATTCTTGATTTGAACAAGCTGCTTCCATGAAATAATCATGTATCTGGTTGATTCAACAAAAAATTGCTCGAATCAACAAAAATAATTCAATCATAAATAATTTGTTGATGCAACAAATCTTTTTTTTTCGTGTTCACGATATAATATATATTTCAGTTCGATTTCTTATATTTTTTCCACCTTTTCTACAAATTTCTGGAACTGTGCTACTACTGCAACTCTCATTCCTCCGTTTGATCACAATGTCTCACCGATTCAATAGAGACAGTATTGGTATTCCACAAACAGTGAGAGGTAGAAAATCGAATGACTCGGTGGAAAATTGTGTAATTTGACGTTGTGCTATTTGGAAAAATTTCAGACGTATGTAACTGAAAAATTTGAACTGAAACTGGAAATCAGTAATCCACCCATCATTGAATTTTTTGAAAAATGATATTAGAGAGGAGAATTTGAAATTTCATATTCACAGGAAATCAATCATGACGAAAAAGTTAATATTGTCAATAATATTCATCATCTCCAGAGATTCACGAATCAACTTGTTTTCATAATAGAAGCCATATCTGTTCTCCACACCAACGGATGAAGCTGAAAATTTCGTCTACAGCCATGTATAACATGACAGCCACGTGTGATATAACTACTTATGTTAAGATTTCAATATAAAACAGCGCCAAGAACAAAATATCGGTCGTCATAGCTACAGTATCTATACTCCTTCGAAGCCATGAATACTTATCTTCCTTGATATGCAAAAATGATGAGAAGGCTTGATCAGAAATACAGATTTTTTATTTAATAATCAAAACACTATTTCCTATAACTTTCATTGAATATATTCATTCAGTGTGTTTCCACAAGAAGATGTTGACATTGCTGATCGCACAGTTCGAATTCCCTGAATTCACCGTTTTTATGAAATCAACAAGATCGTCATGTACCTAGCAGAAATCGTGTTGGCATCAGTTCTCAACTCGACTTCGTATTTTGAACATCTCTTGTACGTAATTGCCTCTTTTCAACCACTAACCTGGAAAAATACCATTATTCGAGGATCACTACTGATGACAGGTGAAAGTTCTTGAAACTAGATGAATAATGCTGAATTGATGAAGCAATTGTACCTTGGTAGCAGAAAGATGACAGAAGTGCCAATGACATTGTTTTTTATGTTCTGATTTCAACGAAAAGGAATATCCTGTGATGTTCAGATAACATCGTAAAAACCAACAGGAATAAGGTAGAAGTTGGTTATATGATTGAGGCTACACGAAGAAAAAACAGCACTCATCCTTGGTAATCAATCAATAGTGGCGAGTGGAGTTTCGTATGCTTAAGTGCTCAAAGAAACAAGTGAACTACTGGAATATTTGATAATTTTGAAACAGCCATATCTTTTTAGAAGATTAATAGATTTCTAATCGGAAGGCAGTACTCGAACGATGCGATCTTTTTGTCCAAGATTCTCCGTTCAAAATCTGTCGATAGTTTTTCTGTTATTATACCCCAAGTGTTCTGAAAAAGTGTTACAAACATGAAAAACTTCAAACGCTTCCGTATTCCAGGAATTTCTCTTTAATTTTTTATAGATCGTTATTTCCGAACGTTCGAGCTGATATCTCGAAACAGTTTCCTCATACAGGATGTTGAAAATCGATAATTGTTAATTCTTCGGTTTCCATCGCCTCATTTTCGATCTTGAAATCATGCAAGTCACATTCGAAGGATCCTGCTACTCTATACGATGAAGAACATCCCAGAAAATCATTTTATATCGCGTTGAAATCATCGACAACTTCAACAGAAAAATAAATATTTTTTTTCGGAAAAATTTTCAGGATTTGGTGAAATCGTCTGTTCAGTTTGGTGCTGCCATAATCATTTACAATGCTGAATACGAATTCATCAAATACATCTAGTATACTGCTCAATATTTTGAAATTATTGCGTGATTCTTCAGGTGAGGCAAGGAGGCGCAAGGGGGTTCTTCTGGATTTTCCTGGCCAATACATACAGTAACGATGCAACAATGGTTCCAAGATGCCCTGTGCTGCCATAAAGTCACGCAATTGATAACACATCAAGACCCAAAAGAATGCTTCCTGTATATCCTTTGACAATTGTCATTATCTCACAACAGTATCTCTACTGGTATTATCGTACTGAATGATTATGCCGCGGTTGTCCCATAATGAACTCGAAAATGCTTCCAGACTCATTGAGAATGGCCTGTCATAATACCTGCAGCTCAGATTGATGGAGTCTTCCACAGTGTTTTGGTGAGATCGAAAAAACGATCACAGGATACTGGTATTGTGAGTGATAGGTTTTAAGGTGGTCGACTTCGAAAGCTCAGCAATGCTCAACGCAGATATGAGCAAGTCGTCGCTAGAAGAAACCCCAGAGAAAAAGCATCCTCATCCAGTGAAGATCTTCAGCAAGCTGTAGGTTTGAGCATCAGTTCAAAAAACACTCCGCAACACACTTCATAGGAGAAACCTCAGTGCTAGGAGGTAAAGGAGCTGTCCGTCTTTAACAGCACATCATAAAACGGCGAGACTGAAATGGGCAAGACAACATTCAGAATGGAATATGGAATGACGGCATTGTCTATTCACAGATGAATTTGAGGGTAACAAATCATCAATCTGATATTGTTATTGGTTCGGGGCCAACCAAACGAGACACATGTGGAGTTGAACATGTGTGAGGAAGTAGCTTTTGATGGAGGTGGAATAACAATTTGGGGCAGTGTTCCATGACACGGGAAAACAGATCTTGTCATTTTGAAAAGAACTATGGATGCAGAGATTCATATTGAGCAATGTCTTGGCCCATTACTTCTGCCATAAACTATTGTTCGCGAAAACGAATACGTCTTTATAGACGATAATGTTCGTCCACATAGGAGGGCAATCGTTCTTGAATTCATCGAACAGCATGGCATCAATCACATGGAGTGACCAGCTATTTTCCCAGACATAAACGTAATTTTTATTTTTTTTTATCGCTTGGAGCGCACGAAAGGGAATCCCTATAATGTTCAAAGAACATCGTGCGTTCCTTGGGAGGATAGGGACAGGAGGTAGGTATTGGAATTTTTTTTGAACTTCTGGAGATTATATGTTGTTGGGAATACTTCCACAGGCAATGAATTCCAGAGCCTAGCCGTTCTATGGATGAAGGAGTCTTGATAAAGTGCTGTTCGACATCTTTCGAGGTTGACAACGAAAGGATGTGCTGACTGGGCTTGTCTAGTTCGTCTGATTGGTATTGCTAGTGAAGGGATGATAGCAGAGATTTCCGAAGAACATTTCCCGTGGAAGTAACGATAGAAAAGTGAGAGGTCGCCGACCTTTCTACGATGTTCCAATGATGTCAAAGAGTGAGTGAGTGTGGCGTCACCCACCAGGAGAATGGCTCTTCTCTGGATGGAATCTAAGAGCATCAGTGTATGTTTTGGTGCTGAGCCCCATATGTGGAAACAGTATTCTAGAACAGGCCGTATCTGCGCTTTGTAGATCATGAGAAGCTGTTGAGGTGTAAAGTAGCCTTTCGCACGGAACAAGAATCCGAGTTTTTGTGAAGCAGCTTTTGCGATGGATCTGACATGATTATCCCATGAAAGAGTGTTGCTGATGGAAATACCGAGCATAGATATGGTGGGCTTGGTGGGGATGGTGGAGCCAGACATTACAATATCGGGCATACTGAGTTCCGCCTTTCTAGAGAAAATGCAGGCTTGAGTTTTGGTGGCGTTGAATTCAACTAGGTTGTTTGTTCCCCAGGCTGTGATTTCAGCAAGATCTTCATTGACAGCATTGACCTGCCTGCGCCGTGAGTTCTTAGTTTCCTGGGAAGAAATGGGAATTCTAGAAGAGAACGCAGTATGGAGGGTACTATCATCTGCAAAGCTGTGGATGGGGCAAGTTGTTACTCCTAACAGATCATTGATATGGAGCAGGAATAATGTTGGTGCCAAAATTGATCCTTGTGGAACGCCGGAGTTGATGTCAAAGGTATCAGACGATACACCGTCCACCACCACGTGAAGCGATCTGCCTGAAAGAAAACTCGATAAGAGATGGCATAGCTGAGGTGGTAAGCCGTATGATGGTAGTTTGTGGAGGAGTCCTTCGTGCCAAACACGGTCGAATGCTTTCGAAATGTCCAACGCGACAGCTAGAGATTCCCCGTGTTTTTCTATTGAAGATTGCCATAAATGGGTGACGTAGGCAAGTAGATCTCCAGTAGATCTTCGGTGGCGAAAGCCGTATTGTCTATCATTGATGATTCCTGAGCTCTCCAGATATTTGATAAGCTCAATATTGATGGCTTTCTCCATCACTTTGGAGATTACTGATAACAGGGCAATGGGCCTGTAGTTGTTGGGCAGGTTCTTGTTCCCTTTTTTGGGGATTGGTTGGACTCTAGCTGTCTTCCAGCATGATGGAAAAATACCCGACCTGTACGAGATGGTAAACAACTTGCAGAGAATCGGTGTTAATTCTGGTGCACATTTTTTGAGGATAATGGGTGGAATTCCATCAGGACTTGTTTGGAGTCAACTGAGGCTCCCAATATCACAAAGGCAACAAATTCTAGATGATTTGGATCATCTATAAATAATAATTCGTGATGAATGGGCAAGAATTTCACAAGATTTCATTCGATCCTTGATAGAATCAATGCCTCGGAGATATCAATATTTACTGAATGGACGAGATGGACCAACAAGATGAAAAATATGTAATAACTGTTATAAGGCACTCTGTATCCCAGAAATATCTCGAGAAATAATGATTTTTGATGCACCCAAAGTTCTAAATCACATCTTCCGTTTGGTTGAATTTGAGTATAAAGATATCGTTGTAAGATAATAACAGCTGTCAAAGATTCGATGGGAGGCATCATTTTGGGTGTGACAGTGGTATTAAATGCGTGAATAAGCGTCGATTACAATGAATTGACTTTTCTGATTGATTTACGATCACGCGATTGTTGTTGAGTCAAGAATGAATAGACCCAGTTATTTGGTTTTGATTAACAAAAAAGACAGATATTTACAATGAACGAATGAAGGTAACGCGATCAGAAATTAACGATACAAGGTGACCAAAAGGTGAGAAGAGTGAAGTCCAAACTAAAAATATTACATTCACCTCATTCTTCAAAATGTAACCTATATGTCGAAATATCAATCTCTAAAAAAAGCTCACAATATCATCAGAACGAAAAGAACAATGAGGAAAGTGTCTAGAAAAATCAAATAAGTTGCTTCCATAGTCTCTGGGATGAAAAGGAGGATTCCTCACGCGTTGGGGTCTTGAAGCTGAAATTGAGCTGCGAGAGTGTTTCAATATTCTCGAATTGGGGCTCTAGGTCATGAGAGATGATTCAGATTGTTTCATCTTCATGTGCAGGTCCATTGAGTTCTTGGTCTCCATCGAGCAAATCGAGGCCCTGGTCACGGGTATCAGGTGTATCAATGCTGCCTGGTGTTCTACTGTCATCATTGTTTACTGTGATTTCACTGGGTGCCAACTGTCGCAGAAAAACAGTCGATTCCATGCCCTATTTCCTGCGTATGAGGGCATACTTAGGATTGGCTCCCAACAATTCGACTTCTCCGACTGGATCTCCGTATTTGCTGCACCTCACGTCGCGTTTAGCGAGTACAGGACCCGGAAATAACCACGACGGTAGAGTGGTACCATTAGCAGTTCGCCGCTGATGAACCAAAAATATCTCAAGTGGTGTGCAGTTCGTTGCCGTGCACAATAAAGACCGAATGACATTAAGACATTCTTGGAGAACATCTTCCCAATCTTCAGTTCTCAAACCATGTGTTCTCGATGACGAATTCATGGTATATCGCGACGTACCATTCAGGCGTTCAATTCGCCCATTGCCCTGTGAATTAAACGATGTTCTTCTGCTTGTGGCAACTCCATTTGCATGCAGTAAAGACCCCACTTCGTTTGAAATGAAGGAGGCCCCCCGATCTGTGTGTATGTAAGCTGATGTTCCAATTGAGTAAAACAGATTCTTCAGACAGGTTACCACAGTGAAAGCAGATACATCATGACATGAGTATGCGAGGGGGAATATAGAAAACTCATCTATGATCGTGAGAATGAAGTATTTCCGGGTTTTGGATGATATTGGTCCTTTGGAGTCAATATTTATTCTTCAAAATGGTGTAGTGGCTTTCACTGGAGTACCAGAGCTCTCCACAAATCTACAGGGTGTCCCTAAAAGGTGCGGAAAAAAAGCTATCACAAGTTTCTGAGGCGTGAATATGACGATCTAACTCAACTTACCCCACTCCGAAAGTGGATGATTTCAGAGATACAGAGTGTCAAAAGTTCAATTTGATTTTCATATTTCATAGATTTTTTTTTTAATAATTGGAGTATTGTCACAATATTCGGCTTGGGGGGGTTCTGCTGGTTGAGAAATCAGAATTTGCTATCATTTTTATTGTAAAGTTGAGAGGGCGCCACCTGCGGAACCTTGCACACATTTAAAACGAAATAACTTTTTTGAGCCATCCCATATTCAATTTTTAAATGAAAATTCGGATTGTCCAACGTCTTTCACAATAAAAATGTATACGTGGTGAGAGTTGATTCAAGCAGCTGTTTTTGAGATATCTGGATTCTAAAAATTCACTTCGTAAATGACCAGGACTAAATTATTGTAATAATAAAATTGAACACATTTGAAGGGTAGGCGGTGAATTGAAATAACGTCATTAAAAACTGACGTGGGTCAAATCGAATCTAAGAAACAAGTCAAGACAATTGTCAAACAAATAATAAAGTTCTTTTTGTCATGGCCGCAATGTATACCAACGAAGAAATGATCGATATGTTATTGGTTTTTGGATATTGCCAGGGAAATGGTTCAGAATCTCACAGAGTATACAGTGAAAGGTTTTTCTAATCGTCGCTTACCAAACAATAAAACATTCGCGACAGTTGAAAGACGTCTTCGTGTAACGGGTAGGTTTGCGCCTGTTTCTATTAATCATGGCCGTGCACGTACGGCAAGAACTCCAGAGGTTGAGGAAGGAATTTCAAATAGGATTGAAGAAAATCCTAAACTCAGCAGCAGACGATTGGGCTTAGCGCTAGGGGTATGTAAAAATACTGTAAATTGACCGACCAGAGAACAACTACTGCAACCATTTTATGTTCAACGGGTACAAGATCTTTTACCCCATGATTTTGAAGCACGCCTAGCTTTCTGCGGGTACATCCAAGAACACTGAAATCAAGATAGGAACTTTACACGAAGAATTATATTCACAGATGAAGCCTGTTTCACGCGGAGTGGCATTACTAATTTGCACAATGAACATGTCTATGCTGAAGAAAATCCCAATGCGTCAATGTGTGGGCAGGAATCATAGGCACTTTCATACTTGGTCCTGTCATTCTACCATCTCGACTGAATGGCGAAAATTATTTGGAACATCTGCGAAACGAATTACCAAACCTATTAGATCCCCTACCCTTATAACTTCGCAGGGTAATGTGGTTTATGCATGACGGTGCTCCTCCGCATTTTTCAATCAACGTACGTAATTATTTGAATGAACAGTATTCGAATAGATGGATAGGTAGAGGCAATGACGCACCTGCAAATTGGCTAGCTCGGTCCCCTGATTTGACACGGATAGATTATTCTTTATGGGGAGCTTTGAAAACCCTTGTGTATTCTAGGCCAGTAAATACAGAAGATGATTTAGGGAGACGTATTCAAACTGAAATTGACGCTTTAGGAAATGATGACGGAATGCTCCAAAGTGTTCAATTTGACTTTTTAAAACGTACCAATCTTTGTACACACGAAAATGGAAGTCATTTTGAACATTTCTTATAATAATTTTTTTTTAATTAAATTAAATTGAACTTTTGTTGTTGATAAATCCCCTATTCCTATTCCCAATGACTATTTTTACTAGAGAATAAAATTACCAACACATTTATGTACCTTCTTCTTCTTTTCCTTAGTTTTTAGTGACGTTATTCCAATTTACCGCCTACGCTTCAAATGTGTTCAATATTATTATTACAATAATTAAGACCTGGCCATTTACGAAGTGAATTTTCAAAATCCAGATATCTCAAAAACAGCTGCTTAAATCAACTCTTATCACGTATACATTTTTCATGTAAAAGACGTTGGAAAATCCGAATTTCCATCTAAAAATTGAATATGGGGTGGCTCAAAAAAGTTATTTCGTTTTAAATGTGTGCAAGGTTCCGCAGGTGGCGCCCTCTCAACTTCAGAATAAAAATGATATCAAATTCTGGTTTCTCAACCAGCAAACCCCCCCCCCCCCAAGCCGAATATTGTGACGATACACCAATTATTAAAAAAAATATTTATAAAATATGAAAATCAAATTGAACCTTTGACACCCTGTATCTCTGAAATCATCCACTTTTGAACTAAGGTAAGGTGAGTTAGATCGTCATATTCACGCCTCAGGAACTTGTGGTATCTTTTTTTCCGCACCTTTCAGGGACACCCTGTATTTAGGCTCCACCTCAGCTCAAATCGAACAGGCGGTAGTGATCCTTCTGGTATCCTCAAGGAAATACGGAAGATTCTTATTCCTGAGCCAATGGTACATGCGCGTTATGCCAGGGCGGCATTGTGACTTATGAAGTTGATGCAGCCTTAGTACCGCTGTTTACATAACACATTCGAGAGAGATTGTCGGCTTATGTATTCTCCTTGCCTGGGCGATAAACAATATCGTACACAAATGGTGCCAATTCCAAATGTCATATCCCTTTCCGCACCTGCATACACGATTGTGTGGGTTAGGTTGAAAATTCTATAATAACTATGAATTAGCGAAATATACCGTTCTGGACGCGCGACATCGCTTGTGTAGGTATCCCTCATGCATTGGGACCGGCATCAAGTCACGTCCGTTTGTTTTGGTTATTCATTTTGGTATTTGTGTTTTGCAAGATGGGAGATCTTCATTTTCGCAAGAAATGTAAGTATCATTTTTCAGCAACAAACAATAATTCGAACGTAATACTGCATGTTTATATTTTACAATCATGGTAGTAATTAGTAGTAATATTCGAATAAAAATGTCAATTTCATGTCAAAATAGATCGTTTAACATGTACATACACAGTTGTGTAGTTTCGTTGTTAATACCTGATCTGTTCTTACACATTTGTGCGGACTAGTTGTTTGTATGTGATTTTTTTTCTTTATATTACAACCTAGACACACACCAACATATTGTGGGTGAGTTATTAGAATTATTGGACAATGATTCTCAGTTAGAAGAAGATGACTCAGATGCTGATCCAACTTGGATCAATGACAGTGCCCTCCCACCAAGAAACCTCGGCGAGATCGTCTGAATTTCCAAATGGAAATAGCGGGAAATAGGGAGAGCTTGACTAGCCACACTGAAAAGGGAGAGGCCAAATGCAGAGCAAGTTGAAAGCGAAGAGGATGAAGCTGATTCACCTCCTAAACCGCAAAACTATAGGGCTCCTCTACCTGGTGAAGACAAAAGACTTGATGCGAGATGCGAGATTTTGCCGGCATGATGGTTGCAAAAGTAGAACTCGTACAAGGTGCCTCAAATGCAATGTTTATTTATGTTTAACAAGAGATCAGAACTGTTTTTTGAAGTTTCATACTATATAATTTCTCTTGATTACTATCTTTCAAAAAGTGTTTTGTATAAAATGAAGTTCAGCATACACAATCGTGTAGGTACTTTTTTTCTCAACCCCCCGTAGTATAAATTTTTTGGCCAATTTTTATCATCTACTCATGTCCCAATGGCCAAATAGTGCGAGTTTTCATAAAATTGGTGAACTTTTTCTTCCTCGTGCTGAAAGGGATATCATTATTTCCTTATTCTTAATTGCTTCAGCATGTTTTCAATGGTAAATAAAAGATTATGCTTCCTGATCAGTTATCAGTTGAAAATTCTACCCAAGAAGGAGAGATCTCTACCGCCTCATAGACTCCACGATGGCTGCAGCTTCCTTTTCGATACATTGGTGCCTTTTTTATTCATGATTCAAGATTTTTCATTTCCTCAAAAGAATACAGTGGTGAATCATTAACACCATTTCCTAAGATCAAAATTAAATACAAGACTTTTATAGGTGAAATGGACAGCTGTATGATATTAAAATGTCTCACTAGAGTAGACTCACGCTAGGCATTGTAGCCTGTCTTGTGATGTCTAAATCAGCAAGGCATTCGTACAAGTGTATGTCCCATGTAATGGTATCCGAATGGCATGTGCAGTATACTTACAATTTCCGTAGAATCGATAGAGAAAGAGAGAGAAAATAATCTGATTAAGATCCAAAAGAGAATAAATAAATTCAATCACTTGAAACTTGATGTGATAAATATCTATTTCAGTTGAGGAATATTTTTTTTTGGTGCTTCTGTACATAGTTAATTGCTTTTTCCTCAAAGGTTTCAAGGAATGTGATATCTTTCAGATTCTTTGGTTGAATGTTAAATATTTTAGTGCCGCAAAAAAGATAAGAATTTTGGGTGACTGTTATATTGGAGAATCCGATTTTTAACACTAGGTTCATTTTTGATCGAGTCTCTCTTGAATTTGTCTGTGAAATCTGTTCGTTCATGGAACATTCTCATCAAATAGTGATAACTGTATAGTGAATGAATATTCATCATAATGGTTTCTTGATATAACTCTCTTGTTGAAAACAGTCTATGTTTTTTAGATGAGTTCTGATGAAATATTTTGGGCTGTTTGTAATGGACTGATAGCAGTTCTGAAAGCTGCACCCTGAGCAGGAATACAATATTTTATCGAAGATTCGACAAGAGAGAGGTGTAAAGTATGAGAGGATTTTTTCTCGATTGTATGTCACGTTGATCGAAGAAAGTGTGAATCAATACTCTGAGCCTTTTTGTAACAAAGTTGATATGCTCTGTCCATTTTACAGTCACAAATATCTCGACTCCATATTTGTTCAATGAGCGAGAAAAAAAGGCCACTGGTCGTCCATCTTGGCTCAAAGTGGCTACCAAGGCATATTTTGATGCATCTGTCTCCACCGCAAGAGCACGGGATTTATCCATCTTGGTGAACACGGCGTCGGAAATCTCTTGTATAAGGTGGTTGTATGCAAAAAATTCTTTGGAGTCCCGGGAAAATATTTTGCAGTCAATCAGGTCCCGTATCTTGTTTGGAAATCGAGGAATTCACTTGGAATAATGAGCAAAAAATCCAATTGCCCGTTTTGACGATCCTGCGTCTTGAGGAAGTGGCATGTCCAACAATGGACCAGGACGAGAGGGGTCTGGTTTGATTGAGTTATGGAAAACAAGGTGGAACAGAATATTCATTGTTCCAAGGACGAACCTACTCTTGTCTTCGTTGATTTTAATGCCCAACTTGTCGGGAACCATCAAGAGCTTGTTGGGATTTCGATGAATCATGTTCAGCTTCATCAACTCCACACACGGTTATATCGTCAAGATACGCGTAAACTCCGGTGAGCTTCTCATCAGCGATAAACTGGTCAATGACGCGCTGGAAACAGGCAACTCCATTTGTAACACCAGATGGTATCTGTGTGAAGTGTAATAATTTGCTTAAAAAGCTGCATACTTTTTATCATTAACGCTAATTGTGATCTGGTGATAAGCATTTTTTGAATCTATCGAACTGAAATGACTGAAACTGGCAACTTTTTGATAGATTGTCAACATTCGGTGAGGAATGAGCATC